>KV907514.1:187029-295980 GCA_001990825.1 Aspergillus carbonarius ITEM 5010
GTAACAATCACCTGGCGATCCACAACCTAAGATAAGAGACAACTCACAGAGATCAGACCAGGATCAATATGACGGCAACCTAGACACCCACACCTCCGGATCCTTCTCGTTCTACTTTCTCGGTTGAGACAGCGATTTCTCAACAGTAGCCTCGTGCAGAGAGGTGAAGAAAAGTTGAAGCTGGAGGGGCCGCGGCAAACAAGAGGATCTATCTAGATGGATGGGGGGGGAAGGGAGCCCAGGCAAGTCATCCGTTTTAAAAAAAAAAAAAAAAAAAAGATCAGTCGGATCCGATCAGATAGGACAAGTCAAACAGCGCAAGAGGACAGGTATTCAGAGGAGGGATCAAAGCCTCTTTCGTTGGCATTGGGCTACAGTTAGTCACTACTACGTACACTTACACTTGAGGAAAGTTCAGGGTAATTTCGCCATGGATCAGTCACACTGACCTTGGATACTGGGCCAATCAGTCGCCCGCATCCTGGGAGTCACACAGACTGGCCAGTTCTAGCTTGATTCGCTACGCGCCCAAGGAGATGAGGGAATTGTGATCAACTGTTCCCCAAGGTGCCATACGTGACGAGGTGGGCATGCGACCGCCCTGTTCAATGTCCATGCCTAGGCAGACCCCAATAAAACTCCCGGCGCTAAGTTTCATGACGGGCCCAGAACCCACCCGGGGATATGTCCGGAGTATCAAATGATCCAATATTAAATACCTTCAACAAACCCCCCCCCCCCCCCCCCGGGGGGGTCTTCTGGTGGCTTATCGTGCCACGACAGTCAATCAACCACAGGAAAGAAAAAGGAAGACAAGTCGTAAAACCGAGAAAAATGTCCAATGCTTGCTAGTATATAACGTAACCCGTAATCATCTAATCTAGTCGTGACATCTATAAAAATCCCGCAGGATCTGCTGCTGCCAGCCATTCTCGCCGTCGCAGTGTAATTTTCGTAATGTAATCATCAAGTCAGCACAAGAAGCCACATGAATGCTTGCGTGACAGTGCTCTGTCAATCCCAGAGCACGCGAAATCATCGATCATCACAGGTTAATCGTGATTGTACAATCAATTTCTAGACCTTATGCAGGGGCGCAATTCCCACCGCTTTTTCACGCCATGCGTGCAAGCGACAGTAGGAGTGGGGCAAGAATTGACCACCGCTACAATCTTCCAGAGATGCACTCTTTCATATCTGTCTGTACATAGTAGCACACTCAAGATAGATGGCATAGGAGGCTCGGTGCCGTCGCTAGGTCTGTTTGGAGCGTCCTGCAGCCTCAGGTTCCTCGACCGGGACCGGCTCATGGTGTGGTGTTTCACTCATCTACTCCTTCGTGAGTTGCTCAGTCACCATAGCATCAATCTCATGGAGGCTTACCTTATCCAGTCTGTAGTTGGACATCAGTAAACTCAGCGGGATCAATGGAATCGTTGCAACGAACGCCAGAACCAGAAGCTTATTCATTGTCTCCTGGTACGAGCGATTGATGGCAATTCGAGCTGGCGATCCCATCGGATAAGACAATGCCTTGGTCAACTTCCCAAAAATTTCACCTGCATCGCTTTTGAACTCGTCAGGGAGGTAGAGTAGGAGCTTTCGTGGAATGTGATGGGTCCAAACAGCTCCTGAAATCGCAGCCCCAACTGCGCCACCCATTTCCATGGATGTTAGAAACATTGCCGTGGCAGCAGCAACTTCCTGGTGACTGGCAGACGCTTGAACACCCAACTGCACAGGAACATTGAGCAGTCCGCCACCCATGCCAACGACAATCTGGGTTCCCAAGATCTGTGCCGGCGAGCTGCCTTCCCTGCGGTAAAGCAACATCAACAGGATTCCGCATATATAGATCACGCAGCCGATGGTCACATAGATACGGTATCGCCGAGTATATTTGATCAGCAGCGATACGGAGAAGGCAGCAATGGTGGATGTAAACGCAAAGGTTTGGGTCACCCGGCCAGCTGTGGCGACGTCATAGTCCTGGACAACCTGAAGGTAGGAATAAAGATACGGCTGGACTGAGAAGTAGAACGCCACTATGACTCGTTAGCAAGGAAACTCAGGGTAACGACCAGAGTTGAACACACTAAAGTAGAAGAATGCCAGAGTACATCCAGCGAGCACCGTTCGTTGTTTGAGAAGGTGCAGAGATAGCAAAGGCTTGGGAGCGAGTCTCTTCGATGTTTCCCAAGCGGGCAAAGCTGAAAGACAGAGCAGGCCAATCACGATCATCGCGATGATGCTGCCATTCTCCCACCCGTTCTTGACACTAGCAGCGAGGGTGAGGGGGACCAAAATCAAGGTCACTGCCGTAGAGAGCAGTATCAGCCCGAACATGTCGAGGTCGTACCACGTATGCCGAATAATGGCACAGAGCCCCCGACGATGCGGGTGACGGGGTTTGATCAAGTTCAATCTTCTAGCCTTACGTTGGTTGAACAATAGGGAGAGTGCCAAGGGAAGAAACGAGGCCGGCAAGAGGATCGACCACATTCCATAACCCCAACGCCATGATGCATGCTCAAGCACTGCATCCGCGATTGTAGGTCCAATCCAGACTGTAACCAGAAATGGGAGCTCGGGCAAGAGCGCCAGTAACGCACGGTTGAGTAGACTACTGCTGTCGGCAATGAACACCTGCTGAAGAATTTGAAGACCGGTAGAGCCAGCAGAGTAGAAGATCTGAGCAGATGCGTAAGTCTGAACGTTGGTTGACGCGGCCATCTGAATGTATCCGAGGACGTATATTAAAATGCTGACACAGAATGCTTCGAACCGTCCGAACACGTCGGCGACCTTGGCCATAGGGGGTTTGATAACAGCTGCGAAGGTCAGCGGCCAATGAGAATAATCAACAGGGATGGAACAGCCTTACCGTTAACCACATTCTGAACGACTAAAACCGTGGAAATCAGAGAGTGTTTGCTGAAAGCACTGGTCGCATAGGCAGAGAGGGACATCACAGTCTGGCCCTCAAGAGAAGTGCAAAATGCCATGAGAAAGATACTTCATCGCCGTCAGCGCCTCCACAGATGATGGTGAACCGACTCGAAGTCTCAAGGCTCGTCAAACCCACCTGATATATGCGATGATCAACGACCGTGTTGTCCATGTCAGATTGATCGCTTCAATCTTCCGAACACCGTCCTGAACCGAATCCACCAAAGACTCTACTTCACTATCATGCCCTTCAGTTTCATACTCCGCCGGGAGAAGGCGTTCCTCCGCCTCTGGGTTGTTTTGCTCCATCTGATCGAGGGTGCCATATGAGATTGTTGAACGGTGGTCAAGAAGGGGCATCGCGGCTGAGCCGTAGTCGTCGATCGATAGCGTCGCTGGATAGCTATACTATAACCAAAGTCCATTTACTGCGATCGGTCGTCGAGGGCTGAGTCGTCACGAAGGAAGCAAGTTCGATGGTTTCAGTGTCGAACACCAGGAATCAGAGGATGGCAGGCTGACGATTACAAGGCTAAGCGGACGTCCAAGGAGTATCTGCGACCTGAACCAGCCAGATCCACCGAGTGAAAAAGCAATGCACTAGCCAACGAAGAGGGGGTATCAAAGTCTAAAGAATAAGCAGGGAAGAAAGTAAAAGGCACTAGCAAGATGAAGAACCCCGAGGCCAGGCTTGGGTACCGCATGCATCAGTTAGGTCACCAAATCAGACAGCGGATGCGCAACGACGCGTGGATCGTCAGATCTGTCGTACGGTACGGAAGACTGGGGCTGAACTTGGAGTCTGCAAGCCCGAATCAGGCTCCCGATATGATTCACACCACCGGGCAAGATCGACAGGCTGCACTTATGCACGTCGTAGTGGAAGGCCAGGACCTAGTAGCCTATGGGCTGAACGCCCGTGGCCCAGAAAGGCAGTGTGGCACCCGCTGAGTTGCTGCGCCAGACGGTCCGAACGGAATTCTCAAGGTAATGCCCTGTTCCACGCCAATCGTTAATCGAATTAAATCGAGGAGCCTTTCGGGCGGGCTGGGTCGTTGCAAAGCTTGTGCCGTGGACTCGGGCACCCATTGACGGGAGGGGGTTTCGTACACAGCCGGATCAAAACGGGAGTCGGAGGGGTTGAGTGAGCAGGTACCCCTGGCCTTGCTGCAAAGAAGGCTTCGACTGCAGGAGTTCACCAGGGAAAAGCGTGGTGTGTAGGTAGGGGTGGGGGGGGGGGGAAGGAAGGATAGTGTGGCAAGGCGACCGGGATTCTGAATCCTACGCAGGCGGGCAACCAGGCATCAGATATGATAAGATCACCTGGTCCGGCGGTCGGACCGGTCACCACACGATAATAGTACAATTGTGTTTTCTCTGGTTGAAACGTTGAGATCTAAGCCAACAAAGAACCTGTGCGTCTGTGAGATTTAAGCAGTAAGCAGGTAGTACCTCTATCCTCTATTCTCTAAGTCTTATACAGTCCTCTCCAGACCGCCTGGCATTCTGCTCGTAAGAAGAATGGAGGCGCGCATCCTTGTCTTCCCCCCCTTGCAGGCCGAACGTGACTGGTACTGTGGAACAGGCTCGCTGACTGGTACAAACTGCTACATAGTGGACTCATCCAGATCGATCCCCCACTCGGTGACTCTCAGCATTGTCTAATGAGGGCCAGGGTAATTGTAAGCACGCCAAAGCGATCAGGATCAGGAATTTTCTGTTGCCCAACAATAATACATGCCGTAATTTCGAGAGCCAAACCGGCCCCGTCGCATGATTGGGGGAATTCCGCAACCGCTGCTGGATGACTCGGGAACAACCGCGCCTGGTCATCACCCGGCGGTCACGGGTTGCGCAGGCTCCGCTCTTTAGGTTTACCCCTCCAACAAACCGAGCAAACCCCTCTTCAAGATCATATGAAAAGCTGGGACGCAACGGGCAACTTGGAGGGGCTAACCCTGCCGGTAGATTCGAATTATGACGCGCGAAAGCCGCAGAAATAATCACGATGAGTGAGATATTTTCGGTCGGGTCCTCTTCAGCGGAAGACTTGTACCGAACTCTAAAGATCCACTTGCTTACTGCAAAGGGGAAAGAGATGGATTTGGGCCTCGAGGGCGGTTTCGCAAAGCTCCCGGATGGATACGCTTCCACTGTGCGACACCGCCATGGTAGAGCTTAGCGTTGTTTTTTTGCTCGTATGGGTTGCACACGGAGATTTTCCACTGTTGCTCAAGATCCTTGAGGAAGACTTTTGGGTCCGGTTTTACTTCGGATCTCGCTCATGCGGCCGTCCTTGCATTTGCTGTGCTCCCCTCTCCAACCCCTCTTCGGGATGCCAAACGGGTTGTGGCTCGACCTCGTGAACATGGATATGACTAGATGTTGTCCTGGAGTGGCATCGCCTGCTGATCTACCCCCATATTCACATAATTTTATGCTCCGGGCAACATCCGCATACACCTTACACAGTACTCATGTACTCGGTAATGATGGTGGCCAGTGCATTTTCACAAATCACAATCCCAGAATGCAGAAGGCGATGACAGATAACAGGGCCTAGACCTTCATTGACAGCTGTTCTGTGAACTGTCCCCGGATGAGCCTATAAAAATAACCAACACATCGAACAGCCGGTATAAATGTCAATTCACTACACGTTCTTCCGGACGACGACTGGAATCGCAAGCCGTGTCGGATGTACCTGGGTATGTAGGTACTTTTGACCCGAGATACTTGAACAAATATAGACATACAGCAAACGTAAACTGCCAGTTATCTATCCTGCCGGGTGCTTTGTGCGAGCATCGCATCTACATTGCATTGGCGTAGAATGTTACTGCCTCGATCAATCAGGCATGAAAGCTTTTGCTTCTCAGTGAAACCTCACGGTATGTATCTCTACACTCATTCTGGAAGGTTGAACATTCTCTGAACTCACGGAAGATACATGGCCCAAGTATCCGATTGCAGGTTCGACTCAGTACAAGATATTTATGACGTAATAGTCATATTCGTCAAGCTTGATTTACATTTGTCCGTTAACGCCGATTACTCTGTCGCTTCAATGATCAGATGACCAAAGTTCACCACCAGATCCCCCCCTTCCTTTGATGGCCGAGCTGCATATAGCCCGACCCAGAAGTCCTGAACGTCCGGCTCTTCAAATATCCAGGTGATCTCTCGAAGAGGAGACTTCTGGATGCCCTCCACCAGATAAATCCACAGGCTGTTGTCCGCCTCCTTGACAAGTTCTAGGGTCGCCGCGCCACCACCCGAAGGGACCGGCTGCAGACTCCAATCCGCCCATTTGTCCTTGGTGACGGTGCTCAGGTGAGGTCGGCCGCGGGTGAGCTCAATGCCAGTCTTGACCCATTTCCGGGTCCCGCCCGGGCCGTGGAGGACAAGAATAAGTCCCCCCTGGTCATAGTTTTGTTGCCAGAGCGCATTGAAAGCGACTCGAACCCGCTTGAACGACTTCAATGGAACGGTCTGGTATAGGATGGGTGCGTTGAAGATGTCTGTGGATGGAGGCTTGGACCAGGCATCTGTGGCAGGGGCTGCTTTGATAGCAAACTCGGCGGGGAGGATCCCATCGCCGGGAGCCTTTTGGGAGGAGTTGGCAAAAGTAAATTTTGTCATGATTCTTGGGTGATTCGTGGAGAAGGCTTCTTGGAACGTTTATGAGAACTCCACGCCACGAGAGGATTGGGGTTGGAGAAGGGGGGCGGGAGAAATAGGAGAGAATTGGGAGGAAGGCCAGGAGATTGAGTGAACCAGAACACGAGGGACGCAAGAAAGGTCTCTCGTAGAAGAATGGCCTACGTCATATTGGATGCGGAGCTACTACCATGGCGGGTGCCCGGATTGACCTGAGCCACAGGTACTCTAAGTAATCAGTACGGAGTACTATAGTAGTAAGCTGGAGTACAATCTGGCCTATGACAGTCATGACTCCAGGCGAGTGGGGTAGTCGGAGCAGCCGGGCGATAAGGTCGAGGTAGTATCTGCTGAGTGCTGACTGCTCAGGTAAGCTTGATTACACCCCCGGTTATCCCAACCCTGCTTAGCTGTTGGGTCTTGGTAGGAATAGCCTCCCCGACGACGACGACGACAACCTCTCCCTCTCAACAACAGCGAGGTCGAGGCCGATGTCAATGCCATGTCAGGTCCTGGATTATCGGCCGAGCACGTGAAGCGGGGGACCTCCTTTTCCCCCCGATGACATAAGCAGGCGCTGCCTGGGGGAGCCCCCGTGGCTTGGACTCGCAAAAGTTTGGGGAAAGGATGGTTGGCCTCGTCGCTTGTCTAGCTCTGGCTTCGTGATCTGCTCCATATCAGGCATGGGCTGAGCGACTGAATCTTCGACTCGCCTATGAAGATTCGTTGGCCATGACTTCTGGCTTCTACTACCCCGATGAATCCAGGAGAGAGCCCCTGTGGTCGCGACTCTTTTCGTCCACGTATGCTGGGTATCGCCACCTCAAGCCTTCCACGTCGAGGCGCCCCGGTCGCTATCGTCGCTTTCTGGTCCGACGGATCTGCCATTATCTGTATGCCGTCGTCGGGATCGTCTTCGCCCTGGTCGCCCTGACGTCGTTTTTCCGGCCCTCCTATACCCGGCCACCGCCACATTATTCGTCACTTCGGGATGCGGTGTCGCAGTCGTCAGAACCGGGGCGAGGCAACCCCCGCCACGAGAAAGTATTCATCGCCGCGAGCCTGTATGATAACACGGGAGACCTAGCACAGGGACATTGGGGGGACAGTGTTCTCCGGCTGATCGAGCTGCTGGGGCCGGACAATGTGTTCCTGAGCATCTATGAGAACGACAGCGGGCCGGAGGGCGAGAATGCGCTGCGAGAACTAGCGGAGCGGGTCACGTGCCGCAAGTCGATTGTGTTCGAGGAGCATCTGGACCTGGCCGGCTTACCGACCGTTGCCGTGCCCGGCGGATCACGGCGGATCAAGCGAATCGAGTACCTGGCGGAGGTGCGCAACCGAGCCTTGCGGCCGCTGGACGACCAACCCGAGGTGCGCTACGACCGACTGCTCTACCTGAACGATGTCGCCTTCCACCCGCTGGACGCCCTCCATCTCCTGTTCTCCACCAACGCCGCGGACCATGGCCTTGCCCAGTACCGGGCTGCCTGCGCCGTGGATTTCATCAACCCGTTCAAGTTCTACGACACGTATGCGACGCGTGATCTGCAGGGCTATGGCATGGGCCTGCCGTTTTTCCCCTGGTTTTCTACCGCCGGCCACGGGCTGAGCCGCAAAGATGTCCTCGCGGGGAAAGATGCCGTGCGGGTGCGGAGTTGCTGGGGAGGCATGGTAGCCTTCGACGCAAGTTTCTTTCAACGTGGTATCAAACCCCCGACGGCTGGTGTGCAGCCTCTGGGCTCGGGGGACGGCACCTCGCCCGCTCGATTCCGGGCTTCACGTGATACATTCTGGGAAGCTTCCGAATGCTGCCTTATCCATGCCGATATCCAGAAGCCTCAAACAGACGTGGAGGCAATTACCGACACCGGGATCTATCTCAACCCGTACGTTCGCGTTGCCTACGACAGCGGTACGCTCTCCTGGTTGGGAGCGACCCGACGCTTTGAGAAGCTGTACGCTTTCCTCCATAACATCATCGATTATCTCGTCGGCCTGCCCTGGTTCAACCCTCGTCGCACCGAAGTTCCGGGCCAGACTGCCCAGGAGATCGTGTGGGTTCCTGATGAGCATGATGATGGGAATGGGTCATTCCAGCCGGTCCATCGGATCGTAGGCACGGATGGCTTCTGCGGACGTCGCGGACTCCAAGTCATTGTCGAGCATCGCCAAGAAGGGAAGAAGGGCTACGAGGATATCGAGGTCCCTTCCTGACGGGGTTTCCGTAGCTGTCTATATTTGTTTGCGTGCATATTGTACTACCTCCTTCATTGTGTTATAGGGTTACTATTCACGGGTACATACAAGGGGCCTGAAAACTCCAATGGGGTATGGCGTCTCTGGTTTGGACATAGAGCTTGACTGCATCACAATAGCAAACGGAATCTTCCTGGCCTGTGTTACCCTGATTGTAGATTCCTGTCCATTCACTCACTTGTCATGTGCCCGCCATCACGGTTGGTTCAGTCTTATTTATCAACCCGGATTCTGTGTTGTGACCATGGCGATGATGTTGGTACGCTGTCTAAGCTGCTTCTTCACTCAGGTTGCCTGTTGCCCCAGTCCCAGTACATGGAATAAAGGTTGTTCCCTTTCTTTATCTATCTTCTCTCCTTCCGAAATGCCCTCATCCTCCTTCCCTTCATCCTCCTTGATCTCACATCCACCTTCCCCCCCCCCTAAACACATCTCATCACGATGGAACCCCACTCTCCAGATATTACCAAGCGTCTAACTACTATCATCTACGGAGCGATAGGAGCTTTCATGGATCAATCCTCAGTTGGGCTGGAGGAAAGCCGCCATGCTCCCCGGGTGGAGGTTCGGGGTCTAGAGCGTCAGTTCCTTGTGGTCAGTGTTGGTCCCGCCCTCTGTATTCTTCACGCAATTCTCCCCCTGTTTTGTCTCTGCCATCCGTTCTCCACGGATTGTCCTTTGTATGTTTTTGGGTGGTCTGTCCCAGCACAGGGAGGCAACCCCCGGTGTGCTAACGAATGTGCCTTAACAGAAAGTCCCTCAGCGTTGTTCCGGTAACCAGCCGGCTTCTTTCACTTCTGTGAACACGCCTCACAACCACACTACTTCTACATCTCCTGTCTCTTCCTCTTCACATTTCCCTCCCCGTGTTCATCATCACTTTGCCCCTTCTTCCTCTGCCTCTCCCTCCATCAAGTCTTCGTCGTTTAGCTCCTCTGTGAAAGCCAAGTCTACCAAGATGCCTGTCGCCAACGTGGACGACACCGTCGGCTTCATGACGGCCGCGCGGACCTTCAAGCTGCCCCAAAACTACGGCTCTCCTGCGGTTCCTTCTGCTGTTGACGCGTCCAGCGAGCAGGGCAGTGTTTCCCAGGCTGGTGCCGACTTCCCCGCTGATCCCTTTGATCACGAGTCTACTATGTCGCGTGACGATGTGTTCGGTAAGTGAAATATGGATGACGATACTGCAAGTAGAGATATGATGCTAACGTTTATGTCTCCTATAGCCCCTTCCAGTCCCACTATGCCTAGCGATCTTAGAAACAGCTCTGGTTTCGAAGAACATGGAGTGAGAGTTGAGACTCCCAAGGCCGAGGCGTCTAGCGTGACTGGTGACTTCACGTCTCAGAATGACACCACTGTTACTGGCCGTACTCAGCCTGTTGGCTCGGATACCGTGATTCCTGGCCATCTCAATGACGGAGAGGAGGACCGCACTAATCTCACTACTTTCACCAGCTGGGGCGCTCCGGCCGTTCGTGATAAGCCAGGTATTTACTTTGTCCCTCGGTTGGTATCCGTACTAACATGCATGCTTTGCCTCAGCTGCTCAAGTCCGTCGTATCGTCATCAAGGGTTTGCCTGCTGCCTGGTGCAGCCCTGCCAAGGTCTTGTCATTGGTCCACGGTGGCACTATCGAGAGCATTAAAATTCTTACGAACGGAACTGCTCTTATCCTCTTCTGTGACCATGAGGCGTGCCAGGCCTTCTACGATAAGTATCCCAATGGCATCGACCTTGACCGAGAGAGACGAGTTACCGTCTTTGTGGAGATGGGTAAGGACGTCGATGTGGTCAGCTCTCAGCTTTCTTTCAACCTCTCTGTTGGCTCGACTCGCGCTGTGAGGGCTGTTGGGGTCAACATGGAGACCACCATGGGACAGTTGTACAATATCGCCAGTGGCAACGGTCGTAAGGTCGAAAAGATTCTGGACTCGTATGTGCCCGGTGATGTGAGTATTTGTTCTGTTGATTCGTGTGCTATACTAATATCACTAGGCCCGCAACGTGGTTTTCCGCTTCTGTAACATAGAGGACGCGGTGCGGTTCCGCGCAGCTCTCATCCGCAATGCCGACTGGGAGCACTGCAATGTGCAGTACGCGAATGATCCGTAAGTATTGATCTGTTGATGTGGGGTTCACTGCTGATTGTCTAGTTGCGAGTTCGCTACTGGTATGCACTTCGACTAGTGGCTGCTTAAGGCTACCTGCATGTGGCGTTCGTTGGCGGTCGTGTCTAAGGACTATCTATGACGGTGTTATGGTGATGGATATCGGAAATGTATCTGGAGCGAATATGGGTAGATTGCTTGAGCATGGCGTCTGGATGGATTTATGCGGATAGTTGCTAATCAATAAGAGATGTTACGCCAGCAATGTGTGTTGTAGGTATAACTGCGTACTTGGTAGTCGGAAGATATATAGATAGGATATACCGACCCATGACCAACCGTCAGCATCATGCAACTCAGCCCAAGCCTACACCACCGAACCGCCTAAATATAAAGTGACCACGGCCATCCCATTCACAACAACCCTCGATCCTATCCTCACGACATACAGATAAATCGCATACACAACCCTTCGCTAGACGCATACAGATACCAGACCAATACCCGAAACCATACACCCCGAAAAAAACACAATACGATACCATACCACCCACCATCCTCCACCACTTGCCTACAGAGTATATAGATGGAACCATGGAACCTCCAATTCCCTTACCTAGTAACTAGTAGCAAGGCCCATACACTTACGTTTACATCTACCTACATTATACATACATTCCAGATCCTCATCGCAAGTAAGACAAAACACTACCTCCCCTGAATCCCATCCTCGGCCGATCATCCATTCCACGCTTTATTTACATTTACATTTAACATTCCAATTGAAAGAGATAAGCTAGTAATCTACATTCATGAGCTCATGTGTATAAAGTTTAGGTATACGGAGTATGAGGTGCATGAATCGTGTGTTATTCCCCCTTCCCCCCGTTTCCCTTTTTCCGTACTCCTTTGCTTGGGAGACCCGGGGTAATCAGTTACTTGAAGCAGTGGAATTTAGCATAAACATCGACATGTAAGTGTGCTTGCTTGCTTGCTTGCTTGCTTACTTATCATTATGCTAGGTAGTTAGGTAACTAGGTAGTCGTACTTACGTACTCCATATATAATAAACCAATTTAGGATAAAATCGTAGGATAGGTAGGAGAGAGAAATCGAATCGGATCGGATTGAAAGATGTCTCCGATGAGTGTCCGGCCCTGGTCCCTTGTCTCTGACTACTATGTAGATTATATTAACGTACTACGGAGACCTATGGAGTATTATTTGTTAGTGCAGTAGTGCAGGGGAGAAAGTACAAAGCTAGAGGAGTAGTAGTAGTATAATAATCAGAGGGTATCTGTTTTGGTCGGAGATCGGACCGGATTGTTAGTTAGTACCTACTACCTAATAGAATAGTCCTTAGTCGGTAGTACTGAGTACACTATAACAGTGGGGGTGGAATCTTCCCGGACGGAAGTAGTAGTAATTCAGTCTATCTATACACACGACTCTCACCTGTAACAACACAACAAAACCAGTTACTATCTTCAGGCAGATAATTCTTTACATGAATAGCACACCAACATACCTACCTACCTGGTATAATAACAACCATTTACTTTGTCAAGTACGTACACATGTTTACCCTTTATCCGGCCGGCCCTAACTCCAAATACCCCAACCACCAAAGGAAGTAAGACCGCCGGAATCCCTCCCGTTATCCCGTCGCTTACCACACCCTAACAGAACAGTAACCACAGTATCTACCTACTCGATCGGTCGAAGACTAGCCAGCTGTCCATTAAATCGGTCTGCTAGGTTATTGTGCTTAATCTTCGAGACAGTGGGATCAGCATACTAATCATATTATAGGGAGAGACAGTCGTATAGTATACTCCCTTAAGGATGGAGTACGAAAGTAGCCCTGTGAGTACACTATATTAAGTACTAGATTAGGAGGATCGCTCCGCAGTAACGCGGGGCCTGTAGTAGCAGCAACCGCAGCAGCAGCAGTAGTAGTAGTAATCTCTTAGGAATAGGATCTACCCTATAAAGTAATTGCTCCTCCATCAAACATGAATGAAATGGAACTAACTAACTAACTACCTACGTAGAGCCCAGACCGGGTCGGTCGGTCGGTCGGTCGGTCGGTCGGGGTCGGGGTCGGGGAATCGGCCGGGCGGTCCAGCTTTTTAGGTCTTCGACTTTGTTGTTCTGGTTGTGGTTTCCACGGATAGGAATTTTGTAGATACTGTTAGTAGTGTTAGTGTTTGTTTGTTAGTACGTACGTAGGCGAGAGGGGAGATGAGGTACCTACCAGGGCAGACTTAACTCTCAAGAATAGCTAGCTACTGTAGGGGGGTTTGACTTGGAAACAAAAGAGAGCCACGGAACGAAACAAGGTCGAGAACGGAATGGCTTGTTTCCAGAGTGGATACTGACGGAGATCGCCGAGAAGGAGGAGACAAAAGAGGAGGCGCCGGATGATAATAATCAGAATAATCTCCCTGGAGTCTGGACGTTGTGGGGGGTGCGTTGTTTTGGGTTGGGGCTTGATGATAGACTTTAGGTGGGAAAATTGGGTCAACCACAGTATGAAGGATGCTTAGCGATGGGGAATGGGGGTTCTGTCTGGCCAAACCACTTCGAGTTAACAATTACCACTATAAGCTACTACGTACTCCATACTCTATTAATATCCGGACCTGACGGTGGTGGTGGTGGTGGTGGCGGTAGTGGGTAGTGCCGTAGTGGTGATGTCGACCGTCGAAGGACAAACCAATCTCCACCCCACGGCCAGACAGAGAGAGAGAGAGAGAGAGGAATGAACGAACGAAAAGAAAGAAAAAAAAACTGGGAGAGACCATCAACCCCAACCTCTGGAACTCGGGTGCCTCGTCCAGCCGCAGCGCGAAAAAAAAATAGATTAACTGGGAAAATTGGCGCAGGTCACCGGCTGATTCTCGCAACGCGAATACCACGCCAACGGACCCGACAGTCTGGTTCAGGTGTGATAGTTGGGCATTAGTAGGCAACCTTGAGCAGGTTCCGTCCAGCTGAGGGGTTTTTCTGGGTAGGCGAGCATCCTGGTAGGCTCTGGTAGGTTTGACCATCATCCCCGAGCCTGAAGGGGGAAATTACGCGGGCCCCCCCATGGATGAAGCTGGCCGTAACGCGTCCATCCCCGCGCCTCATGACACTTTCTTCAGTCATGGGTAGGGGACGTTAGGGTTCAAGCTGGCTGGAGCTGGTACCTGACTCAAGTGGATGAAAAAGGTTAGGCGGTTCTTCAGAGTAAGCTTACCTGGGGTACGTCCCTTGGGAAGGACTGCCCGTGGCACCTTAAGGTGTGTGTGTGCGCGCGAGAAGAGAGGGGGGGGAACGAGCCGGTGACGGTGGCCTGGCTGTGGCGGCGGAGCTGCCACTAGTAGGTACCTACCTACACGGAGGTACGTCCTACCTAGTATTCTTACTAGTGGGCATGTCTGAGACGCTGAACGGAATGCTGAACACTGCATCGATCTCGCTTGCTCATGTCGATCGAACGGCCGGCGGCCTCGGATTGGTGGCAACGATGGCGTACGGTATGGTATCGGGGCTGGGAGCGCGCCGAGCCATCCGGGCTGCAGCCAGGCTTAACTCAAGCGAGTCAATGTAGGTCGCCATTGCATGCATGGGGTCAGTGCTTCACTGCGTCCGTCAACTGGCGCCATGCCATTGGCACTAGTATAGTATGTAGTATGAGCCCATCGACGTGATCATCCTATAGTATCGTCCATTATTGGCTTGTGTCGGATAATAATAGCCCTTTCTCGCCTAGATAGTAAGTACCTACATAATAAGTCTCGATGATAATCTGTATCCCATAGAAGGGTGGTCGAGCACGTATGGACTAGAATATGTACATTCTGTATCCTACCGATGTACTCCGTATATACGGTGGGCGGACCGCCGGAGCTGTTCCGTACGGGGCCCCTATCGACTCCGTCACTCCCTACTAACTAGTACTTAGTCAGTCCACAGGGTCGCCGGTCGATAGCACCCGTCACAAGCTATCGACTGGGGACAGCAATTCCGAGCACTAGCCAAAGAACCGACGAAGTACTCCGTACTATCTAGCTAGCGTCCACACCTAGATATGTACAACGACTGTGCCGCAAATCCTCGTCCTCAACTGACGACTACTACCTAGTTACTGAGTGAGGTTAATCATTGGCTCGGAGCAAAGCTGATTGGATGCAGCAGTGTCATCATGATCCAGCCCCGATGGGCAAGAATGGAGATGCCTGCGTCGCCCGGGGGGAGGGGAGCAGATGAAGTGTCAATCTATTTGTCTGAGCCTTAGTCAGACCGGCTCTGCCCTGCGGCGCGGCCAGACTCGGGATTCATTTCGGGGCCCGGAGGCAAGCCCCGAAGATGCGTTGCGAATCTCGGCGGAAGAGCGTACGGTATACGACTTCTAGAAGGACGCATCCTTCGTCACTGCCGGGGGGCGGCAAAGGATGGTAGTCGCTGCCCTAGGCAGGCTTTTGGCCCCGAGGATTTCTGGCCACGTTCACCACGTTTGATCGCCAGGATCCGTGGCGTGGTGTTGGTGAGATTGATAACGCCACCTTCAACCATCGACACAGGCGATGGCCGATACAGACTCCTCACGGTGGTCCTCCGATTGGAAGTCGGCGCAGTCGCTAAACGGCTGAAGGTTCACATGTGGTCCAGGTGGATCGTCATCTGTCTGTCCGTTACTCATAGAGAACATACATATCCAGTAGATGCAAGACAGTACGTAGTAAAGGCTTACCCGACCGTGCCTACCAATTCCCGTTTGCCCTCCCTATAGGGATGCCCCCATTATTAAGCTCTTACCTGCACCGGAGCCTGATTATTGCCAAGCCTTGCTGGTTCAGATCCGTCTGACGATAAGCTTCAGCTCCAAGTCCGAAGCCGTCAGCACGGCGGTGGAAATAACCCCCCCCCCCTTCGTCGGACGAATGCCGTCCGCTTCACTTCTTGCGTTGTCGCCTCAAAGACCCGGCTTATTATTGGTGGATTTCCGGCGAGAACCAAAGATCCAGCCCTTGTGATTGGACGGGTTGTCTTTCCCATTCGATCTAGTTCCAAGTCGGTCGTACGGTATGAGGCCTTGCCTAGTAGGTTCGTCTGCCTGCATTGCACGGAGTTCCGCAGGTATCTGGTGGGTTGAATTGTTTTCCGGACGTGGAAGACGAGGGTGATTACGGAAACTCAATTTCCTTTGGGACCTTCATAGTTCAGCGTTCGACTTCAGCCTCGTTCGTCCTGGAGCCCTTCCTTCGATCCCTCAGGCACCGACGTCTTCCGTGCCCCTGCGCCGCCCAACACGTGGGGCGAATCGCCTCAGACGCAGGCCTCACTTTGTGGCTTAGCGGCCAACGCTATCCCTAACTACTACGAGGTAGGTAGACTTGGAAAACCAGACGGAGGCACCAACGGGCCCGTTGGTGCCATGGTGGTACTGTGGTGAAGGAGCTCGTGAATATTGCTGCCGGATCTTACTCCGTAGTGTCTTGGTGTTGCCGGTCGGTGGATACTGGATAGCCTAACGAACTCGATGCGGGCCGATGGAGACCACTGGTCTCGGAATGGACGGGCTGAGGATTCTGCATGATGATCTGTTCGGTAGGTTGCAAACCACTACTACCTGCCTCTAGCTGTCGTCTGCGGTCTTCTGTGGTCCCTTTCTTTAACACCTGAAGGATGCATCAGCTGATGAGATTGATTCTCGGTTGATCTGCTGATAGATAGGGCACAATCCTCAGTCTGAGTAAGGAAGGACGGACGGACGGACGGACGGACATCGGAATGAGGTAGGGGGGGGGCACCTGTTCTGGTATGGCCCTGTATTATTACGCAGGCGCCCGTTCTATTGGCGTGATAAGAAAAAGCTTTGGCAAAATGTGTCAGTCAGCCAATCAGCGCGTAAGCTCTCGGAAAAATGCCAGACAATCAGGGACGCTAATCCTATCCGAGGCAGCACCTCGTTGGGGGGCTCCATCGCCGCAAACCTAAATAGAAAGTAGAGACAGCTCCAGTGGCCCTTGATGACTATTGATTGACATCTGACACATCCTGTCCACAACGATCGGATCTGGCCCCATTGGGGCATGATTGGCCCAACGACTCCGTACTTAGACGAATGGCCCAGTCGGATTGTTCAATCGTAAGCCATCCCTTCCTTAGGCGCCGGAAGCTCTGGCCAAGTGCGCTGCCCCTTAGTTCTCACGGCCTCGACACTGCCCCCATCCCCGATGGGTACTCACCGACAAGGCGCCTCCGCCTGAATTTCCATTATTGTAATATGATTATTATTATTATTATTATAATTATCATAATACTCCGTACGTGATCCAGAATAATCATCGAAATATACGAGGCTACAGGAATCGATCCCACCTCGTCCTGTCTAAGCCATTATTCGCTGGCTTCAGGCATTCAAGCATTGACAAACTTGACGTCCATGGTTGAAGTTGCACAAGGCAGAATGACCGTAAATGCACGGAGTGTAGTCAAGTCAGGGGGGAAAACAAAGAAAAGATCCCTGGCTCTTCGTGAGGTTGTGAGGGACTGACTGTGACTGCTCCGTAGTCCGCAGAGCCGTCGGGATCGCCCCGTCCGTTCCGGCCACCACCAACGTGCGTGTTTATTGATTGTTCCCCTTCCCACCACCCCCCCCCCCCCCTTTGGATCCTTTCATCCACTCTCCATCAGGGTTAGAACTTGGAATGAAGCCAGATACTATGATGAATGTTGGATGTCATCATCTTGGTTGCCTTGATTCCTGGTTATTGTAATCCAATCCCAAGACAAGCCTCGGATTGGAAAATCGACAGTGGCTTCAGCCACCACGTACATGGTACAGGAAAGAACAAATCGATCTTTCTGGAAGATTGCGAACAGGCGAGGCTCGACACAATCTCCCGACACGTCTCACTCTGGGAATACAATGATATCACCGCCTCTCACCATGCATGACTCCGCCTAGGCAGGATGCTGGTCAACGCCGTGCTTCCCAGTCTCAGCCCTTGAGGCTGGTGTCTAGGCCCTGCGAAAGTTACACTTAACCTCGCTTGCAGGTGGATAGTAGGGAGTAGGTAGGATTCTTTCCCTCACAAGGGTAACAGAACTGGACTAATGGCGCAGGCGACGGCATCCGTCGGACTAAGCTGTTAACTACTAGGTACTAGGTAGGGGACTATCGCCGGCCACCCATGGATGGATGGAGCCTCCCTCGGACCCGCGGCAGTGCCTCATTCTTCCCCCGTCACAGTTGCAGTTGAATGTCGACAGCTTGAGCCGCAACGTCCTGGATTCTACGCGCTTTCTAGCCAGCCATCCTAATCCATCCTTCCACTCCTGTGGAAGCCTCCTCCGTCCGCGGACGCGCGCTGCGAGTGCAACGCTGTGCCACAGTTGCCTGACCGCTTGAGGAAGAGGGTAATGCACCGGATGCACAACCTTCAGTAAGAATGTGATTAAAATTATCCTGGACCGTGTATCGATTCCGCTCCATTCCAACCCAAACCCCGGCACATGGGATGTGCTACTACGGTGCTACCCCGTCAGTTGGGGTCGTGTAACTGGTTACGAGTCAGGGACCTGGCGTGCTCGGCGTCGATTGCTGGAATGGAATTGATCCCTGTCGTCTGTTCTCTTTGTTCTCTTGCTCGGTCTCCACCCCCAAGCATTGCAACATCCTGTCTAACTCCGCCATTAATCAAAATGGCCTCTCATCATAGGTTGCCTGCCTGATATCCCCGGCGATGAACCCTCACGTGATTGAACACAGCTGCGGGTACGCGTTGGATGAGGAGAAGTTGGTGGAAACTAAGGCATAAGGGGGCTGGCATGAGGAGGTCCTACCTTGTCCGCGGGTCGGGACCATGGTCGTCGCAGCAGGTGTGGCCTTGCTAGCTGTCTAATTGTCTCCTTTGAGGCATCCCGGGATATCTACCTCCACCCGACGCACAAGATGAGGTTGGGGATGAAGGGATTTGTAACCCTCAGGGATAAGATCTACAACAGGCGCTGACAAGCGGATGATCATCCGCCTTTTTTTTTTTTTTTTGTTTTGGCAGCCCTCCACCCATCATATCGCAAGCGGAGAAAAGGCTGCTATTTCTTCGGAACCTTCCCCTCGATTTTGCCTGAGCGCATGCACGCACGCATATCATCGAGGGTGGTAAGACTAACTGCCCAGTAGCTCAGTTGCCAGAGTCATCTGCTCGACAACTTGCATGGGGGAACCAGGCGGCCGAGTTCGCCTGTGATCCATACAAGCGGACCTGTTACGCGCACTCCGTCTAGGTTGGGTTTGGAGCTTGCGCAGATTGACTGTGCCGCAATTATGTTCCCTAGCCAATCCTCGTCCCGGACGAATACGCCGTGTAGCCTTGCATTGTTAAACCCGAAATTAATAACGGCCAGACCACGACGACTGGCACCATACAATTTCCCTTGTGATATTATTGAGAGGGACAGTAGTCACTAGTGAGGCCTCGTACAAGTAGCTCACGGCCGAGGCATGTTTCGCGTTTAGACTTGCGTCCTCACAGCTGATAAGCTGCTGACGGGACCTTTCCGCTTCCCAAGTCCCACATAATGAAACTGTAATTGTCGTGGATTTTGCTGGGGTGCCAAGATGATGACCGGTGGATGCTCTTAAAGCCGAAAAAGAAGGGGGGAGAAAAGCAAAAAAGTCAAAAGGAAACAAAAAAAAAAAAAAAAAAAAAAAAAATAAAAAAAAAAGGAAAAAGAAAAGCTAGAAGGGTTGGGGGCGGTTTGCAGATGACTGACGACGCACCCAAACATATTGAAGGATAACGGCTATACTCCATAGTCAACATTGAACTATACTATATCTATCTACCTTATATTATTCTCCCCATGGCCGGCAGCCCCAGGCACTCCAGAATCAAGTCCTGAGGAATATGGGGGCTTCGACGGATCATCCCCCCCTCCCTTTGGTGTGATTCTGTGATTTGTGTGCTCGCCTGGACTAGTCAGTTAGGAAGAGTTCGGGGCCGATCGGCGCCAAAAGCGAGTTGTGGAGATAGTGACACAATTATCGGTTGTCACTTCTTATTTTGCCTAGGCCCCATGAAGAGGCCAAGAGGGGCCTTCGGCTGGGTGTGTGGGGGGGCTTTGTTTGTGCGCGCTGCCCAGAACCACCCTTTGGCGCCTGGGGGCGTCAGGCACGCCTGGAGTAATGATGGGTATCTAGTACGGAGTAAGTTACATCCTTACAGCATAAACATTATTATTCATGTGCGACATGTCTGATCTATGCAAGATGCTAATACTGATATCAGATCTTCTTTGGTCGAGGCAGAATAGATTCGTCGACTGTTCTCTCTCTCCTCGTGAGTTGGGAAATCCCTCGTAAGCCGAATATTACCTGGCCGACCGGGTCCTTCCTCTTTCGGCATCCTCCTCGTCCTCCTCCTCCTCCTTCTCTTCCTTCTCGCCTTCCTCATCCTCCAGACTCGTCTATCCCGGATCGTCACCGCTGAGCCCCGCCGTGTCGCTGCTGCTAAAACTTCCTCAGACTCAGACCCAAAGGGCTCAAACAAACCACCGTGTGCACCAGGATGGATCCAACACAAGAATGGGCCGGCTAGCCTTGACACTGCCGGGTTCAATCCGCGGCACTAGTGGGTTTGAGGATGCCCAGCCTGCTAAAGAGGCTGACGAATTACTCCAGATCGCTCCTTCGGTGCCGGAGTGAGATCGCAGTCGGTCGCCTAAGAGTCTTGGATGCAGTCACGATTCGTCACTTCGTCTACAGACAAATGGTTGAGCATCCTTCACGGATCGTCCGCCCGTCTCTTCCTTATGACCCAGCCATACTTCCTAGGTGCCCACGATGGCATCAACTGGAGTCAACCCTTCTTGAAGATGTAATCATTACCTAAGTAGGCTAAGCACTTAGACCTCAACTTATATGACAGGGTCTTAATCTATTCGCTTGTGTACCCCATATTTGTGCGAGCGCAACCGATACCAACCAAGTAGGAAAAAACAAAAAAAAAAAAAGAAAAAAAAAACAAAGGTTACATACCCTGTCCGGCTTTATCTTATTACATCCATTCATCATCAAGTAAATACTACAGTACGTCGTAACCGACAGATGAGATCATCTAAAAAGCCAAGCCCCGAATCAGGAGGGGGGAGGCGATCGTCTCTCAGCTGCAGAGATGTGTTGGCAAGGTCTGCAGATTGTTATCTGGACTGCGCGGTTATGTCCAGCATGATCCCATCGTCGACAGGAACGGTAAGAACAATTACGAGTTATCCATGAAGAAGAAGGGAAATCGCAGGCGACCGAAAGGTAAAATCCAATCGAGTCAAATAAAAAATACTGTCGAAGGATCGAGGATGAGGAACAAAGTGGTCGCACTCTTACTAGTAGTAGGTAGGTTGGGGCCATCCCATGTCCTTTTCCGTGTTCTTTTTCTTTTCTTTTCTTTTCTTGTCTTTTCTTTCCTTTCTTTTACATTTTTTTTGTTTTATTTGTTTCCCTTTTTCCAATCCGCAGTTTCCTTTTCCTTCCCCTCCTCCTCCACCCCCCCTCCCCGTACTAAGGCTCGGACCCACCCACATCGTGTCTCCCGCTTGGCTGTCAGGTCGCCTGTCCTTCAGCAATGGCCCTGCGCAATCTGAGACCATAAGAGCTAGACAGCATTAGAGCCTCGATCCTATTCGCAAACCCGTCCCGACAGAACGGTACGCTAGCAAAGCCACTGCAGGCTGGGCTGCTGATTCTATTCCGCATCCAATAGACGCGGCCCATCCTCGCCCTTCTGTTGGCCTGTTTCGCCGGCATCCTTTTCCCCCCCTCCCTTCTTCCCTCTTTCCGTTTTCCACGGCGATTCGCAGAATCCCCCCATTCTCACCTGCTGATGGTCTTGCACGAATCCTGCAGTGATCCTTTCCTTCCTTATTTTTTCGTGGTATTTTCTTCTCCAAGTGAGGTGTGGAATTGGAGGATTATTCTATGTGCTAGCGCCCCCGAAAGATTGACCTTGCTTCTCAGATCTTCCCACCGACAGTCCCTCTCACTAATAACTCGAGGCTTGCGTGACTCCGTATAATCCCGTTCTTCCACTACCCACCACCCACCCACCACCTACTACCCACTCTTCTCTCCCCTCCCCCCCCCTTTTTTTTTTTTAATTTTTTATTTTTCCGGTGAAGGCTGCACCCTCCTGGGCTAGCCGTTCAGACAGTCATTCCTGAATGATGAAATCCACGGGCGCACTAGCCAACCGAACACCACCGGAGTCATTCCAAATGAATGAATACTTGTTGAAACTTCAGCCGCCTGGTATGGGTCTCGACCCGGTGGAATCTCGAGAGACAATGATTTAATTTAGGTGTGAGAGGCTCGGAGCGAACAGTGGATTAACTAGCCTCCCACGGCTCCACACCCTCCCAATGTACCTATTACCTACTACCTAGTCTAGTAGATGAGATGCTGGTGGAGTACAGCAGGTCAAGAGTTAAGACCAACGAACTAGCCTGCCAGCTAACTCAGGTGTCGTCTGATGTTTCCCGCCAGCGGCCGAAGTGAACCCTGCAATGCTTCGTTTCGGTCGACCCGTCTGGCAGCCCTGGAACGACCTATCAGCTCTGTGAAACTGAATCTTTCTCATGCAATGGCAGGGCTGCAGGCGGCGGACTTATTACGGCCGAAGTACTTTGTTTTCCTATTTGATTTTATTTCATCTTACTTTTGAATATTTTTGGGGAGGGGCGTGATCCCTTTCCCCCCTGGCTCCTCTCTGTTTTCGTCCTGCCAGACGGCGTCTACATTCCCTACTCCGTACCTAGGATTCAATATACAGGAGGCATGTCTCTTGCACTCCTCGCGGCGGGCAGATCGTGCGTCAAACTCTCGACGTTGTTACGACCGCATTCCTTTCCCAGGGCGTCCCAGAATGCAAGTGGTGGGGAACAGCAGAAGAAATACGAGCCCTTGCTGTCGTAATTACGGATACACGGTTGACACATTCTTCAGCGGTCGATATCTGGAGGCCGAAAGGAAGCTCGTCCCTTCCAGTCGGTCAGGTCAACCTGGAGGAGTTCTCCCCAGGCCCGGTATTCATTGGACGACGCGTCTATGTCGAACGCAAGTGTCTAGTACCCGAAAGTACCCAAAGGAGGGGAGGAAGTCGGCATGGTTCCTTTCATGCCATCCCTAAGAATCTTTATTATTATTATGTTTCTGACTTCGTAGTATTACGGAGTAGTATTATCAACATTATTATTATTATTATTTTTATAAATCTTACTATCATTCTATTATTATTCTATTATTATTCTTATAATTCTTGTTATTATGGGGGTCCATCCTTCCGGGATTTGTAATTTTTGCTGATACCGAGAACTGCGCACATGTGCCAGGCCCAGGGAGCAAGCACTCCAGGGCCCTGGGAGCTTGTGGGAAAGAGGGTGACTGGGGGAGGGCAAGCTGGCTCAATGGATTTGAGTAATTGTGTACATGACGCTCATGCAGATGGCCCTTTTGGAAGGTCTGCTTTCCCCCTCACTCCCCGCGTGGCCAATCCTCCGCCCAGAGGCTGCTCTGGCGTGTTGGCGACCCTCCTGAGGATTGTGTCATCGTCATCCGTGCCAGGTGAAACTAGGGTTGAAATAGGTAGGTGGGCAATTGCATCGGACCCATTAAGCTTGTCCCTCTGGCTCGATTATTCATTCGCATTATTATCGTCATTCGCAGTTTAATTACACTGCTGGCTCGTCGCTCTTTGTTCTTCCAGAACCTAATCTGGGGTGGGGTGAAGGGTGTTATCAGGATTAATTCCTGTTCCCTTCAATCCTTCCGTCCGTCAACCTTTCTTCTTTTTTCTTTTCTTTTGGGATTTCCATCCCCCTTGGTGCGGCTCCTTCAGTTCCTCGCATTTCATTTCATATTGAGTTTTTTTTTTTTTTTTTTTGCCCTCTCTGATATCCGTGGTGCATATTGCATGAACCGGCCGAATCGGAATTCAGAGGGGCAGAGGAAAGGGAGAGAGAGAGACTGGAGAGAGGAGAAGAAGAGCGGTGGGGGGGGGGAAGGATAATCTCTAAAGGGAAGAATTAAATGAACCAAAAAATAAAAGAGAAAGAAATCAATCAATCAATAAAAATAAACCCATGAAAATCATGGCGATGATAAATTACAGCCCTTCCGATTAATTACCCGATCCAACGGTGACCCTCTCTCCCAACTAACCTCCCTCAGCGTCCAGTCTGGCCCTGCACGTCGTCGGTCTGCCAACGTGACCCTGTCGCGATCTCCACTTGGGGAACCATCCAATCCATCGGATGCCATTCTTTCATCCTCTCTCTCTCTCTTCATCGGTTTGAGTGCTGAGGATCCATCTGTCGTCGAGATAGGTGGCGAATCCTTCTGTTGCTGAGGCTTTCTTTTCAGACGAACATCCTTGCATATAAGCCTGCTTTTCTTCTGCTGGATTTATTTATTTTTTCTTTTCTTCTTCAAAACTCCCTCTCTATCTATCTATCTATCTATCTACCTATCTACGGTGTACTAAAAGCTACTATTATCTATTTCCGCTCCCCGGCCGACGACTGATCTATACGGCCATCTAACTATCACCGGGACTGGCAGATGGACTAGGGCTTGGAAAGGCCAGCCAGCCAGACCAGAGGAGCATCCTGACCAGTGGACAAGCAACGCTTCCCCTCCTCCCCAACCAATATCAGAACGCGACGACCACCATCGCCGCTCCCTGCTGGCGCAGGCGCTACACATCACGCCGGTCACCGTCGTGTACCCGCCGTAGGAGTGACTCTCCCCACGACCGGACAGGGGGCGCAGTCACCGTCGGCCTCTCATACAGGCTGCTCAGTCCCAGAGGTTTGGGACGCTGCATGGGTTAAGCAGCACTAACAGGGACCCTGGGCCACCATTGCCCTCCCTACGAGTCCAACCGGGAGTCTCGTGCGGCGTTGGTGATGGTTTTAAGGACCGGCCTTTCCTGAATTAATTCCGTTCAACAAAGCTCCTCCTCCTCCTCATTCATTCCTCCTCTTGCACCAGGCGGCCCTCCTTAGAAGAAGGCGGAAAGAGACCTCCAACATCTGTCACATTTTGGGTTTTGTTTTTATTTACTTATATATATATATTTTTTTATTGTTCTCTCTTCACTGTTTTTTTTTTCTTTTTTTTTTTCTTTTTTCTTTTGCATCCTGGGAAATTTTCACCCACACCTCCCTTAGTTGGTACCATCCATCCTCTTCAGGTGGCCTACCATTCTCATCCGTGGGAGAGAAAAAAAAAAAGTTACCCTTTCTTTGCATCTTCATCGCCTATACCTTATCTCCTTTGGCCGCTGCCAGCTCTCGGAACTTGCAGCTTTATTTTTGTTCTCCCACGACTCCTGTACTCCTCTCTCTCTCCCCATCTCTCCTATACATCTACCATGGAGACCGTTCATGAACAAGCACGGCCGGACTACATGCCGGCGTCTCGTCAGAGCCGCATGGCCATCGATTCTCTTTTGAATCCATCGGCAGAGAGAGAAATCGCCAACTCTCGATACCAGTACAGCCATCCGGGACCCCAGCTGTCGCCGCTCTACCCTCCCAGTCCCAATCAATACTTCTACTCTACCTACCAAGATGGCCACCACTACGCCGAGAGCTCTGCATCATCTCAGGATGCAGCATTCTTGCCGTACCGGCCCCGATCCGCAGAGTCATCGCCTGGCGCCTACTCGCGAGAGCGATATGATTCGGTGTCCAGCAGCTCCAGCAATGCTGCGGAGCGGCGACGGCCTCCTCGACCCAAGTACGAGGAAGAGGAGATGTACTTCATCTGGTACCACCGAGTGGATCTCTGCCAGGAGTGGAAAGAAGTGCGCGAAAGCTTCAACCAACAATTCCCCAGCCGGCAGCGCCGA
Organism: Aspergillus carbonarius ITEM 5010; assembly: GCA_001990825.1. Classification (NCBI taxonomy): domain Eukaryota; kingdom Fungi; phylum Ascomycota; class Eurotiomycetes; order Eurotiales; family Aspergillaceae; genus Aspergillus; species Aspergillus carbonarius. The sequence goes on from KV907514.1 coordinate 212,912, forward strand.
GGGTTCCAAGGGATCCAATGCAAATTCTATCGGTTCATCAAAGAAAAGAAGTGTCCGACCTTGCGGGAACAGCGGCGCCTGCGGGACGGCGACTTCCTCCGTGAGGGAGCGGGTATTGCCGACTCGGGGGCTCCGCGATTCGGTGTCGTCGACTGGGTCGGGATCTGGTATCCATGGATGCGCGAGAGCAAAGAAGAAGTGCTCCGCCGACGGATACCCCGGTGATGCCACCACTACCACCTAATGATTCTTTCGATTCGTTGAATTTCCTCTGCAACTGATATCTATCTACTCACTCACGGCCGTCCGAAGATACCTCTTTGCTTAATTTTCTTCTCTTCTCCTTTTTTTTTTTTTTTTTTTTTTTAACTTTTCCTTGAGTGGTTTACCTTTCACTCGTTGCGTTGGGCACATTTTCAGCACGTTACACATTTACTTGGGAGGCTCTTTTGTATCTTTTGCTTGCATGGCTTGCATTACACACTTGTACGCGCACACACATACCTAAGGGTTGGCTGGTCTGGTTACTTTTCTCATCGGACTGCGTGGGTTATGGGAATGGAAATGGGACAATCACATCAAACAAACAAACAATCAATCAATTCAATTCAATTCAATTCAACCGAATCAACAATCAACAGACTGTAGGATTCAGATAATACATACCACAACTACTTACTACTCATAGGATTTCAAATCAAACTGCACATACGAGTCAGTCGGGTCTTTAAGCCGCTCGCCCATTGTAGCAACTTAGGCCCCATGCCGAAGTGTAAATACCAACCCATACATATACAACCATGTAAGATACTGTATTATCCAAAACCCTCCGTACCATACATACCACCATCTATACCCACACACATGACTCAATCACGACAACGACATTGTTCAACCAGCCTATATACCTCTGCAGAAGAATAGATTATATACACATTTGTATGAGATCAGATGACGAACTGCCAATTACCAATGAGAATCAGACATCATATCTTATCCCTATCTATCTATCTATCTATCTATCTATTTATCTATTTATCTACACTAGTCCCTACACCCTATTAGATAGACTGGGTAGAGGTCCAAGCCCCGGAAGGAAGCAACAGATGAACGATCCCGGAAGGTAAGTGTAGTTATGGGCAAATGGTGTTGTGAAGAAAGTAAACAATTTAGGAAAGGAGGGGGAGGTGGGGGTGCGTTAGTACGTTGGTTCACGGAGTTAGTAGTTTTGGGGGGGGAGGTTACTTTAATAATGATGGTATATAAATAGGTAGGACATATCATCGGAGGGGGTGAATGTCTAGATAGATAGCTAGTTGGAAAGGAGGTATCTATCTGCTTTTTTGAGAATATACTTGTTTATATGTAGGTATGTAGTAGATCTCTCTCTCTCTCTCTCTCTCTCTCTTCAGAGGGGATCAAAGTAAACGTAAGATGGGGGGGATTTTCAACATTTCCGGCAAAAAAAAAAAAAAAAAAAAAAAAAAAAAAAAAAAAAAAAGGTCTATGGTTAGGCTAGTAACCAGTATGAGTAGTGCTCCGTATAAGATGAGGATTGGTAAAATCAAGTGATAGCCAGCGCAGCACAGCACAGCACAGCATAACGGGGTTATCTATACTTAGGCGCCCTATAACCAACTTGGACTCGATAGTAAACTCTGATATACCAAGTCCTCGTATAGTGAACCGAGTTCTATAAGCTAAACCATAATATAGTAATACGCGTCCCATAATATAGCCTCGTAGCACCAGCCAAGACTTCCCAACTGGGTGATGGGGGATTAGGAGAGCCTAGTTTACTAGACAGTCTGCGTGGGATGTAGGTAGGTCAGAGCTTTGTGTTTTGATTCCTAACGGTGTAATACAATGATAGATGTGGTGGTCTTATAGGGGGGATCTTATGTCTGGGGTTATGGGTTATGAGATTGGTTCTGTTCTGGAGGGTATGGTACTTGGGTATATCCATGGCTACTATACGGAGGAGGAACGAAAGCATAGGGCAACATAGTATAACTTTTAAGCAGCAAAAAACATTCACAAGCGGTAGACCGCACACTATACTCTCTGCGGTCTTTGCTTTTGTTGCTTGCATTGTTTGTTGCTCACTTGGTAGTGGTACTAGGTGGGTCGAGCATGACCTATCGATGTATTTCGACCTCCTATGTATCAATTACCGAAGAAAAACTATAATTCAGGGGATGATCCCTCACGTCTACGGAGTCCGAGACATGACAGGTAGGGTAGGCGACCAGAAGGCGCGTGGGAAATCTGCAGGCGATGTTGATCGAAGGATTCCGATCCCGAGGAGGATGATTGGTGTGACCTGCCTACCTCCTACGGGATAGAGGAATCGTGCATGACCATCAACCAAAGCATGTATGTGGATGTGCATGTACGAGAGGATCAGGTGGATGGTGGGGCAGCTGTCTGAGTTTTCTCCTGAAGGAAGTAGAGAATGACGCGAAGAAGACGATACAGAAGAAGATGTTGGTGATTATCAGATGACCGCGAGAATGATAACAGTTGGGATGGGGTGGCAGGATTCGTACCCCGCATCCCCTCTGCTGGTAGAATCTTATTTCGGAGTCTGTGTGTCCAGAGTCGTGGGGGCCAGTCCTCAGCAGTCAGCTCCTCGCCGTGGTGACCGCAGGATCCCTGAAGGAAGGGAAGGAATGAAGAAAGAAGGAAGGAAGGAAGGAAGGAAGGAGGGAAGGAGGGAAGGAAAGAATGGACAGCTGCAATTGCCACTGCAACTCTGAAACGGGCCTTATCGGCCGAGGACACTGGTTGACTTGGGCTTACGGCCGGCCTGTCGTCGGCCCAGCTCATCCTGCAGATTCTGCAGAGCCATGACGGCTGATCTGGCGGTGAATCAGGGCCTCCCACGGTCAGTCGAGTTGAGTCGAGTCGAGTCGAGTCGCATCCAGCCTCATCGGGAGGAGTCGTCATCATTCATCAGGGCCCAAAGTACCGTACATGGAAGTCATTCTTCTACCCAAACAAGGCTTCGATTCTGCAGACGCAGCCACCCGAATTAGTCTCGCTGCCTTGTTCTGTCTCACTTTGCTTTTTCCTGCTGGCTTGCTTGCTGCTCGCCAGTTTGGCACCGTAATCCCTCCGAGTCCGATCACCAGCTCTCCTCGTCGGACTCCACGTGCGACCGGAATCCAAATCCACCGCGCTGCCGGCCCTCACTGGCCGAGTCGTCAAAGTCGAACTCCTCGTCATCAGACCGCGCCTGCGTCCGGTATTTGTTGTAGACAGCCGTTGGATCGTCCTCTTCATCATCCCACGACAATTCCTCGTCCGGATAGTCATTCGCGGGATTATTCTCAGCTGCCCGGGAACGCCCGTGAGTTAGCCGGGTCCTGCCCAGGGCCTGCCAAAATTGCGATCGACTACTTACCGTTCGAGTCTGCATCCTCGCTATCCCAGCGATCCTCATCGTCCTCCTCCTCGGCAAAGTTCTCCCAGTACTCCTCATCCTCCTGCGTGATGACGATAACCCCAATATTTTGGCGATTCACGTCGATTCCATGCTGCCGGAACCAAGCTTCCTGGTCCAAATCCAATCCGACTAATGGGTCCGTAAGCAAACCGGTGTCTGGCAGCGGCTTCCGTATGTACGTGTCGTAGACGTATTCCCCGTCACTCTCGTCCTCAGACCCTGCTCGCGCAGGGTCCGTCGTCTCTTCATGATGGTTCTCTACAGGCCCTTGCATCGCCTCAGTGCCCGAGCCTCCTGTGCGATGTTTATTGGGCGTGCGCGGTTGGTATCTTAACGGAGGCTTGGGCATCACCGAACGAGGCCGAGACGATCCTGAGAACTGTGACCCCGACGGCTGGGTGTAGTCCGTTTCCGTGGCTGTCACCTCCATTTCTCCATCCAGCTCCAGAGCCACCTGCTCCAGTTCCTTTGCCAATCGTTCCGACTCATCTTCCCAATTACTCTGATGGGTCGCCTGGGATTCCCTCTCCAGCACCTGGGAGATATGCTGTTTGGCAGCCGAGATCGCGCTCTTACGCTCCTCTCTCCATTTCCTCTCTGCCTGGTTCACCACCGGCCGCTTCCGCGGTCGCTCTACCTTCTGCTCGGAGGACAAAGCGCCCGCGACGCTCACATTTCCTTCGCTATCCGCCCGAGCAGCAACATCGGCGACCATCGACGCTTGTCGCGAATGTGGTGTGCGTCTCAACTTCTCTACTAGCACTGCGACTGCGCCGTCTCCTTTGCGTTTCTGGACACCGCCTCCAGTGCTACGGAGGGGGCTCATTGGCGTGTTCGATCGAGAGATCTGGAACCGGCGTAGAGACTGCGCCTGTCCCGGCGACGAAGCCGGGCTTTCCTTTCCACTGGAGGTGGAGGATACTAACCTTCCGGGGGCGTCATTTCCACTAGAGGGCGTGGTAGTAGATGAGGGTCTAGCCGGGCCAGGTGTAGGCGAAGAAAGCAAGGCTCTTTTCAGCTTTTCCTCATTCTCCTTCCGAACGGTAGCCAAACGGCGTTCTTCGCGGATCTCCGCCCCGGGAGACGTGGCTCTTACCAATGGGACGGTTGCTCCTGCACCCGCGGCGCGGTTGGTCACACTCCTACTGGTCGGGAAGACAGTGTTGCTCACCGACCGCGGAGTAAGCAGTTTTCTCTGCGCTGCGGCGAAGGAGGATGGGCTGGGTGACCCGTCTTCACGCCCATGGCTACTGATCTGGACCCTTTGGAAAACAAAGTCTGTGAATCGACGCTTGGTCTGATGCAGCTCAGATTGAATGTCTGGGAGATTGCATTAGCGTTGTGTTTGGGTGAGAGTCAAGGTGAGGGGACAGCTCCGATCGTTTTCAGCAGAGGCCTCTTCACTACATGAGACCGCCATGCAACGGATCAAGGGAGTAAGTCTTACATAATGTCTCGACCGGCTCCTCTTCACGGCGCCGCTTGATATTGATCTGCTCAGGAGGCAAAGACATCGTGCACCAGTTGGTAATGTGGGACTGCGTCGAGGGTGTAGTTGAAGCAGGGTGGTGATGGAGAAGGCGATGGTGATCGCAGCCGCTTCTTTTGCGGTGGTTTCCATGGACCCTCCCCATCGGGCCTAGCGCGCCCGGGCAGGTATAGTCTCACGTGACCCGTAGGGATTCGATTGAAGCAGTTGTTGTACCTATGATGCTACGATACCGGGCCGGCAAAGCTGAGCCATACACATATAGTAACCAGATGTTTGTCATTTCCTATGCTCTGAGCACTCTTCCTCTCGTCTTTCTTATGTTCCTTGATGGCGGATCCACTATTATCTTCCAGGATCAATTACCTCCGCCGCTATATAAACCCTTGTCGTAACCAGAATGCAACAGGGGAGCTGTATGCTCGGGATTAGTTCCGTTGAATGGCATCACATATGCAAATGAGCAGCTTGAGACATAAACAGACCCCCGCAGACCCAGTCGAGGGTCGCGCGGAGATCCAACCCGCCGTCGTAGCCAACTGGAGATCAGAAACGGTAAATGGCCAAAAACAGAATCAAAGTAGGGAAATGACAAGAAAGAAAACCAGAAGATGAAGAAGATCATACCCAGCTAGCAATACAAGTGATGGTATAGGAAGGAAGGGGTTATTAAAATCAATAAAGGGGTGGCGGAGAAACAAAATTTGCACAATTAAGGGAAAGAGAAACCACAGTAAGGTGAAATGGAACCAGTACAAAGAAAGGAATCAGAATGGGGACATCGAAGGGATTAGTCAAGAGGCAAGGCGATAAAGTTTCGAGAAAAAGAAAGAAGGGCTACGTTCATTGGGTTTGAACAGCGAGTATTGGTCTCGCAACGGCAAGGTGCAATCATTTTGCTCCAATTTCCTCCTCAGCCCAGCCAGGCAGCGAACTCTCGTTCTGGATGGCCAACCCAAAGCCGGCGTGGCTGAGTCCGCCCAGAGCGGACGTGAAGCTCGAGAAACTGCTTTGCGGCTGGTGAGCAACCCCGGAGCGAGGGGGCTGACTCGAGACGGATCCAAAAGGTTCCTGAGAAAACGATGGCAGACTCACGGCCCGGGAGTGCTGTGCCCGCGGCACGCTCAGGCTGCTAGTGCTAGCCGTGGCATGGTGGCCGGGTCCCGTGGATCCATTGGTAACGTTCAAAAAGCCGTTGGTCGACGGCTTGTGTTGATGCAACGGGGCCTCGATACTCCCGTTGGTAAGATCGGCAGTGGTGGTGCCGTTGTAGAGCGACTGCTGATGCGGTGGTTGGGGCTGGGAGTGGAGAGCCGCCAAGGTCATGGGGTCGTTCAACCGGTTCTCTTGCTCCTGGGCCTGCTGGGCGGACATCTGATTTAGGTACATGGTTAACGGATTGTTTGCACCGACATTCAGGATGCCAGATGGAGACGAGACAGTCTGCAGGGGATGTCTGTGATGTTGGCCGTTCTGAGAGCCCGTAGATCCAGGTGCAGGGGACAGTGCGGGATGAGTCGGGCTCGAGCCGGAGCCGGATTGGCTGAGGTTCTGCTGGAAACCATTCAATGCCGGAGAAGGGGACTGTGGCCCCTCAAACCCAGGTCCATTGCGACCCTGCGGACCACCATTGCCTGCTTGACGTGGCGGATTTCCGCAACGATCCTTTCCAAAATTGATCTTGAACCGCTTATACTCGTCTCGGTTCCGCATCCCTTCAATCGCTTTAATGGCATTGGCGATGTTCGTAAAGTTGACAAAGGCGCAACTCTTCTCGCGTAGTGTGTTCACGAGTTCGATCTCTCCGTACTCGGAGAAGTCTTGGCGAAGACGCTCCTCCGACCAAGTCTCATCAAGATTGCCCACATATACATTTCTAGAGGCACCGCCACTCACTGCTAGAGCGATAGCGGGCGGCAGAGGACCCGAATGCTTACCCCAGCCAATCTTCAAGCGACGATTGTGGATCATGAGACCCTGCAGGTTGCTCAGGGCGTAGAAGGACGCGGCCGATGTAGGGTCGATGAAAGTCACAAAGCAGATGTGCTTGTCGGGAATGTAGCGAATATGATGGAGCAACCCACCGCGCACGACGTTGCAGATCTCCTCGATAGTCGTTTCGGGGTGGATGTTGCCCAGGTAGATGGTCCGGTTGCCCAGGTTGTTGACCCCACCAGCTGTGGTGGCCACAGCTGCGGCGGCCACGGATTGCTGAGCAAGCGCGTTGGTGATCAAGTCACGGTCCGCCGAATTGAGGATGTGTGCATAGCCCGGGGCAATACCCAAGAACTGAGCGGCATTCTGTTGTTGCGTCTTGGACACATAAGCGCACCGGTCCTTGCCGTAAAAGACGCGTCTGGGCGCCTGCCACTTGGCCTCCTGGGGAAGTTGAGAGACAGCCTTCATGGCGTTGCTGATAGACAAGAAGTGAACGAAACCAATCGCCTTCTCCTTGACAATCTTGACCGTGTCGATAGGCCCAAACTTTCCCAGCTCCTCCCGCAGTTCTTCTTCCGTCATTTCCTCCGGCAAATTCCCCAGGTACACATTGCGAGACGCGCCGGACTGCTGTACAGCTAAAGCGACCGATGTAGGCACCTGAGAGGGTTTGCCCCATCCCACCTTAATATCGTTGCCTTTGATGGCAAGCTTCTTCAGAATCGCATCTGAGTGAAAATGGGTGGCAGAGTTGCTGTCTAGGAACGAGATGAAGGCGCAGTTCTTGTCGGGGAGCAACCGAACCGACTCGATTTGACCGCTCCGAACATGATTCAAGATCTCTTCTGCGGAGGTTTCTGCTGGGATGTTACCCAGGTACACGGTTCGGCTCGTACCCGAAAGCAAACCAGGAGTGACCGAGGCAGCGGGACTTCCAAACGCAGCATTCCCCAGCCCCCCCAGGCCACCAACAGGAGACTGAGGAGCTCCCAGCATCTGAGAATTACCCATACCATCCGTCGACATCATACCGGAATATAGGCCAGCATTCTGTGAAGGCTGAGTCGGACTTCCCAACTGGTGGTGGCTCTGGTGGTTCTGTGCATGTGTAGAGGCATTGGTCTGGGAGAAGCCACCAAAGTTGGCGAATTGAGGTGAGGCGAACGCGGAAGGGGTACCCGGCTGAAAGGGGCTACCAAGCAGCAGCTGAGAAGGTAGGAGGGGGGTGAAGTTCATGTCAAACGCAGTGCCTGAGGCGGCCATGGTATCGGAAACGGGAGCAGAGGTATTAATCGCAGGGATATTAGCTCGACGAGCGTTCCGGTCCGTCAGGCCCTGCAGGGGGATATTGTTGGAGGCGTATGCTCCGTGAGAGAACCCAGTACTGTCCGCGTTGAGATGGGAGAACTTGGAAGGAATCAGACGACTCGGAATGCTGGCATCGGAGGTTTGCATGGCGAGCAGAGGGAGCGAGCAGGACACAATTGTCCCCTAGAGCAAGAAAAGGGAACGAGGTGAGTTTGTCGTCGATGAAATGATCGATATCGCCCAGTCAAGGGGGAAGGACGTACTAAGCAATCAACACGGTAGGAATGGCCAGGAGAGAGAGAAAAAAGGCCGGTCCCGAAGATCACCCCCGAAAAGAGAAGGGGGAAAATAAGAAAGAAAACAGAGACCTGGAGAGGCCAGAATGAAGGTAACCAAAATGAGAAAGAAAAGCAGAAAGGACGGGACAGAGCACGGAGCAGAAGAACTGCCAATGGAGACGTGTCTAGAGAGGATCCCAGTGGTCAATTGGAATGTGCATGGACAATGAATGGTTGGGTTGGTGGAAACGGAGACAAACCTGTGGTGGTTTAGTTGCTTTAGGGGGCTTTGCGGGTGAGCAGGCGGAGAGACTAGAGCAAGGGAGGCGGCGCTCCAGCTGAGGTCGAATCGAAAGGAGAATGAGAACAAAGATAATGATGAATCAAAACAATCGAATCAGGATGGCCCTGTCAAATGAGAGTACTAGGAGAGGGAACACGCCCCAGACCTGCCAAAGTGCCAGGTTGCAGCGGACCCAAACGGTGACAAAGAAGGTATCCAAAGACCGCCGACAATTAAACTGAAAAGGGATAAGTGGGAACAACAATAGTCGACGAGGAAAGAAAAGGGAAAGAGAGAAGGTAATTGCAAAGAACAATTAAACTAGTAAAAGGTTACAGCCGCCAGTACAAGTTCAGCGGGAAAGAAGGCTGAGAAAAAAAAGAGGGCCCCTGGTAGGGGAAAAAGGGGGGCGCGTGTTTGAGGGACAGAGGCGCGATAAATAGTAGTGAGGAGAAAATAAGATAATGAATGATATCCGCGAGGCAGACAATCGGAAGAGCGCCCTTCGGTCCCTCGCCTTTGGCGCTTCTCGAGGTACGTTATGAAAGTGAAAATAACAGTATTAAAATGGAAACACAAGAAGAGTTGATCGAAATACTATCAATAAATTGAGAAAAACTAAGCAAAAGTCACACTTGGACCAAGGGAAATGTTATGGGGGTGCCAACAATCCTTGGTAGTAAAGAACGCGAGGAACTAGCCAGAAGAGACACATGGGTGCATGGCATAAGCTAAGCAAGGAATGGACCGAGCCAAAGTAGCAAGTATGTAATCGATGTATCGAAGGGAAAAAAAGGTGGGAAAAAAGGGGAATTGCCGACAGCAGGATTCCTCAACCAGCCAATGCTCCATAGTGAACCTGAACCATCATCATGGCTGCGGGAAAAAATCCAATGGATAATAATAGAAATAGCGTAATCATCTCCCTTGTGGAGTGAAAGGTTTTAGCAGATCCATACCTTTGAGGCGAAAGATGGGGGGAAAGACTCCATCCAACCGTCTGTCATCCATCTCTTCAATCCTCGGAGCACTAAGCAGTGACCTTTCCGCCCAGCAGTTAGCACATCCGCAGATGGAACTGGCAGCCATTTCGTATGCTGTCAAATCGCCCTCATTTTCAGAGGGTACACATAACCCGCCCCACCTCCAAAATAACCTCTTCTGGTTCATCTCCAAGCGATGATCGATCAACAGGTCTGACAGACTGAATAATTTCGGTCATAGCAGGCGGGGAGAAACCTATAGTTCGTTCTATCGCCCTGCAGCAGGATCATCTCCGGCAGCTTTCACGTCATGCGCTGAGATGCATTTGTTGGAAATTTGCTTTTTCCAATCCGCGATCGGTCATTCTGGCCGTAAATGGATCGATCAGTCAACGAGTGTGTCAGGGAATCGGGGCTAGTAGGAGACTTTTTCAACCAGCCACAGCGTCTACGAACGATCTGTGTTGGTGGGGTTTCCTGGCCAGAGAGGCTCTTGAACCGGCCGGGACCTGGGTTGACCCGGTCCGGCTGCAGAACCATTGGTCTTGGCGCCTCAGGCCGATTTTCTCCATGACGGGTCATTATCCACATAGTGAGTATCTTGGTGCTCTTTCTTCCTATACGGACTAGATACTGAAGAATTACCGGTCAAAATTTGCAAGAATCATGGTCGGCTGCCCTGCCTTTGTGATATCTCAATTCTAAAATCGTGGTGAGGGCGCCATATATCAGCTCGAGTGACTTGACAGGCCTGTCGTATATTGTGTGAACACTATCCATATTCTGGGGTCATGTTCGGCTTGAATAAATCTTGCGTAAATAAACTATCAGGATGCTATACAGACACGGTGGCCACGAGTAAGGCATCGTACCTATGTTTACCCCGTATCTTCAAAAGTTGGATCAGGTGGTATCCGTCCTGTGACATTTGTCTGCCTTATTGATGCCTGAGTCATACACGTGGGGATATCGGGATCCAAAAATTTACCCCTCCACCGTTCGCTTTTACCCTGTGCGATTTAGACAGCTTGACCTCACCTCCCACGGGACGCGCTGCATCAGCTCTATCCGGGTCAGACTGACTGGTCTACATGTGAGTGATCTTTGCTACCATGCCTTATCTCCCAATGCCCTTGATTCCCGATAAGACATTGTGTGACTCACATGTGTCTCCGCAACTTATCTCAACTGACATTTTTACTAGAGCATAGCTCGTATCGCCTGCTTCGCTCGTGCTGACCAGATCCCTACATTCGTGCCGCCAAAATGGCCTCCATTTACATTGACGAAGATGTCGGAAGGGACGACTCGACCGCCAACGGAACCGAATCCGCCCCCTACAAGACGCTCATCCATGCGTTCATGCAGCACCCTCCTACCGATGGTAGCCAATACCTGACGCGCAAGTCCCAAACCGAGCCCACGGGCGAAGGCGCTGACCCTGCGTCCAAACTGGAGTGGAAGCCGGCCACGAAGTCGGCGGTCAAGAAGGCTACCAACCTGTATGAGCAAAGGAAGAGAAAGGCCGCAAAGGAACAGGAATTGGCTATCCGTGAGAAGCAAGAGGCCGAGAAGCGCCAGGCTGTTCTTGAAGAGGCAAAGAAAATCGTTATCAAGGAGAACACATCGCTCCCCAAACCTGTCAAGATCCGTCTCGATGTGATCGACCCGGCCGTTGTCAAGCTAGGATCTCCCGAATCGGAGACCCCTGGAACACGCGTCCGGGTTGTTGGAAGAGTGCACCGCTTGCGCGCCCAGAAGGATGTTATGTTCCTCACTCTTACCGATGGCTATGGCTACCTGCAGTGTGTTTTGACTGGCGACCTGGTCAAGACTTACGATGCCATGACTCTTACCCTTGAGACCTCGGTGGCTCTTCATGGTGAGATGCGTGCCGTCCCACCCAAGCAGCACGCTCCCAACGACCGTGAGCTTCATGTGGACTTCTACACTATCATCGGTCGCGCTGCTGGTGACAAGGAGGCTATCACCACCCGAGTGGCCCACGACGCTGATCCGCAAACGCTCTACGACAACCGTCACCTCGTCCTTCGTGGTGAGACCGCTTCGTCCGTGATGAAGGTTCGCGCGGCTACCCTTCGGGCTTTCCGTCAGACTTTCGAAGAGCACCGTATGCTGGAAGTTACTCCTCCTGCCATGGTGCAGACCCAGGTGGAGGGTGGAAGCACCTTGTTCAAGTTCGACTACTATGGCGAGGATGCTTACTTGACTCAATCCTCCCAGCTCTACCTTGAGACTTGTCTCCCGTCTCTTGGTGATGTCTTCTGTGTCTGCCCTTCTTTCCGCGCAGAGAAGTCGCTCACCCGTCGTCATCTGTCCGAATACACCCACATCGAGGCAGAGCTTGACTTCATCACCTTCAACGACCTCCTTGACCACCTGGAGAACGTGATCTGCCGTGTTATCGACCTGACTTTGGCCGAGCCCGCCACCAAAGCCCTCATTGAGAAGCTCAACCCCGACTTCAAGCCCCCCAGCCGTCCCTTCAAGCGGATGAAGTACTCCGACGCCATTGATTGGCTGCGGGAGCACGATATCCCCAACGAAGAAGGCAAGCCTCACGAGTTCGGTGATGATATCGCCGAGGCTGCTGAGCGCAGGATGACCGACATCATCAACCAACCCATCTTCCTGACCCACTTCCCCGCTGAGATCAAGGCCTTCTACATGAAGAAGGATGCCGAGGACCGCCGTGTCACCGAGAGTGTGGACGTCCTCATGCCTGGTGTGGGTGAAATCGTTGGTGGTAGCATGAGAATGGACGACTGGGATGAGCTCATGGGCGCCTACAAGCACGAGGGCATGGATCCTTCCCCGTACTATTGGTACACCGATCAGCGCAAGTATGCCAAGCCTTCCCAAACCCTTTCCATCTCATTTATCTTCAGACACGCATAACTAATTCAATCTACAATTTAGGTATGGTACTTCTCCCCACGGTGGTTACGGTCTCGGTCTCGAGCGCTTTTTGGCGTGGTTGTGTGCTCGTTATACCGTCCGTGACTGCTCTCTGTACCCCCGTTTCACTGGACGTTGCACGCCTTAAGTGCACTGATATTGTAGACAAGATTTATAGATATGTGACGTTCCAGTTCATACCAGATCTGACGTCGGCAGTCATGATAATGATCTCAAATATCAATTATGAAAGTAAACAGTCTTCTTCTTCAACCCTGTTAGTCACGATATTTCCTACAGGGTCATTGGGGGTTTCTGCCAGAATATGTAGACTGTAGTTACCAACAGACGGCCACTTCGACGTCGGATTGTCGATTTGGGCTATGAATGATTGAACGGGGGAAGCTATCGACAACAATATGCGTTTAAACTCATCAAGCCCATTGGTATAGTATTTAAATCACGAGTGCATTGCATCAGTTTCAAGGTCAAAACGGACGAGTATCTGCTGTAGTTATAGAGAACACCGCAGACGATCAGGAGAGCTGCGTCTTTTGCCCGGTGGTTCATTATGGTCGATACGGCTTATATTCAACCGAAGATCAGTAGAAAGCCAGCGCAACACTACGAAATGTGTCAAATTGACAGAAATATTGATAGAACCAGTGAAGTGAACCCCATATTGGCAAGGTATGAATAAGAGGGAGACGTCAAGGATGTCGTTGGTCTGAAGCTCAAGGGGGTTTAGCTCCGTTCGACGTCACGGGCAGCGACTGCCTCTCCTGGCCTGATGAGCACTCGAGCTCTTCCTCAAAAATTTGTCTTGCTTTGTGAATTCTTGGGTTATTCTCCAAGTGCGAGATCGACATACAACTTTTCTAGGTATGTCAGGGCGCTCATTTATCTGTCATCGGGGTTCGTTAATTGACAGTCTCATGTTGTTTCCCTGCGAAGAGTAACCAAGTCAACAATACCCACTAAACACTCTAATTCATCACCCATGTAAGGAAACGGGTGGGCATGTCCTTGCACATAGACAAGGGAATCTTTCGCCGGGGAGGACAGTACAGCCTCCTAAGAACTGACGAGCTCTGTCCACAAGGTCCATTGCCTGTCTAAGAATACGGTATGCCCATTGATACCGGACCGGTGATTAGCCTGGTTCCAACACAGGAACAGATTGCAGGTATGTGTCGGTCTTATCTTAAGGAGCGTACACAGCACTTTTTCTGCGCACAAGAGCTGCTTCAGCTGTGGATGCTGGCTCTTTCTGGTTTATCTGGTGAGAGATGATGGATAGGTAGACCTTCCTTGTCTTCAACATACCGACTAACGAAATACTAGACAGAAGGAGGTACGAATAAGTCGTCTATCTGTATCCCACCACCCTCATCTGGGACAGCTGAGTAAAGACCTCATCAAGCCATCATGCAAACAACCTGCGTATGCGGAGACCTTTTGGAAGATCTTTAATTCTGATTGTGATTGTTCCGACCACCATCCCCTTGAGCGGTCTGGGTATTGTCGGTTGCGATCTCAGACAGAGCTGTCAGGATTTCCTGGTGTGAAGCGTCCGCACGGATCATAGAAACCACCCGGTTGACAGTTTCCTGGTCTCCATTCCGTAACAAGCCTAACAGCTGTTCAATAAAGCTTCGATAATGAATCAGGTCCTCGGCGAGTCGGCCAGGTGTTTGAGAGGAGGGGTTTGAAGGTTCGAGGCCCGCGCTTCGACTGCTCTCGTTGCGGTGACTATCAGCAATCAAACAGTCAACCGACATTGTCAAAGTAATACGGTCCAAATAGGCAAAGATGTTGGCGGTAGGGCACCTACCTGGGATCGCCGTTTTGTGACGAGCCGTTGTTCTGTTGTCTCATTCTGTTGCAGTCGGATGCGGTGATCCCTAATCACAATCTGCGGAGAAAGCCCCTCCTTTATTCTTCGTTAAGACGCCTGCTCGGTGGGGAAGGGTATATTATGTTGCAGGAACGATAAGGACCAAATTAGGGAAAGGAAGTGGCAACTGATATTGAGGAAGGTCCAGTCTGAATCGTGCCCCACAAGAATGGGAATTCCGTCGATCTAGTGAGCTTGGTGACAGCTGTACGCCGTAATATTGGTGCCTTTGGTTTCGAAGTGATTAGGTACCTTGCCAGTGGAGGCAGGCTATTCCCAGGCAGTTGGGTTGGTGCTGAGTTCAACCACGCACTCGAAAATTACCGCCCAATGACCCAACAGGATTGGCTCCCTCAATGGTAGGAATGAGCACAAACAAACGAGGCTAGGAAGAGACAACTGTCCGGTTGGGAAGGGGGGAAGGCGTCCATCCTATGACCTAAGCCACGCGAACAGGGGTTATTGGTCAAGTGTTAGTCTACTGGGGACTCCAGCAGATTGACCCCAGGCCCTTAGGTAGGAGCCACAGTCGGAGGGCAACCAAAGACCACAGACAAGGAAGGATCATCATTGCACCGTTCTGGCTGGGCGCGGGTGCGTCCACGATGGCTCCCATCGATCCCGGAACCGTTCATGTCCACTTTGCAGACGACTTTATTATCCGCAGGCACGTTTCACCAAGCAGCATCAGCCAAGGACCATGGAAGAAAGCTACCCGCAAAGCAAGCATTGTCAGGTTGATCCAGTTAGTTGAATTGTGAACCTCTGGTACTGCTCGCGGAGAAATTTCCCAGCCAATCCTTGGGCTCTTTCGTCTCCGCCGCCATTCGGAGAACATCGTTTTTGTACTGGCTGGGGCATCGGGTGTCATGACTATTCGTCAACCGGATTGCTGTCCTTTTCTCCTGCTTAAATTTTGGGGTTTCTTTCATGGTCGAATATATTTCTTTTCCAAGTCAAATCCCGACAAAGCGTCGGAGAAATCGCGTTGCAGCGGGTCTCCGGCGCGTCAAGTCAGCGGACAAATGGGACCAACAACTCTTATGGCCAACATACCAACCCCGTTAGCCGCTAAGATGATTAGTGGTCTTTGAAGGGGGGCTTTCTTTTATAGAAGAAATGCGTCGACACTTATGAAACAGGCGTCCGCATGCCATTCTCCTGGAAACCGGCTTGTCGATGGCAAGTATTAGGCAGAAACCTGCCTGTCGGAAATGTCGCCTCCTAGCCTTCAAAGTTGGTCGAGTCCGAGCTTCTTATAGTTTGCTTTCTCAATAATCCGGGTTAAACGATTCCAGCCTTTATGTCGTGGACGCCACGTCCCCCAGGACATACCCGGGCGTGTCACATTGCTATCTCGGGTCGCCACCGTATAAATTCGCGGAACCCTCTTTAAAAAGACGGTTTTAAGAGATCTTGGTGACGACAGAGATAAAACACAAGTACATGTAGGTCTTCATTTTTTTTGTTGTAGGTCGGCAAACGCTCGGTCTGATATGAATTCGTGGAAAATCGATCTGATCTGATGTGCATCTCGCTTGACAGGCACTGGCGAATTGCTATACTCAGTGGCAGGCCGTGTCTCCTGCTACTGTGTTCCAAGGTTCAGGATGATCTCAACATTCCATTGCATCGAAACTGCAAGCAAATTTTGCACATACTGTCTCTCTTTGGAGACCTGAGGTCTATGTTCGGTCATGGCGATGTTCGAAAATATCCAGGGGTTGGCTTTCAGTAGAGCCCTCTGGGCTTCAGCAAAGGAGCCCACTAGAAGTTGAAGAAGCGAAAAGACCATTCCTCCCAAGCAAGCTGGGGTTTAAGAAGCGCACTGTACTCAACACTTTTGGGGAGGGAGATGTCTCTCCCACTTTTATTGGACGGTAGGAAGAACGTGTTTGACCATCTTCACATATCCTCCACATGGTAATATCGGGGTATCTGCCATTGTTGGGTTCAACTATGCGGCATGGACTCATATCGAAATAAGCGCTAAGCTTTGTAGTCTGTTTTGACTCGGCAGGCAGGTCTAGCACTGGCCATCAACACGATTCATATCAGTGAGCTTATGCGTCTATCGGACCAAAAGCTTGCCTCGCAGGTCTACATCATAAGCACGCGGAGCTAAGGACTTAATCTAACCTGTCTACCGACCGTTGTGCAATTGCAGCCTTCTCGTCCAATCTAGAGTAATTGGTCATTTCTTTGCCGTTGCAGCTGCGAATGACTATACGGTCAACTTTCAGGTCACAGCGCTCAGACATCTCAATATTGTCGCTGGAGCTAGTTCGCTTTGGCGTGGACTTCCGGTATTCCAAGGTATAACTCCTCCGATATGCTGCAGGATGCCATGTGCGATTTCATTGGATTCACACACTGAAAATTGGCAGCTTGTGGTTCAGTAAACCATGTGGGTTGGGTGGGGCCTGAACCGACTAGATGCTGGGTTTGATGCGATGTATGTTGAAGACTGACTGGTTGACCGATTCCGACGACGACCAGTAGGGAGCGCTGGTTCAGAGGATTGCATATGAGGCGATCTGGCTGTGCATCATCTGCCATGCCTTGTTTCCCTGCCAACATGAACGCTTAATTCAGTGAATAAGGGGTTCCTTGAAGTCATTGGAGTCCACTCTAACAGACCACCCGCCCTACGGAACCACTTCCCATCATTTTAGATTCCGGGAAGGCGCATCTGATATTCTGGGAGATAGAGTGGATAGCACGTCCGACGTCGTTTTCGGGTGTTGGCAGCATCCACAATGACGAAAAGAATCCATTGCTCGCCGCAAGAAAGCTGGCGATGGCGGGGTGGGGGAGCAATCCTGTTGAAAGGAAAGGCAAGAGCATACTGTAGGTGGTGATCTTGCGGTCCTAACCAAGGACCCAACCAGAAAGCGAATTTGCGTCCGATATTATCTTGTTCACAGGGAAGACATCTGCAGGCGCCTGAAATCCTGGTCAAAGCTGAAAATAGTCTTCGCTTACCAATCGATCAAAAGATTCTCCACTCAATCATTACCATTTGCGATTTGGGCTTCAGCTTAAGGCGCTGGAGACTTAGAGGATACAATCTTTAAGCCTGGATGAGATGGGGAGCACCTGCCTGAAGGAAAAGGGGGGCGGAGGAAGCAGGGCAAGGGCAGCAGCAACCAAACGAGCCTGGTGGTTTCTAGCGCCAAGGTGAGTCCCCATTAGCGAAGGAAAATACATCCTAGAACCCTCATTGGGCACTGCTGGACGCCTCCCAAGTCATCTCCCGAACGCGAGGAAAACTAGGTCATACATTCTGGGAATTTCTACGGCGTACCAAGGGGCGTGTTGCCAGTCAATATGTTCGACAACTTCGCAACATTTGGGTCAAGTACCTCGGAGAATCAGCACTCTCTGTCAGGCATGTCAGCGGGCTTCTGACCTCGGACATCTTGCGGAGAGCCTACATTGGACTGATCTCATAGCCCGGCTCCTACCATTAGAGTTTGATCGATTTCATTCGGTTAACATTGTGAAATGACAGGATACCTGTCAGAGGGCGCAAGAATTACCTGTCCGAAAAAAAAGTTCTTCACAACGTTTGCGATTTGTGGATATTTTTTACCCATGATGTCGCTCTTCCCATTGACCATCGGGAGCCGTGAGAATCGCATATGCCGCAGAGTGCCTGGGTTAAAAGGCATGCCCTAGGGGAAATTGTTCTGTCAGCAAATTAAAAAGGGGAAGGAGAGACGAGGACGAGAGCCGTCAGGCAGAAATCCGTTCGACTCTGGCTGCTGTGGCTCCGTCCTAATTTATCCGGGTTTATGCTGTTACCACAGCTCTGCACGCCAGCCTTGGCCAAATTTGTTGGAACCATGTCACGAATCTGCTATATACAATAACTTCCCACTCGGAAATGAGTTCCGGGCCGCTGTCGAGTTTTGTGCTGCGTTCGTCAGCCCTTCAAGTCTATACCGGGGAACGTTGTGTGGCGTTCATGTTAGCGTACGGAGCATATACCGATTCCATGCTACTAATCGCACCAGGCTACAAGCTGCTGATTTGTACAATCTAGCCGCCATAGCAACTCTCCTTAAACAATACAGTTCGACGGCCTTCAAAAAAAGGGACACATCTTACCCCAAGCCTAAGGAAGCTTGTAGTACATGCGCGTAAACCGAATCACGACACAGTCCCTCTAGGGTGAAACTTGGAAGAAGCTTCGCGAATAACTGGCACCTATCTATATCTAGGAGTAGCGTCAGCTCCGTGATTCGTGCCCCTTACCATATCTCATTTGTGGGTCAGTCAGAGCCGCCCCTTTAATTTTTCTGCAGCACACTTGAGTATAGATGGCTTCCAAACACAGGACACAAGTACGTTTTCCCTCAAATACTACTCTGCAGAATACTTGACCCTATTCAGGAATAGCTCGGTTAGTCTGATCACAATTATAAATGCTTTCACACAAAATAGGGACATGATATATACCTCTATCTCCCCACGTCAGGTGATCTAGTCCTACTTCTGCATGCTATGTCTCTACCACTCCTCCCCTTGTATATGGATCAACAAGCCAGTTGTGATTGATTAATATTGATCACCTAACACTGTTTTCTTGGTGTCTCCGAAACCATATGCGTCTAGAACGAAAGAACAATGTTTTTCCGCTCATGAGATCTCTATACACATTTTGTATGTTGTATTTCTACTAGTGATACATAAGCATTTATTCAATGAATGTCACCTCTCCACGTGCATATTGCAAACTGAGAAATGGAATGCACTCTTCATGGTTTCATCTGTTTTACATGCTCTCATTACCTCATGCGAACAATATCAATTTGAGAAACAATGTGGAGTGTTTAAACATGGTTTTGACATCATTACGTAACCTTTGGTTGAAGAATGACCCCCAAGGGGCTTGATCTTATAATGTTATCCCTGCTCGAGTTAGTAATTTATCCCTGTTCAGGGCTCCTATGCATAACCCGTGTGAGCCCATCTGCTGAGAATGTGGGACATGGCATGGCGACAGTATGTACGGCCACCACAATAGCTACTTGAAGAGATAATCTGAGGAAAGTATTCCCGATAAACCTCCATGCGTATGGGATTCTGGAAGAATTGAACTTTCTTGCATTGGGATGATTGTATTTGTAGATGTTGAGATCTTGCTTTTCTGGCTTCCTGATTTCGCGCATACCGGCACGTGCCATCTTGGAATTTCGCTGGTAGAGAGTCAGCATTCTTTGAGCCTTGTTGGCGCTACCTAGTCAGTGAACCAGCTCTCTAAGCCTTCGAGATGGTGACGCGACACGTTACTTTCAAGTTCAGATGGACCGACCCCTTGCTTCGCAGTTAGCAAGGGAGCACACTTATAAAGCGACTTCTGCCTCGCTGCCACACATATGAGCGAGTACTTGCATAATATCGCCTATTTTCTGCTCTCCTGCCGGCCTTACGCGGTGTCCACTCCTTACTCTTCATTGCCTGACACTCCTTCAAGTAGCTTAGCAAGATGCAGCTTTCCGGTCTCTTCATCACAGCTTTCGCCCTCTTCGGGTCTCGCATATATGCTCAAAGCGGTCCCCACGGTATTGATACTGGAAATGAGCTATGCATGGGCCAATGCCTGCCTGAGCCTTCCCATCTTCCGTGCAATAAACCAAAGGTGAGCTCGCTCCCGATATTGGCGATTAGTTCCCTTATTGATTAAAATCAGTACCAAGCACAACTGGGCTGCTTCATGTGCTGCCTTGAGAATGATGATGCTGGTGCTTTTGCAGATCATATGCCGGAGGATATCTTCGGCGACGGCGATGTCCTTGGTGACGGCGACATTATCTCCGACAGTGAGGCATAGTTGCCATTATATGTCTCGATAATGTCAGTTTATCATCTCGTAAATGGATTGACTGGGTTTCCTGTATCTTCTTCGAAGGGTACCATTACTTCGAGAGACCGTCCATGTACAATACATTGAAATGTGCTGTATAAAGACCATCATAAGCCAGTCGGAAATAGACCTACTTTGAGCTCTTCATGTCGGAAATGCCCATGACCCAGATCCTTCAATCACTGCGAGTCTAAATAATATTGAGTAGAATCAGTAGAGTCGCCCTGAACTAAAGATGCTCTCCAGCCGTAGACTAATATGAGGGTAGAAGATCGCTAGCTTTGGCAGTCGAAATTGATAAATTGTCCGCGAATAACGTTCGAAGATAACACACTGCTGCTGTATGTATGTATGCGAATAGGCCCCGAGGATGCCTTAATGGCAGGAAGCATCGCAAGTTCGTGTGTTTTAGAGCATGAGTCGATTACCAGCCTAGCGTATCCTAGCTGATGTATTAATCGGTCGTATGTTTCTGGCGGTTCCTGCATCGTTGCTTGTGTCTTTCGGAACGCCTTGGGCGCTTGTTGATGAAGAGTGCCGGTCCAATCACACCTCAGTGAGGTGGAAGAAATTAGCGCAGCCCTAGTCGCGTAGGAAAGCATGTGCATTCCCAATGCACATCCCTAAACCGTTCTTCATTTACTCCATTTTGTATGCCAGCACTCCAGATTGCTGGGGAAGATTCAAAAATAACGTCCGTTGCTACCGTGTTCGATGAAGGTGGTTTGCCACTGCTTTTCCCTGGGACTTATCGATCGGTAATCCCTCACAATACTCTTTCCTGAGCGTCAACTTCATATGTAACCATTATCCCCGGTAAGAATTCAACTCGATTTTTATTCCGATCGCATCATTCGAGGTTGTAAGATAGGCAGGTAGTCTGGACACGTCGAAGTTCGCGTCGGAGCACAATAGCCGTCGTTATTCTTTCCGACAAAGCAACATTGCACGGTCTTGAGTCGATTGTTCTCCTTCCTTAACTCTCATTTTGTTCCTTATGCATGGAGACATCCTTCAGCTGGGGATAGTGTCTACCACATATGATGTAACGATTCTGGATATGTCCCTGTCATGGCCGACCATGGGACAGATCCGGCCGGGTGGATCAAGTTCGTGCAACCAGCACCCGAATCTGATAAAGACGCCCCCACAGGCCACGGGTAATAAAAGGAATATCTAGGATATCTGCAGGCTCTGGTATAGTCTAAGTCAAATACAAGTTGATCTGCCGGGGTACGTCGTTCGTAGGGGAAAGGGCAAGTTCGGCCTGCGAGCTCTCGGGTCCTCGTCAGCACTAGACTAAACAGAATCCAAGGTTACCCAGATGTTATACACGAAGAGAGGGAAAATTGAAAAAACCTTTCCTACAGATGGCATTAAGTATTTCGATGGGAAGGCATCCGATCCAGATCCACTCAGTTTCCTATCCCCTCCCGACCCCGGTGCAGAGTCTTCAGGCCCACCCATCAACCACCGAGAATCGCAGGTTGTTCTATCTCTAGGCGTCCATATTAGCACACTATGTGTCGAGCTTTAGAGCTATGCTGACTTTTGCGTTTGTTGCGGCCATATTCTAGCCTTCAGTGAGTCCATTCTGCTCTCCATGGGCGCACCAAGACTAATGATGGGTGCAACATCTAGAGTATCCCACACTTCGAATCAAGCCGCATGGACGTAGACAACCAGTGTTTTTCTTGATGACGACGGTTTGTAAGCTGAGCAGAGTAGCCTGGTAAGGGTAGGGAGTAGATGGTGAGGCTGTTAATGAAAACAAAACAGGTGAAGGATAAGGGTTGACTGATGATTAGACGAGGTATGGATGATAGCAAACCCTCAAGGATTTTCTCGGATGGCCAAGCAGTGAAGATTCTGACAGGGGGATGATGACAAGAAGAAGGTTCAGAAAAGACGGGATGCTGAGAAGTTCAGGTGAGGGGGGTTGGATGGAAATGAAATCCGGAAGGCAGAGCGAATGTGCTTGCCGTCCCAAACAAGTTGGCCAAACTAACCATCGTCCGTTAGCTCTACAGCATTTACGATTCCGGACACTGAAATTACCCTCCCATACGGGGATTTATCGATCGTAAGGCTTCCCGGTACGTATCGTAGGCCTTGGGAGTCTCCGTTTCTACGAAGAGTACTAGGATCTGTGTTCACGGGGCTTGTTCGGTGACATATAACCCCCCCGTATACTTGTATTGCTAAAGGTTGCGATGTTTTCAAGCATTCAATGCCAGCAGATAGCCCCAATCGTCTAACGTGAGCAATTTGTCGACATAGGAAGATGAAAGAATAATGATAACGAACCCCAAGATGTAAGCCGTACTGGACCACACCCTATCTGAGTGCCCAGAAGATAGACGATCCACTCTGCAATATCCACTAGCTGTGGACTCCCAAAAAAGCCCGTCAAACCAAGTTCTTTCTCGGCATTTCTGTTGTGGCATCTATACTTGTTCTTTCGATGCCCGGTTTTGGGACCCCTTCCGAGGTGATATGCCCTGATATCATGCCCCAAACATACGTCCATAATTTGGCGTCTTGGATAGACAGATTAAACGTAAATCACAATCTGTGTTGCTTCGTTGCCAGTTTCTGATGAACGTGACTTGAATGAAGCACGGTATACAGATGCTTAGTCAGCGATATGACAGCCTGGGGCATTCGGCAGTTGTCTGACAGCAGGTTGACCGCTAACTGATTCTGCACCTAACGCGGTCAAGGGTATCCCTGGCTCGGTCTTCGGACATGTCTGATGTCACAAGTTGCTTGACAGCTTTTCAAGATGTGATTAAATCTTCTTTAAGTTCTATATAGAAATCCCTGCTCGCCTATACACATGCCCGAGGTCCGTGTGGTATTAAGAATCTATTTCCAAGCATCCGCTATGAGCTCAATGTCCGAAAGGAAGGTGCCATTTCCACCCTATCATCCGTCGCTTCGTATCTTTCATGTTGACTCTATTGCCTTTTCCCGCTCAATGTCCGCATATTACCAAATGACTGAAAACAGAATACCAGAAGAAATTAACAAAAACAAGGTGCCGAGCCTAGTCCTTTCAATGACACCCATGCACAGTATCCGAGCACTCGCAATGTCAACTGACTCTTGGAAATATCAGTCGCTTAGAAGTGCTGCATAGTCGTGACAATGGCCGTCATGAAGACTCCTCCAGGGAACGGGCAGGCACATCAGAGTTTGCGGAACCCAGAACCGTACTCAAGGTAGGCGCCTTCCCGCTAGGCTTCTCATCCCACAGCGCACTACTAGCGGGAAAGATCGATCCGTCGTTGGAAATATCAACAGCGGAAACGTCTTCCGTGGGGATATGCACATGAGGCACAACCAATTCAACCCCTTTCGTGGCACTTGAGCAGCCAGAGAAGTAGGGGTTGTGCCGAGGGGGCAGTGGGCGGTAGGCCGTGTCATGTACATAGCTCATATAGTCCGACCCGTTGCTACTGAACGATGATGCAGCAGTAGACGGGGTGTGCATCAGTGATGGGACGGGTCCCGTAGCACTCAAGAGTGTCGACAGGCTTGTCGAACTACGGTGTTCGAACCGGGGGCGACGGGCAGGCATCACGGCATCATCACCGTGAAACTGGGACAGGTACTGCCAAGCTTCCGAGGACGCCAGGGAACTTGCACCAGATCCCATTGGTATCACTGGCTTCCATTCGGATGGATCCTGATCCGTTTTGGCATCATTCCAGTCGCCGGGTATCCTGGAGGAGATGGACGATCTGAGGGCACCTCGCGTGGGAGTCATGGGTGCTACAATTATCCGAGGAGACATAGGGGGAGAGGTAGGAGGAGTGGTTGTGGAAGACATCGAGGAGTTTGATGAGAAGGAGGCGGAAAGGGGTTTGTGGGAGTCTTTGCGACGACAGCTGGGAAGAGGAAGTGTTAGCAGCGGGTCCCGAAAGGGAAATGAAGATGGAAAGACAAAGGGAGGGCCAGGGGCACCCGTTGGAATTTAAACCAACAGCGGAGGCTGTGCATGTGTCAAGGCTGTAGCGCGATAAGGAGGGACTCATACCTTTCGCTGCAGTATAGGAGGGAGTTGTCAGGCACTGTTATCTGTTTCTCGCACATGGCGCTGTAGATCAGTTAGCTTCGATTCTGAAGATAAGCGAAGCATTTAGCATGCAAGGGAAGTAAGCGACAGGTTAACGGCGCCGTGGGAAGGGTTGCAAAAGCAACCATGCTGGGAATGGTAAAGGATGGAAGACATAGCGGGAGATCAGTAGCACATACCAAAAGTTGAGAAAACTGGCCGCCATTTCGGGCTGCCGGTCGTCCTCCGATTCAAACTGCTTGGTGATCTGTCCAGAGCCTAGTTTGGAGATGGAGTGGTTCACAAAGGATGTGCCTTTCCGATGTAGAGCCGGCCGGGAGGTCCTCAGCTTAGGGACATTGGAGCCCGAGGAGGTGCGGCGATGATGGTTGTTGCTTTGAGTCATTGATGGCGGTGAGGGCTTAGTTCAGTATAAATATAACACTCGTCCAAAAGAAAAATTATCTATCTGAGATAGTTCAGCGATGGTACCTTGCGCCGAACCGCGCCAGTTGTGGAGCACGAGAGGTTGCCCCTATGGGGTCAGAAGTATGAGGGATTTGCGTCTAGCAGGGATCCGACGGCGCAATTGGTTGGACCAATTGTCTCGGACGGTCGTACTGGGTGCTATAGTTTCGTAATATTGCCTCGTCCTTGTTCAGAGAAATGGCATGTGCTGAATCGCTCCAGCGAACGGGGCGAATGGGAATACAGCCTGAGTGTATTTTTTTTTTTTTGGAAACCCCGGCAATGAGGCAAATATGTAGCGGGCGAACTGCAAATTCTTGATGATGATAAAAACCACGACGATAAGCTTTTTTCTTCCTGCTCTGTGTGTATCTGCTGTGGCACCAGAGAGGTCAGATAGGTCACAAATGAAACCAGTCTCACTACCAGACAACTTGGAACGGGGGGGCCGGGCTGACTGGACCGTTATCATCGGCCTCTGAGTGGGGAGAGATAAGGGACCCAACCAAACCCGCCCAGAAAATGGTAAAAAATGGAAATAATAGTAAACAGAACAAACGACCAAGAAGATAAATATAGCCGGCGGCGAGGAAGGGGACTCACATACCTAAGGAATGTTTATTTTCTCCCTGCGTAGAATGCCTTCTGTTCTGATTTTTTTTGGTTTCCCCCTTTTCTTATAAACCACGGTGGCCGTCTCCTCCAAGGTACACCGCACGTGCAATGGGCCTGATGCCAAAAAAGGGCGGAGTGGTGTTATGCGGGATTATTAAGTGGCGGTGGATGAGAGTATCGTGCAGCCGGTTGGAAAACCAAAAATCGCTCGGAGAATAAATGGGCGGTGCTGAAAGAGGGATACCGGCGTGAGCATATAAGAATAGAAGAGTAGTCCGATAGTAGTGTTCCTGTTGTGGCAGTCGAGGGATTGAGCTGAGGCTGTTTGCGTCTTACGATAGGAACCCCAGAGGCAGAAGCAAGCGACCAGCCGGATAGATATATTCGGAGCTGGGGTATCGAACCGAGCAACGGAAATTCTAGAACTCAGTTCCACCTACATTTGAAGAAAGCATGATGGGGACGGGGGGTTAGCCTTGGCCTTTTTATTAGCATCCCCAGGTGTCCATCCGGGCCCATTCGCTACCGTGACCAGAGACCACTTTCACCCCCCGGGGTGATGTGACGCCCGAGCACGTCAGGCCCGGGAGGGAAGGCGAGACTCGGCTGGAGTCACGCCATTGGGCTGAGGGAAGGAGGTTCTAGACTGCCGGCGGTGCCTGAGGCAGGCCGCTCAACGCGCAATCGTCCCTTCTGGATGGGGAAGGTACACAACCAAATCGGCTTACCTCACCACCCGCAGATGACCTAATCCACTCCGCGTACGGAGTATATGACTGGGGAACGTTGCAATGCTCCGCTGGAACGACTTTTTGGCTGCCCCCTTGTGGATGGGCTATATTTAGCCGTGACTCTGGATCCGGTGGAGAGAGAAGTGTGGATGGAAGACGAAACATACACACACACACAGAAAAAAGAGAAAGAGAAATCCAGCCTTCTCCGAATCCGTTGTTTTCTTTCCTTGTTCTTATATGGTACTCGTACGCACTTAGGTACACTACTAGTCGAGAGGCGGGGTACCATCGCGATAAGGTCACCACCGCCGCGTCCACCGTGATGATTACTGGCATAACAGAGCCCGGATAACGATAGAATCCGTTCCCATTGCCCCTCATCTTCCCGGTTGGCTTTCCTTGCAATTCCGATCTTGGACCTTTTTCTTTTTTCCCTTAACCGACCGAACCACGCTTATCGGGGGATGGAGGAATCCCAACTGGAAGCCTCCCCCTCTCCCCCCCCCCCAACCATTCGTCCTCCTTCGGATGACATGTCGCCTTGGCCTGGCCGAATTTCTGCGACGCGGGGCTGCCAGGTCTGATCGTCACTGCCGACCAGCCCAGTTTAGCACCTCAAATCGGGCACCCATCATCGACGCGGAGCGTCAGCTGTAAACCCCCTCCAGCTCCACATCTGCTGGTCTAGACAAGTGCCCCGGCAGCCGGGTTCAAGGGGGACCGGCCAATGCTTGACGTACAGGCTTACACATGGACTGCTGCTCCACCAAGCGTTCAGTCCTTTTCTGCAGTATCCGCGGCCCCTGGTTGGATCTGTGCGGCAGGATCAACCGCCGTTAGATCCAATGATCGAGCCATATGGCAGTACGGGATCACTGACTCGGAACTGGACGCCAGGGAGGCAGCCCTGAGTTAACCTTGGCCAGCAAACAAGGAAATGCTATTCCTTTCCCTCGTTTCAGCACAGCATACAATGTGTGACGCCATAAATGCCTCGACTAGTTTTGCTTTTTCGGTGGTAGTAAGGAGGAGGAAGGCAACAGAGAAGAGGGGAAAGCTAGGCAGCAAAATCAAAAGACCGAGCCGGAAGTGGCCTGCTCAGCTGGTTCATGAGGCGAAGCCAGAGCCGTCATTGATAGACGGAAATAGGTGAGACAATTTTCGGGGGCAAAAAAACAAAAATATCCTCTTCATAATCGCCAGTCCCACTAGCGACAGAGTTTTCAAAATAGGATTACAATGCCATCAGCAATTGTAACGTTCAGAATCAGTCTATGATGTTACTGAGATCGAGTCAATGATAGTGGGGCAATGGCACCAACGAGCAACGACAGCCGTCTAGTGAGATACAATGATACATAGCCCTTTCCCCCGAGAACAACCGCCCCTCACTAATCCGGTCCCTGGTGAATAATCTGTTTTGCTTCGGTGAAATTGAGGTGACCTATCCTCGACCGGTCTGTGGACCAACTCGCTTCATCCATTAGCAAATATTTATACTTGCGACGTTGAGATTGGATGTTACTAACTCACTGACGGATGGGGATTCCCACCCTGCCGTTCCAGGGATCGGCCCCTTAGTTTCTGCCTTACTACACACCACCATTCATACTGATGCTCGGAATCCAGGGCCCCATGTGTCTGCACGTTGTCTCGACCGTGGCGGTGAGTCTGGACTGATGATGAAGCCAAGTAGTCATCCACTTGCCCTCAAGGGTTTGTTTGCTGACGTTTTCCTCCACTGTCTAGATGTGGTTCTGTTGGAGTTAGGTAAGTCAACGACAGCCTCACTTTCTGTACCCCATACAGGGCAATGCGAATTGCATTTGATTTCAATCTGGCCTGGGGCCTTTGCTGCTATGACCCCGTACAAAGCCACGGGACAAACGTTGTGAAACCCTTGGT
The DNA here is from genome assembly GCA_001990825.1 of Aspergillus carbonarius ITEM 5010. Lineage (NCBI taxonomy): Eukaryota > Fungi > Ascomycota > Eurotiomycetes > Eurotiales > Aspergillaceae > Aspergillus > Aspergillus carbonarius. Next base: position 241,109 of record KV907514.1, read on the forward strand.
GCTGTGCTATGATGTATTCTACCCGAATGAGGGTTCAGCAGGGGCATCCATCCATCCATCCCGGCGAGTTCTTCACTATAGGTCAAACTACTGGATAGAAAACCAGAAACAGAAAGCCAGCCCATTGCGTCCTATTCGTCCATCCTCCCAATGCAGTCCCATAGATTGATTAAGAGACCCCCCATGTCACATGCAAGATTGCCGCATTAGGGCAACATAGAAGACATCCATCTCGGTTGCATGCGGCATTCCTTCCTTCATCCATCCTTCCTTCTCTCGTTATCAGTGAAAACCTTATCCATCTCCCAAGTCAAATCATCCTACCTATCACGACACTAACTATCTAATAGCAATCGCAGTCACATCCAAATTCCTACACCGCAACATTCTACCTCCAACATGCATACGTTCACCAGACCCACGAACTCGCACGTCGCAAGGGGAAAGGTAAAAGGAGCTTTGTATTCCGTGTATCCGCAGCCAGTGACACAATTTCCGTCGGCTTCCGTCGAATGACTAAATGCAGATGGAATGGGAAACCTCGGCCAGTACTGAACATTCTACGGTTGGGTCTAGGCCCCAAACCATAGGAAAGATGTACCTTACTCACTTACCAGGAATACCTAGTTATGATGGTGGTGCGTAGATTTCCGTGCCAATAGGGGCTTATTGCGTGCGTTTCTTTTACCCCTTCTTTGTTGCGTCGGGTAATTAGTGGATAGGTACCACGGTGTGTAGAAGGTGGGGAGGGAGAATTGCCGTGTGCGATTTGCACGGACTTGTCGGGCTGAATGGGAATTATGATTCGGGGTTGGGTTTGATTAATAACGGGGAGGGAGGGAGCGAGGAATGGTCGTGCATGAACTGGATACCCTTATGGTTTGAGGGAGCGTTATGGCGTGCATAAGTATATGCTACATGTACATGCGCTCGGCAGGATAGCTAGTTTTTGCCCTGGCATATTATCTATCCATCGATATTACGTGTGATATGCCTGTAGCCATGTGACTGACTATAGGTGTTGGTATCAATTGCGCGAGACATGGAGACATAGAAATAATTGAGATGGGTATCTTTGACATGGTAAAATGGATAATGACTCAACAATTCATTCGGTCTTCCCGACCTCGTATCCAGGCTGCTACAATCATGTATCAATTTCCATCGGATCGCCCGCGGTAGCCGCAGCGGGTGTGGGTACAGCTGCAGCCGAAGGACTGGAGGTAGACGTAGTGGAAGCATCGCCAGAGGGAGCTTTTGGTTCGCTCTCGGTCTTGTTCGTAGCAGCGTCGTTGCCACCGTCCTTATCACTCTGTTCGCCCTCTTTAGCTTCCTCTTGTGCTTCAGCACCACCGAGAAACCGCGCCGGAACTCCTCGCGCAGCAACCCCGACAGGACCAATGTAACACCCAAGCATTGAGCTCCAACTGTACTTTTGCGCCACGGTATGCCGGATTTCGTTGTAGGCGTAGGAGTTTGCGAAGGGCAAGGACGTTTCGGGGTCCCGGTAGCGCGAGGGAAGTGATGTAATAACGCAGAGCGAAGACGAGATTTCTGTTGGGTGTTGTTAGCATAACCATGGCACACGTGCATGCGACAGGGCAATAAGGTGCTTTGCATACTGGTTAGCCTAGGAGGTTTCTTTGCGTTAAAATAGATACTGAACTCGCGACTCTGGGCAGTCTTGTCATCGAAGTTTTCCAATACCGTAAGGTTTCGTCCGGTTTGCTCTATAACCGGAGCGACCCCCGGGACTTGTGGTTGTGGGGTTCCTTCATTTAGAAGAGCTGGCTGGTCTACATGTATTTCTGGAGCCTCTTGTCGGGGTTGTGTTGACGTTGGTGTAGTCTCTTGCAAGGCGGTCTGTGGAGGGGCATCAGCAGCATCCGGGGCTGCAGTAGGGGACAGCTGCTGTTGCGTTGTAGCAGCAGCCTCAGAAACGGGCTGAGTGGCTGCATGTGGCTCAGGAACTGGTTTTGTCAATGCATCACCTGATTCCGCTTTCGCAGATGGTGGATCTGGGTCAGGCTGCTTCTCGGACTCAATTGTTGAAATCTCACCAGACACCTGCAACGTGATCTGTTGAGCGTCAGCTGCGTGTGTAGGCGTCTCATCTGGTTGTTGTGAGGCCGGTCTTTCATCTGCATTTCCCTCCTGTGGAGCTGCATCTGTAGCCTGAACCTCCGCAGCTCCCTCAACCTTCTCAGGTTCGGTCTTTGGAGAAGCCGTGTCTGGCGCTGCCTCTATACCCGACCCATCGTTGAGCGCAGATGTGGATGGTTGGATGGGATCAGCAGCAGCCTCCGTAGGCGCATGAGAGGACGCGGGAGCCTCCACCACTGTATCAGCAGGTTTGTCTTGCGATATTGCACCATTGTCTTGACTGGGCTCAGATGTTGTTTGTTGTTGTCCAGGTTCTTCGTTTTGCTTCACGGGCTCTCCGTCGCCAGATGTTTGTGGTAGCGTAGTATCCTCAGTCTGGGTGGGAGGAGGGGCTGTTTGCGACGTGGCAGGCCCGGCAGTAGCAGCAGCAGCATCCTCAGTCAGTTTTTGCTCTATCACATTCTTGCTTTCTTTGTCCATCTTCTTGCTTTTCCTGCGTGCATTGTCCTCCTTTTCTGGCTTTGGCGCAACATCGACTTTCCCAATGCGCGTTAAGCGACCATTAATCCAGGTCGCTATGCCACTCCAGTACGACATGACTGGGCCTTCAAGGCGGCGGTTCTGAAGGGCTTCGATTTTTGCTAGTCTTTCTTCCGCCTTCCTCTTTTCCATTTCCTCCCACCGGTTGAGACTTTTGCTGTTGTGTCTTTCTACTCTTTCGGCTTCCGCAAGACGCTCGGCTTGCGTCATCTCCTTCGGCTTGGACTGGGCTTTTCTTTTGGCTGCTTCCTCCATTGTCGCTATGAGGCGGATGCGCTTTTCTTCGCTATCTTTGAGTCGTGCATGTGTAAGTTCTTTGTTCTGCATAGTCTGGCGACGAGAAGACGATCGCGTGGGCCCTTCCTCCGGCGTGGGAATCCATGAGATACGTTCTGACTTCTTTTTCGGGCGAGGAGCAGGCACTGCGGACACGGCGGTGGGATCGATTTTAACCTTCTTGCTGGCTATCTTGAATCGAAGATCTTCTTGTGCTCTGCGCTTCTTTCGCTCTTGTCGCTCCTCCTTCTGTAGTTGTTGTTCGCCTTCCATTTCATCCGCCCGGGCGTCAGGTCCCTGGTCATCCTCATCGTCCGAGGAAGATTCAAAACGCATATCATCCTCTTCTCCCCCTTCCTCATCTGCATCGATTGCAAATTCATTATCATCCTCCACTTCCTCGAACAAGAGCGCAAGGTCATCGTCTGCGGCGGCGTCCAAGAGGGCTGACATATGAAGTCCAGCAGTGCTTCGCTTCGCACGCCCCTGGATGAGCGATTCTACCGGCGCTGCCTCCACGGAGGAGGGGCTCTCATGGTTGTCTGCCATTCTTCGTGAGGAGGAGACAGGATTTAAATCCGGCGAAAGAGGGACATCAACTGTCTATCGGATGCCGACCGTAAAATCACGTTGAAACGCGAGCCGGATCAGGCGCGTATGGGATCGACCGGGAGTAACGCGTTCCGATACTGTTATCCATTTAATTATTCTAGAATGCCATGGAGAGTAGTAGCGCCTCGGATAACCATATGTATAGATCCAAGGTCGAGGAGAAGGGCAGGGTAGTAAAGCTGAGATTATGGATGTCCTATATTGCATATGGAAGCTCTGGAAACCGAAAGGCGGTGCCGAAAATGACTGCGAATACGGAGCAGGGCAGTGGCGGTGGACGATGGTTGCCTCAGGTATTCAGATAATCACGTGTTCTGTGGGATGCGATATCCAGGTAACACTCGGAGTAGATACGGAGTAATGTCCCTTGGATACCCAGGAGGACACCTGCTGTGTAACAAATGTTCCGGCTCGTCTCTATACATTGTGATTCGGCATGGTGGACATTTCGAGTCTCTCAGGGACCGCGAACATTCAACCCGCCCCAAGAATACGCTGGGTCAGGTACCGCGAACACCACCTGCTACTACAGGGACAGTGACCCTGGTAACCGAGGTCCATACTGCTGCTGTCTAAAAGCCTGAAAGTATTGTGGTACGGATCATATAGTACAGAACAGTGTTCCTGCATAGAGAGCTCTGCCGATGATTTCACATCTCGAGTATTTAAGATTTCTCGATGTTTTGGCGTCAGAAGTCAGAACAGGGCAGACCCTAAGGCCTTCATCTCCTGCGTTCCCTTCTCATTGACTTCATGAAAGGGGCTAGTTCATTCGCCCTACGAACTTGTATCCGCCATCCATAGCCACAGCTTAGGTGCCGCGGTATGGACGGTGTAGACTTCGAGTGAATGCTGGAAAGCTTATCTGGTTGTACGTCACCCTGTGCATGTGAAGAGCACTGGTTACAGGCAAGTCCATTACCTCATTCAGGGGGTTGCAACATGAACAAGACCATCATGTCAAAACACATGACGGACGGTGGAATGCGGGGTTTAGGACGTTTCAGTGTGTCAATCATCCAGGCTGGGCCGAAATCCCCCCGTTTCAGCTCCGACAAGGATGTCGAAAGGGCCATTGGTAAGCATTCCATTGCCGTATGAGAGGCCGACCCGGATTACCTAGATCGAGCAGCCGAGTACGGAGCAATATATATGGACACCATCATGTTTCAAGATTATAGTGCACGCCGGCCTCTTGAGGACTGTCATTTATTCACAATGAAGAGTTGAGCATAAAGTGGAACTGATGAGGGGAGAGCAGCGTCGGACCAAGGAAAGTGGTCTGCTCGGCTGTTCACTGGGCCACTAGGTCACTGGACCGTGATCAGAAGAATTGTTGATGTTATCCAAGCCTCGACTCCACCTGGCCTGATCTATTTCCGCTTTTAGCATTAGACACCCGTTGAGAATAATGATAAATAGTGCCTGTCTACGTATTAGTCGGGAGAAAAAACCACGAGAAAGGATACGTATTAGCCAGGGTGTGATTGTGATACAAATATTAAAACAATATAAATATTATGGGAGAATAGCACACAGTCCTGGGAAACTCGGAGGGAGGCTTCCAGAAGTCGACCGTGAGAATTGTGGAAACCCGAGGAGAATTGCGCTATTTAGAGGCATCTCCAAAATCGGGATCAGGAAGGGATCGATCGAACCGAACCGACTGACTGCCCGCTCCCCCCGGGGGTTCGAGCAAGCACAACACGAAATGGTTGATCGCCAGTTGGGCAGTGGGCACGAGCACCAAGGGATGAAGATGGAGATGGAGATGATGGCGATGGCATCCCTCACCAACGAGAATACAATACTGGATGAATAATATTTAATAACATGTCCAAAAAACGAGACCCCTATGATATTATTTGTTCATCAGAATCAATGGGTGAAATGGTTGAACCCGACCGACCAACCAGACGAGTGGATATGACATGCCCCCGGGATCCGGCAACCTGTGAGCTCCAACCGCCTTCCTCCTTCTCTCGAAGTCTCTTTTCCACCTTTTACCTTTTCCCTCCGCGCAGGAGCAGCTCTCTTCTTGACACCCACCGCCATCTACCATCTACCTATCTCTTTCTTACACTTCCTCCTTTCATGCCCCCTTTCCTGTCTTACCTTTCCCTCTTCCCCCCCTTCCCCCAATCTCTTCTCTTTGAGTAATCCTTCAATTCAGTATCCCTTTTAGTGTCGCCCATTGTCGGTCTTTTCCATTCTTGTATCTTTTTCTGGCTTCTGCCCGAGGCCGCGCAATTTATTCCAGCCACCTTAGAGTCGTCGACCCTTTCGGCTTTCCCCCGTACACTAACTACTACCACGACCGCCGCGTTCCTTTTCCTCGCCCCCTCGCTCGGTCTCCTGCTCACACAATTCCCTCGTGTCCTTACGGTCTTTTCGAGCGGGTCCCTGCGGATTAGTGATATTTTTGAATAGTCGAGACCTAATTCCTACGGTGGATCGTGGCAGTCGGATCTGGACACTAGTCCAAAGCTCATCTTCCCCCAGTGTGACAAACCTGACTGGCCTTGACCCATAACGGACCTCTTATCGACAACCCTTCCATCGATTTCGTCTCACTGATTTCTGGACCTCTGTGCTCGTGCAAGCTTACGTATTCTTTTGGACCCAGTCCTTCGTCAACCCCGCCACGAGCACATCCACTCGCGCCTGAACGCACAGAACGCCGGTTTCCTCGAGCGTCGAGAGCCACGTCCATTGCTCAATCTATCCATTGTTGATTGCTTCGGTGCTCTTCATTGGCCGTGGAGATCGAACCTTGCCATTTGAATATTTCAAGGTGGGTCTCATGGTTCTCGCGAGGCAAATCTTGGATTGAACAGCCTATTTACCGACTGCACAACTACCTTACATTTCTCATATCCATACACGAGGTGTTCGGTGCCCACCTTCTTTTGAGGTGGAGGGAAATAATTCATAATGCTCCCTGTTTCACGACCGGACGGTCACATGAACCTCAATTATATCCCGACTACTCAGCCAATGTCTGGGACCAGTACAGGGCGTAGCTCCCCTAGTGACCTGTCTGCATCTGCTGCCATTAAGTCGCCATTTGGTTCCTCAAATGGTCTGAATGGCGCTGCAGGCTCCATTGGTGGCGCGAGACTAGGGGCTGGATCCCCTTCGCATGAACTTGGGGCTCGTTTATACTCTAAACGGTAAGCAACCTAACCATCTTGAGGTGCTCTTCTTCGGTTTCCCGTCGACTGACGTCTATTATCTACATACTAGGGCACGAGAGATTCAAGCAGAGGAAGGCGTTTCGCCCAGTATTTGGGGACCCCCGACCAGCGGTCATTCTACCCCTCTCCGTGAAAACATCCCCGAGTCCCCAAGCCAAGAAGGGTTTCCGGACTTGGTACCTACCTCCAGCGGCTCGATCAACAGCCCTGGCCGGAGAGCAAGGGCTGGCACTGTCCCCTCGAGATTTTCGCCCGTGGGTGCGCTGAACGAGGTCAACCTGCAACAACCATACATGCCCCAGACCTCCCGCCCTACGCCGTCAACTAGCCCTTTTCGTCCATCCGGCGTTTCTGGTATCGACACAAGCGCAAAGTCTGCAACAACTGTTGGTGGGAGCAGCGCAGGCTCCCTCTCACGTCTCCGAGCTGGCTCTATGCCCCAGAGAGCGAACTTTTTGGGATCGTCTGGTCCATTTGGGCCGTCCTTGTTTTCCACTAGCTGGGCGACCGGACGTGATCGCGCGACAACTCTTACAAGCATCCGTTCTTCCGAAGGGCCTGCTTCTCCCAGTCACTCGTCATTCTCCAGAGATGGGCTTGCTGATACCGATGTGAAGACGCTGGACTACTTGGGCTTGGCGGAGACCCCGCAACAGGCACGAGCCACGCTTGTGCGACCCTCCGTCGACATGCTCCTCCAACAGCAGCAGCAGCAACAACAGCAACAGCAACAGCAACAGTCCTCTTTGCCCCCTCTACTGGCGGAACTGGCCATGATGAAGAACAACAGTCGTATCCGGTCATATTCCGTAAATGCGAAAGAAAAGTATGCAGATGATGAGGATCTGGAATATGAGAGTCGCTATTCGCAACTTCCTTCCGGTGCCGTTACGCCTTCTGCAGCTGCAACAGCTGCCCAGTTGGCTGCGACTCAGGCTCAGATCCATCAACACAACCTTGCTGTACAGGCATTTGCCAGTCACGCGTCGGCCAGCCGACCTCGTGCTAGGACCGCTGGGATTCTTGAGGCACCGCCCCAGCGCTCGTCGATCCGTAATTACCTTGCCACCCCATCCCGGCTTGAAAACAGTTTCAGCGCCGCTGATCTCAATATTGCGGAGGGCGGCGAATACGATGAGTTGTCAGAAGCTGTACAGCTAATGCATCTCGGTGGAAGCGGCGCGCCTAACATGGGCATGCGGCAAGCAGGAGAGATGGCGGACGAGAACAACCAGGATGGTCCAACTCGTGCCTTGTGGATTGGTAGTATCCCTGTCTCCACCACTGTCACCTCGTTGGAGGCGATCTTCAGCCTGTACGGCAAAATCGAGTCTACCCGCGTACTGACCCACAAGAACTGTGGCTTCGTTAACTTTGAGCGCATCGAGAGTGCCATCCAGGCTAAATCGCTTCTCAACGGGAAGGAAATTTTTCCCGGTGCAGGCCCAGTCCGGATCGGATATGCCAAAGTGCCTGGCACCTCTGCCTCCGGCACGCCGGGTGTTAATGGAGCTCAGTCATCTCCGACTCCCGATCCGAGCATGAACGGGCCTGATGGTATTGTAAGGCCGGAGAGCGGAACCAATGTACCCCATATACCTTCCCTTCCAGAGCTTCAGCCAGAGATGGCGCAGATTGTCATAGACTTCGGCGCTACTGAGGATGATGCTCATAACATTAGTGCTAGTATCCACCGTGCCATTGCTTTTGATGCCTTTGAAGATGAGATCCCTCCCATCTCCGAGCCTAGCCAGACTAGGATGTTTGATGCTCCGCGCCTCCGCGATATCCGGAAGAGGATTGACAACGGAGCTTGCTCAGTCCAGGAGATCGAGGAGACTGCGGTTGCGATGTTACCGGAAATCGCGGAGCTTTCGTCAGACTATCTTGGAAACACCGTCGTCCAGAAACTCTTCGAATTCTGCTCGGAATCTACCAAAGAGCAAATGCTCATACCAATTTCACCCCACCTTGCCGAAATTGGCGTTCATAAGAACGGGACCTGGGCAGCACAGAAGATCATCGATGTTGCCAAGACTCCAAACCAGATGAACGCAGTCGTTGATGCTCTCAGGCCATACACTGTTCCGCTGTTCCTAGACCAGTACGGAAACTATGTTCTTCAGTGCTGTCTTCGTTTCGGTACTCCGTTCAATGATTTTATCTTCGAAACAATGCTAAGTCGGATGTGGGAAATTGCCCAGGGCCGCTTCGGTGCTCGGGCCATGCGAGCCTGCCTTGAAAGCCACCACGCCTCAAAGGACCAGCAACGCATGCTCGCTGCGGCCATTGCTCTGCACAGCGTGCAGCTTGCGACCAATGCTAACGGGGCTTTGTTGTTGACTTGGTTCCTGGATACATGCACTTTCCCCCGGCGCCGTACTGTGCTTGCACCGCGGCTGGTTCCTCACCTGGTGCACCTTTGCACCCACAAGGTTGCTTACCTGACCGTTCTGAAGGTGATCAATCAGCGTAACGAGCCGGACGCTCGTGAAATTGTGTTGAAGGCTCTGTTCTTCAGCCCAGGTGACGAGGTCCTGGAGAAGATTCTGAGCGATCAGACATCAGGAGCGACGTTGATCTTTAAGGTTCTCACCACACCGTTCTTTGACGAAACAATGCGAGCAGAAGTAGTGAAGAATGTATCCAAGGTTCTCACCAAACTCAAGGCGACTCCCAGTCAAGGGTACAAGCGCTTGATGGACGAGGTTGGCCTGTCTTCTCGGGGAGGCGCTCGTGATAATCACCACGGGCGCGATCACGTTACTGCGGAAAAACAACAGCACCGTCCTACTTCCCGGCAGGCGGCATCAAATTACGGTGCCCAGCCTTCCCTGGAAAGACAATATGGTGCACAGTTCCCTACCATGCTCGGCCAAAGCCTGGACGCTCCCAGGCCCGTTGCTTCTGAGCAACAGCAAAACAACTCGCCCTTTGACCCTTACAGCATAAATGGAATGAACAGCCTTGGTTCTGCCGGTGGTATCAACCCTCTCAATGGGGTTGGTGGAGTTGGTGTCAATGGTACGGGCTTCGGCCAGGATCCCTTGGTGCCTCTAACACAGCAACAAATCCAGTATCAGGCATACTTGGCAGCCCAATCACGGGGACTTTCGCCCTCGGGCCTATATCCGAGTTTAGGAAACTCCGGCTTTGGGTACCCGGCTGGAACGCCTGCGGCGGATAATCTTCGGACTCTGCAGACCCCAGCTGCTCCTTTGAGCGGAGGTCCTGGCCCAATCAACCCTGGCTCCATGATGAATCAGCCAGCTTATGCTCCCCAGCAATTCAGCCCTGTCATGAGCTCGGCTCAGATGTATCAGTATCCTTCCCAGTTCTATTCCCAGGCGCAGCCAGCTCAGACACAGCCTGCTGGGGGACGACGTGGACGTGTGAGTCATCCCCAGCACATGTGAGAGCGTGCAGCTTGCCTGCGTGAACGAGGCTAATGCGGGTTGACCTCCAGCATTGAGGCTTTCTTATAACTCTTTAATTCGCCATTGACTTCGACCTGATGTATAAAGTTTTGTCCTTACCCTTTTTTCGATTTCCGGGATACAGAGAGTAGTATGGCTATATGCACGAAATGACCCCTTGTCACACCTAGACCGACGCTGGATCGTCTTGGAAACGGAGGAAGAAGGAATGAGATGAGAAAAAAGTGTTGCGATTTCTGTTTATCTGAGTGCATAGTGGTGTTGCCTTTTGTCAATAAGCATTCAAGTGATTTCTGCCACCTGTGGCTTGGTTATGCGTCGCGTTTGCCATAATTCTGTTGGATATGAGAACCGATGATATTGTTTATTTTTATTCTTCGGCCATCTGAGTGCTTCCGCCAAGTGTATTAGAGGACGATGAGATTGTCTTCGCGCTGCATGATGTTGAGATTGAGCTATGCTCCACTGGTTGTGGGCTGGGATATGCGCATCTTGGGCTTACCGACAAAGCCGCTTCAAACAGATAATTAATGAATTGCTATGGAGATCTTTCCAAAAAGCTACTGTAGTCGAATTTGGGACAAGGATGGTGGTGCCCTTGCAATGTCCCTGAGACTCGGACATCCTTCCATCCTTCCATCCTTCCATCCTTCCATCATCATCCTTCCCGCAAATTCGGACCGTCGCAATGCCATTCTAAACCAACACCGGCCCTGGGCCAAACCATAAGTGATTATGATCCCAACCTCTTCAATCCTCTATGAAAACCCCAGCGCCACCGCATTTGTGGTTGATATCCCCAGCTCCATTGCGCTCGCGCAGGCACTGCCAGGACAAACCTCACCGCCGCCACCACGTCATTCCACGCCTTCTGCCTCGAGGAAGAGCCATGGCAGAAGAGTCCTACTATCTTCAGCACCCCTGGAAGAGCCTTATCCGCCATCTACTGAGCCCAAGTCTGACGCCGCGCGGGCAAGAGTTCTGGAAAGAATCCCGCTCTCCGAACGGCATTTCCATTCAGAGAACATCGAGCCCCTCGTGGCTGAAAAACTAACCGAGCTCCAGGAGGCATTCGGCGTCGGATTTAAATGGTGCTTGCCTCGCATACCAATAGAACGTGATGCCACAGATAGCCCAGACACCGCAGCACAGGTTGAGCAAGTGCAATCAGGAAAGAGGAAAAGGAGCGCCTGGCAACGCAGGGACAGCACATGTCCCGTATGGACTGTAGATGAGGGATCTAGCGTTGATTGGTCTGAGTCCTCAGATATGGGGAATCCGCCATTACTCTTGTCGCCTGGAGTGAACGCCTTTGCATGCATGTCCGACCTCTGCAATATTGTGGTCAGAAACACGTCTGCCGAGCCAGCCATAGTACAGACCAGGTGTCAATCGCAAACACACAATACAAACCTAATCCCGAAGGATAAGCAGGGATACGAGCAAGAATACCTATCTCATTACCATTCATTCTATGTGCCCCCACTGTCACGTTTTCTGCGATGCAGGATCCCGATATCTGACCCAATTACGCAATATGGCCCTATTCCAGGTCTCCCGTCCGGAAAGAAGTTTAATCTCATCCTCCTTGATCCGCCGTGGACAAACCGCTCGGTTCGTCGAAGTGGCCATTATCAGACGCAGTCCTATTTGGGCTGGGAGCTTCTCACGCGCCGCCTTCGTGAAATCTTACAGGTACACCTGCAGGAAGATCCCATCCTGTCCGCAGATGGTTCTGAGCGATGGAGTACTGGAAAGCACCTACAGACGGATGTACAAAGCTCGATGGCAGCAATCTGGATAACCAACTCTGCAAAGGCACGGAAGGCAGCCTATGATGCTATGCAGGGTGCCAGGCTCGCTGTCTGCGAAGAATGGGTATGGCTCAAGACTACTACGGACGGGATACCGATCACGGCGCTGGGAGGGCTGTGGCGGAAGCCGTACGAGATACTTGTTATAGGGAAGAGAGTTCATCCTCATGTGTCTCAGACTGGTGGTAGTCAGGGATCTATAACCAGAAGGGTCATTGCTGCTGTTCCTGATGTGCATTCACGGAAGCCGAACCTAAAGGAACTCTTCGAGAGGATGTTTTTCAGCTCTCCAGCAGGTGATTGGATGCCATATTCTGCTTTGGAGGTTTTTGCACGCAACCTCACGGCTGGATGGTGGGCTTGCGGGGATGACGTTCTGAAGTTCAACTCGGAGGAATGGTGGGTTGACGACATGTGAGCATTCTACTCATACAACGGTACACATCTACACGCCCGCAATATTCACATTCAGCCAGCCAGAAGTAGCACACAACCTGCCCCCAACGTCAATCTACCATAACCGGGTATATGTACAAACTTCACCACCACGACCTAATCAAAAACCTCCCCCAAACTAACCAAACTGAACCTCACATCCGGATTCCCACTCTTCTTCTCAATCTCCAAAAATCGCCTCACCCCCAATTCCAGCGCCCTCTCACTCAAGGCATCCTCATCCTCACCCAAAATCCCTCTCTCCAACGGCCCCTTCCTCCTCCCATCCAACTCCCACAACCGACCATCCTCGCCCTTCACAAACGCCACAAAATGCAAATCCACCGAATCCTCCGCCTGCGGTGCCTCCGTATCCCCCAACCGCGCCGCACCCGCATGCGCACTCTCCAGCGCTTTGCTCTCATACAACAGGTCCGCCCTCTTAATCGGCCCCAGGCCCTCTGCCTCCCGCAACAGTGCATCTAGGTCTGACCCAGGCGTGACATGCTTCCGAGGCGCCCCGTTCGACACCGCATGCAGGAGTCCGATCAGCCCGCACGCGTTCCGGATCGTTTGCTTGAACCACATCACGGGCTCGGAGGGCCCGGAGCCGGTGTATTCTTGGAGGGGAGTGTCTTCGGTGATGCGGCCAGATTCGTAGGCTTGAGAGACGGGGAAGACGAGGAGGAGGGCGTAGGAGGGACGTGGGACGAAGGCGAGGAGGTCTGGGCTGTCGATTGACCAGACGTCCGTGAAGCCGATGGCTGGGGAGAGACCGAGTTGGCGGACTAGGTGGGTCATTACCTCGGGGTTGTTTTCTGGAGCGCGTTAGATTTGGCGTTATTTTGGGGGGAGGGGAAGGAGAGGGGAGGTTACCGAGAGGCACGAAGGCCTTGTTGGTTTGAGGGGCATCGGGGTCGGTCATTGTAGTGGTTGTTTGTGGGTTGAAAAGAGCCTGTTTAGCTGATGCCTGGGTTGGCTGGAAGGTGTCAATATGAGGTGAGGGTGGTGGCCGTGGAAATGAAGAAAGTCGAGTGGATGGATGGAGCCGTGAGGGGTTGACGTCGGTGGTGTTGCGGGGTCCAAGGGAATGGCCGTTCCGCCGATATAGATCGACCTAGCTATACCTGACAATAAGATCTTTCATGTCTAACTAGTCCAATCGTAATAATCATACATCATCATTCAACGCGTCTAGCGTCTACCATAATCCGTGTATCGAATCTACAACGGTTTCTCCCCCTTCTTTAGCGGCCCAAACACACTCGACCATAGCTCACTAGCCTCACCCAAGAAATAAGTCAAACTGACATCCGCCATCCCAGCCTCTTCATCCCCCTCCAGCGTCTCCAACTGCGAGATGATATTCTCCAGCCCGAACGCCTTCCCAGTAGCCTGAGTTGCGCCCGCCTCCAACATGACATTCACCACATGGATATGGAAATGGTAATACGTCGGCTGGTCTAAACATCCCCCCCCCCAAAACACATTAGTAACTCAACCCGGCCCAGATACCAGAGAAAAGGAACCAACTCACAATGCACATAAAGCTTCAACTGATCCCTCTCGAGCTGGGGATACTCCCTCACCGTATCCTCTAACAACCTCTCCCTGAGATACTTCAACCAAGGGACATGTTTCTTCTTCAGATCCCTCAAGGACCAAATATCCCGTCTCAAGACCAGCGCCAACAAATGCAACGATCCCGTCGTCTTCCGATCCCAATTCAAATCCGGCAACACTAGGAACCCCTCCTCCTCCTCTTTTCCCTCCCCACTCCCCTTATCCCTCAAAATCACGTCCTCCTGCTCTGTCCTCCCCTCTAGGATATTAAACACCCAGTTCAATCTCCCCTCCTCACGCTTTGCACTCATATACGGACGGACATGATCGCGATAGATCTCCGGCGTCTCGGTGACCATGCGCACCACCTGCTCGGAGTATTTCTTGATGTGTTGGTCCGTGCAAGGCCAGATGAGGTTCAATTTTAGGTCTGGGGGTTGTTGACTTCCGGGGGTGGAGTGCGAAGAGGCAAGATACCAGCGATAGATGTCATTGTCGCCGAGGTTTTGCACTTGAGTGATGGCTGCGTGGAAGGCTTGGAGGGCTTCGGGAGTTTCGGTGGCGAAGGCTGCTCGTTCGGCGGTTAGGATGCCTTGTTGATTGTCGATTGTGCCGAGGATAGTGATTCGACGGCCGCCTTGATCTGTTGGGGGTGGGGTGGGTTAGTGGTGGTTGTGTTGTGAGGAGGGATGATGGTGGAGGGAGGGGTTGAGGGGGTGGGGGATTCAGTGGGAGAGGCCAGGTTGCTTGCCTTGTTTGAGGAGCCGGGTCACCTCGAATTTCGAGATGAGGGCCTCGGCGGTGGGTTTGGAGTCGTCGGTGCTCATGCTGAGTGGTTTGCTGTAGAGTGATGGAGTTGGATGAGAGTGTCGCGCGTTGTTGATTTTACCCCAGATCTTCTACTTCTTCCGGCAGAATTGGGAGGGCGGTCAGGCTTATCGGTGATAGTGACTGTGCGGTGATATTGCTTTGGCTATATAAATCGCAGCTATCTGGATATTCGTAGATATAGATTTCTTTGCGGGATTCCCCGGTGTCGGAAAGCTAGCCCCTGGTGTTTCTATCCCAGTTCGATGTTTGTGTTGGTAGCCTTTTCCGCGTGTCCATGATTGTAGGTTGCACAAGTGTACTCTCCTTGTACCCTGGACGTACTCTGAAGCATATGATCCACCGCCGGGTTCTTCCATATGCTCTGGCATCGATATCATTCTTGTCCACACTGGAGTCGAATATTATCGACAGGTGGCACATTATTGTGGTGTGGAATGCATCGAGCAGGCAACTGTCAGGAGACACTCATGTGCTGACCAAGCCAGTGCAATCAACTCAACGATGACTGCAGCTCTCACACTGAGCTACTCTACCCCACAGTATGTTTTCGCTCAAGTAGAAGGCTTCTTTTCACTGCTGGGGGTAGTGTGCATCTAGACTATCATCAGCCTAAGTAAGCCATAAGACAAGATTAACCTACCGCTTCAGCAAGCTTAATCCACTCTTCCACTCCCTTAACGAAGGGGTCGTCTGCCGCAGGCACCCATTCATGGCCCCATACCACGTACTCATTAAATGTACCCTGCTTCTCAAGGATCTTGACTGGCTCTTCCGGTATAACCTCCTCGACTTCAACATCCGCGCTAGTCGGGGTAGCTGGCATGACACGGTCTGTGGGGGTGGCAATGACGCCTGAAGCAGAATTTCAATGAGCTGTTTAGGCACGATGGTCGTCTGGGACGAGACTCACCCTCATAGCCTTTGGGGATTGCGACCCGGCGGCCCCTTAGCTTGCGGCCGCGAAAGTAGGCTGTTTGCTGATTTTTGTCTGCGATTGTGAGCATGGGGTGAGGTATTGATAGTTGTGGTGCTCGCTGTTTACCTTCCTCATCAGATAGCGGTCTCCAGTAGCGGTTTAGCGACTCGACGAGGCCGTCGTGGTGGATGCGACACGGGAGGATATTGGGTGTGAATTGATCGGTTGGTGTTTCATTGTTGGATGGAGACTTTGGAGCTGGTTGAATGGCGAACATTTTGGAGGGCAATAGGGGAGTTGTGAAAATGTAGTGTATATTCTGGAGACAGCGAGGTGTTCAAGCGCTCTGTAATTGCGGAGATGTTAAATTGATGCCGCAAGGATCTGGAACGCGACGCGTAGCCACGAAAAGGCGGTTCATTCCGCGGTCCGCTTAAGTACCAACTGGCGGGGGCGGAACGATGTATCTACATACCCTTCAGCGAGATTTACATGTCCACGATTTATGCCATGGTGTTCCAAACTCTATATACTTGTATATTCTCTATAGATATCCTTCAACTTCATAAACTTGGGGTATATCGAACAGAACCAGTCATTGCATCCGAAAAACCGGGTCACCTCTTGCGGGTCTTCTTCTTCTTCTTTTTCTTTTTCTTCTGATCCTCTCCATCCTCTTTCTTTTCGACTACTACTCGCACCGGCCACTTCTTGAGATGTTCTCGCTCGAAGACCTCCTTGTCTCGACGATACAGAAGCATTGTAGCTCTAGCATCCTCCACACTGGAATGTGCACCGTCCTGGATGTTCAAACCAAGGAACTCTGAAGCCAAAATCTTCAGTTTAGGAGAACCACCGCCGGCGATCTTTTTGTAGGGGGCATGTTTGCTGGTGTCTCTGACGTCGCGCTTGGGATGGCTCAGAAGAAGAGCGTCCAAGTCGTTACTGACTGCATGTCCCACAAGTATTCGCCCGTCAAGGATGTTCGTGACGTCTTTCTGAACCTGCTCGAGTGTCCGCGCTTCGATCATATGCTTTGGAAGTATGCCGCTGACGTGCGTCCGCCAGTCTGTAACCATTTCTTTGGGTCTCACGTAGGAGTCGTATACTTGGTCGCCGTTGAAGTTGACAATACTGACGCGCGCCAGAGCGGAGTCGTGATCAGGGTTGGGACCTACGCCCACCATTTCGCAGTCCATCGCAACATATTTACCTAGTTCAGTACTAAGAAGGCGTCAGAAACCACACCGGTATAAGCAGTCCTGACAAAGAGGACAGCAAGAGGTGTACTAACGTTGTTGAACGGCCCTCGTTGACCTTCGGCTTGGACTCGGCAACCACGGCGATAGAACTCCTCCGAGATGTCGACTTCTTGGTAGTTTCCTGGGCGCCATCGTCGCCTCCATCTGTGCCGTTCTGAGACATTCTTTTCCTCTTGAGTGCGATCTGTGGCCGTTCGAGTTTCCGTTTCCCTTCGACAGTTTCTGTTTTCCGTTTCTTCACCACACCATCCTGCGTCTCGCGGTCCGACGATTTCCGTTTCGTAGCGGAGACGTTATCCTTTTTCAGCGTCCCCTGGAGTTTCTTCCAATTGCTGGAAAGGTTTTTCAAGTCCATTCCAGTGATAGGCCTCAGACTATTGCATGGTGAAGGGGTCTGAGAATCTAAGAGGGACCCGAGAAAAAAGATGGGTGCTGCGGAGACTGCCCGGCAACTTTCCCAAGGCAACCTTAACAATCCGCGCTAAAATTTCGGTGGGGTCCACTTGCAAGTCTCGAACGCTGCCACTATCTATATATTGTCGGGCAACGTGCGGACGGTAGCATCATGTATAGACGGAGGAAGGCAATGTCATCAAAGTTCATGGATTTGACTCGAGGCTCATACAAACTTTTCTATGTCCAGCACTAGCCCATATTACGTGAAATCTATCTTGAAAGAACCGACGCAAGGAAACGCCAAAGGAGAATTTATTTACAGACCCGGGACCTTGAAGTCCTTGTAAGACCACTTCTCTGTGATCTTCCTCTTCGGCTTCTTCGCCTGGGTTATCGGCTTGCGAGACTCTAGCTTTCCCTGGACCACCAACGTGCGGAATCGGTCATCGAGCAGATTGCCCTCTGGCTTAAGCAGACGCAGCGAGTCCTGGAGTTCATCCGGCAACACAACCTCCAGACGCTTCTCGGGAGCACTAGAAATAAAGTCAGTAAACCAGTGAAAAATAGAGTGGATGGGACAAACACTTACTATAGCTTTCCACCAAGAGGTCTCCGGCGTAGCGTAGTATCATCGCCCTCCTCAGAGCTCTCACCAGAGGAGCTATCTTCTGATTGCTCGGCACGATCAAACTCTTCTTCTTGAATCCCAATGGTGGCGGCGTTGGATTGTACGACTCGGTTCTCGTTCTTTTGCATCTGCGCTTCCCATTTGGCTTGCCTTTCTGCTTCCTTGCGCCTCTTGATCTTGTTCCTCTGTGTCTTCGTCTTCCGCTCCGGGCGCTTCTTATTCAGCCACTCGGGCTTCTCGTACTCGCTCTCGAATCCCTCCCAAGCGCTCTCATCATCCGACCTCACCTGGCCATCATCGTCCTTGGCTTCAGCGATCATGCGCTGTCTTTCCTCTTCCTTACGCTCTTCCTCGAGGCGTTTCTTTTCAGCCTCAACCGCTTTCTCTCCGTGCTCCTGTAGCAGTCGATCCCAGTCCTCAAATGTCGGGTTATAACTAATACCGGCATTAGGCTTACCGACCGCGGGGATCGGCTTGCCGTTGGCAGCGAGTGAAATCGGAGCCTGCTTCAGGGTCACGGGTTCCACCTTAGGCTTGGGTTTCTCCAAGAAGTCGAATTGAGGATCGACCACCGGGGTGGTATCTTCGACATCTCCCCACGGGTCGTAGAGGGCATCCCCGGCAGGCTTGTTAACCGGGTTTCCTTCCTTTGCGACCTGCTTCAAGCGCAGCCAGTCTTTCCGGGTAACCCAATCGCTCTTTTGACGCTTGTTTTTTGGCTCGATAACTCCGTCGGTGACCTTGGAGTTGAGGCGCTTGCGTGTGTCGACTCCTGGGATAGCGGATCTCTGGGCCAGAATCTCTTCCGACTTCAAGGGCTTGTGCTTCTTCCGATACGCATCACGAATCTCTGCTGAACCCTTTGTGTCGATAATGAAAAGTTCATCGGACGGCTTCTCTGATAAAAGACCACTAATGTGCGATAACAGAAATTAGCTCATTGCCGCAGATATCGAAGGAAAAGCTGAGTCAATCCATACCCTTTGATTTCTTCATCTTTCAGAACCCGGAGGCCTTCCTGGACCTCATCGATATCGACATTTTTGCGCCAGGCCTTCTTGCCTTTGCGAGAAGGCTGCTTGTATTGCTTTGGAGCACCGACGGGGTCAGACATTTCGGAGACTCTACCAGAAGAAAACTGACGTAGAGTATTCTCGTTCGTCTTCGATCTTTTTTCGGCGTACTAATTTTGAATATTCCAACCAAAAATCTGGACCCGCTTACATAAGACTCCGCGGGGCGAAGCTAGTGCGGTTGCCGCGCTAAGGCTCTGCGCGCCTATCGCGGGCAACTGACGAACGCCGCTTCAGGACTTAACCTCGCTTTTCACCCGCGTCGGTTCCTTATCGACTCTGGTCAGCGTGGACCAAGTCGTCCCAGCTGTTGAATCTCTGGTATTCCGTCATTCATTATTTCTGTATTATATAACCCCTCAGTTTCATCAGTCGGCTATTGCTAGCGGCTGCAAAACTCACCAGCCATGCCTGTCGTCAAAGGTGGTGTTTGGTAAGTGCATTGCGATTTTGCGTGCTTTCTCCTGATCTTTTCACTAATCTGTAGCTAGGACAAATATTGAGGATGAGGTGCTTCGGGCGGCGGTACGTCGACAGCTATATCTTCCCCAAAGGGTCAACTATACTTCGATTGGGCGATGCTAATGCAGGTTCCAATAGGTCTCCAAGTACGGTCTCAACCAGTGGGCGCGTGTCTCTTCGCTGTTAGCAAGGAAGACCCCGAAGCAATGCAAAGCGCGATGGGTGGAATGGCTGGATCCAGGTATCCGCAAGGTCGAATGGTCGAGGGAGGAGGATGAGAAGCTGTTGCATTTGGCCAAGTTGATGCCAACCCAGTGGCGTACAATTGCGCCTATTGTCGGACGCACCGCAACACAATGCTTGGAGCGCTACCAGAAGTTGCTAGATGAAGCGGAAGCGCGTGAGAACGATGATCTGGGTCTGGAAGGTCCCGGTGCTGAGTCGGCTGCCCCTAGTGCCGATGATGTGCGACGGCTACGGTATGGGTCCTGCAATTGCGTGTTTTATCTCATTCCTGTCGCATTTACTGACTGTGTTTAGGCCCGGTGAACTGGACCCCGACCCGGAATCCAAACCCGCTCGCCCTGATACAATCGACCTTGATGAAGATGAGAAGGAAATGCTGAGTGAGGCTCGAGCTCGTCTCGCGAACACACAGGGAAAGAAGGCGAAGCGGAAGGCTAGAGAAAGGCAGTTGGAAGAGTCGCGACGACTTGCAGTCCTTCAGAAACGACGTGAACTCAAAAATGCTGGCATTAATATCAAGGTCGTGACTCGCAAGAAGGGTGAAATGGACTACAACGCCGACATTCCGTTCGAGAAGCCAGCAGCACCCGGTTTCTATGATACTATGGAGGAAGAAGCCCGAAATGAGAGACAACGGGAAATGTTTGACCCCCGCAAACAGCAGCTCGCCAATAAGCGGAAGGGAGATCAAGATGACGATGCGGAGCGCAAGAAGAGGAAGAATGATAAGAATGGTAGTTCTTCGTCTGCCGCCGCTGCCCGCGCTGGCCAGATGCAAAAGATTCGAGAAGCAGAACAGAGCAGCAAGAGAAGAGCCCTTGTTCTTCCCAGCCCTCAGGTCGGCGAAGGTGAAATGGAAGACATCATTAAGATGGGTATGGCAGGCGACAAAGCCAGTAAAATGGCAGGAGACGAGGAAGGAGCCCGAGGATTGATTGGCAACTACTCTGCTATAGTCGGTGGGACTCCGATCAGAACGCCCCGGGCAGCGCCAGAGGAAGATCATATCGCCAATGAGATCCGCAACATCAGAGCTTTGACTGAGACGCAATCATCGCTATTGGGAGGTGAGAATACTCCCTTGCATGAGGGTGGATCATCCACTGGATTTGATGGGATTGCTCCTCGGCGTCAACAGATCTTTACCCCGAACCCTATGGCCACACCTTTCAGGCAAGCCAACGGCGCTGGGGCAACCCCTATGAGAGGCGGTATTGGGCCTGGTGCCACTCCTTTGCGGACTCCTCGTGATCAATTCGCTCTAAACCAGGCAGAATCTGGGCAGCTCATCGGAAGCACCCCTAGAGATATCAAAATGCATGAGAAGTTTGCACGTCAAAGTATTCGCAGCAAGCTGGCAGCTCTGCCAAAGCCCAAAGAAACGGAGTGGGAACTGGAAGAGCTTCCTTCCGAATCTGCGGAGCCAGCCACAACGGCTGATTACGTCGAAGAGGATTCGGCTGAGCGCGACAGAAGAGAAAACGAGGCTCGGCAGCGTGCCGCCGAAGCCGAGCTCAGGCGTCAGACACAAGTATATCAGCGAGCCCTGCCCCGGCCAAGTGTGCTTGATATTGACGCACTGATGGAGCGGGTGTCTCATGTTGCGGATCCCATTTCCAGTCTGATCGCAAAAGAAGCTGCTCTTCTCATTGCGCACGACGCGCGCAAATTCCCTATCCCAGGTGCGAAGGTGGAGGGCAAGGCTCGGAAGTTGGAACAGCTCGACGACAGTCTCATGGCGCAAGCCCGCGCGGCTATCACAGCGGAAGCGGCTGCATCTCAAAAACAGCAGGAGTGGCAGGAGAACTTCGATGAACAATGGTCGACGAAACACTCCAACACGCTTCCCGGTCTCTCCAACTACGCTGATGAAGAAGAAGAAGAGGATGTATACCATCAGGAACAGCAAATGGTTGCAGCATTCGATAACGTTCAGAACTCCCTGCTCGCCACAGCGGAGCGAGGCAACAAGCTGGAGAAGAAGCTTGCGTTACATTACGGCGGTTATCAGAACCGGGCGAAGGTGCTCCGAACGAAGATAGTGGAGGCCAACACAGCCCTGGAGAAGACTAAGGATGAGCTCGATGCTTTCCGTACGCTGCAGATCTCGGAACAGTCCGCTCTTTCTCGAAGACTCGAGAAGCTGCGGGATGATGTGGCGTTTGTCATGCGCCGAGAGCGCGAAGCTCAAGACCTGTATAGAACCAGGAAGGACGAGCTCGACGAGCTTGTCGCAGGAACAGGGGGAATGGTTAATGGGTGGCATTGAAGCCCCAGAACAGATACCTAGCTTGAATTTCAATCTGCAGTTTTGCAGTTCCAAATGTAATCGTATTATGCTGTATCTCTGCTGTTAATTGACCAACCAGTAGTATTTAAGATGCCATGGGTAAATATAAAGTTGCCTGTCCTTGGTACTACATCGAGACAGCCACCAATGAATTCAAAATCCGATGATCATAATCATGACCAAATGACAAAGTAATGTTTCCCATCCCATGAGTGCCAGTTATCACTACCGTGAGTGTGCAAAACAGCCAGTCCAGCCAGCACAGCACGATCCCGATGGACAACTCGATGACAGGACCGGGGGATGATGACCAAAAGCGGATGGCAAAAGTCAAAGGCGGTCTCTTCCGGGGCATCACAACGGAGAATCCTCCATCACCTCCTACGATCCCCTTTCGCGTTTCCATCGCGCAATCGGCCCCCCACAGCCTTTCCATCCAAATCCACTCTATAGACACATTGAGAAGCACCCTCCCATCACCATGGGCGGCAGGGACGAGGCTACGGGGACCCCGGACCCCGTCGAGAAGGGGTTCGCCACCCTCAACACCATCCGGTAAGTGAAGGGAAAATTCCCAAAGGCTGTTTTTTACGATCTTCACCCCCGGTTTCGTCGGTCGCATGCGCTAATTAAAGCGATAGGATCGGTGTCAAGGCCATGGTGCAGAAGGTCAGTTGTTCGTCGACCTCTTACGCGTTCGGACGTGCCAATCACGTGATAACATCACTATACTGGCCCGGTGAGATATCGAGACAATTACTGACTGGGTCATTTGTATAGGATGGAGAATTACGAAAGGCAGAGATTCTATCCATCAAGCAGCGGAAAGACGGTCCTTCTTTCTAGTATGTTCTGTGCTGCATTTGAGCGTTATGATCATGGTGCTGACAATTGCAGTGTCCACTATGTCGACTTCAACAAGCGTCTTGATGGTGAGTTGGGCTGATTGGTCTATCTATGCTCGTCGTGCTCAAACAGAATATAGAATGGATTGATTCCACAAGAATCGATCTGTCACATGAGGTCGAATGGCCTCAGCCAGAGAAACCAGAGAAGAAGAAGACCGGCCCCGGCAACAAAGCACCCAGCAAGAACCCCCAGAAGCGTGCGAGAGCCGAAAGCCGTGATGTATCTGCAACCCCGGATCTTCTGACAGGCAAGAACACCAATGTCGGCAAGGCCCAGCGTCCGTCCAAAGCTGGCGGGAAGGAGAATCGCGGCGACGAGACCCCTCTGAACCTCTCCATCGGGGGCTCAGAAGCCGTCTCTGTAGATGGAACCCCCAAGCCTGAATCGGATGATGTCGACATGATTGATGTCGGCTTCTCCAAGGATGAGAAGGAAGAAGCGAAAGCACTAGGCCTTATGTCGCGCGAAGAAGAGATCGAACGGCTTCGCACCAGTGGCAGTATGACCCAGAATCCAACGGAGATTCACCGTGTGCGAAACTTGACCCGTCTCCAAATGGGCAAATACGATATCGAGCCGTGGTACTTCTCCCCCTACCCTGCATCCTTCTCCGACGCAGACGTCGTGTACATCGATGAGTTCTGCTTGGGATATTTCGATAACAAGCGCTCCTTTGAGCGCCACCGTTCCAAATGCACCCTTGTGCACCCCCCAGGAAACGAAATCTACCGAGACGACTACATTTCCTTCTTCGAAGTCGACGGCCGACGCCAACGAACCTGGTGCCGCAACCTCTGTCTACTCAGCAAGCTCTTTCTCGATCACAAAACCCTCTACTACGACGTTGATCCCTTCCTCTTCTACTGCATGTGCAGCCGTGACGAAACTGGCTGCCATCTCGTCGGCTACTTCTCCAAGGAAAAAGACTCCGCAGAAGGCTACAACTTAGCCTGTATCCTTACCCTCCCTCAATACCAACGTCGCGGGTACGGCCGTCTCCTCATATCCTTCAGCTACGAGCTCGGCAAGCGGGAAGGAAAGCTCGGATCGCCCGAGAAACCCCTCAGTGATCTCGGTCTCCTCAGTTATCGACAGTACTGGCGAGAGACTCTCGTGGAGATCCTCTTAGATGCCGGTCGGGAGGCAATCAGCGAGCACGACCTTTCCATGCTAACCTCTATGACGGAGAAAGACGTCCACGAGACATTGGTCGTTTTCAATATGCTTCGATACCACGTACGTTCCTTCTCTCCCTCTCACCCTCACAACCACCTACCCTGTAAGCAATACACAGACTAACCCGCTTGCCTATACAGAAAGGAAACTGGGTCATAGTCCTAACCGATCAAGTTGTGGAAGAGCACAAAAAGCGTCTAGAAAAAGAAAAGATAAAGGGCTCTCGCAAAATCGACCCCGCACGCCTGCAATGGAAACCCCCTGTCTTCACTGCTTCATCCCGGACATGGAACTGGTAAGACAATTATAACTATCAGAATTGACGGGATAGCAAGAGAAGGGGGAAAGAGGGGGACGTTGATACCCAAAAATGGATGGAGTCTGGGGTGTAATTTATGTTAATGTTTTCGTTTCTCGTTTTGGAGCCCTCTCTTATCTATCTTATTTTTCATTTTCGACTCATGGGGTGTAAATGAGTTTACTATGGGCGTGAGGAGTTTATTTGATTAGCATGGACTAGCGATAGGTGTTGTGGAAATTCTTGTGGATTTGATATCTAGATGTAGAGGGAAAGATTGTTACTTTCTGTGGTTACTCTGTAATAAGTGTCAAGTATCAAATATCAGTCACCCTTCAGCCTAACTTCATGTTACATCCCTGGTAATAGTCTGATACAGCGACAGCTACGACAGTAGAATATTAGACAATGTTAAAGTATTCGAATGCACACCTCAGCACAAAGCTAGATACACGTTTCTGGACGTTAACACAAAAGGTCCCGCACCATTATTCTTTCCCAGAATCTTGGCTCCGGTTACACAAAGGTATAAAAAGAAGGATCCAACGGCTCAACGACGACGACGGTCGACGGAGCACGGACACAAGGGAGAGATAAGGGGCGTGTAGGATGAGTCGTAGGAGAGGGGGGGGTCTGTGAGTTTGCATACTGATGCGGCACTGCACATAGAGGGTTCACGAGGTCAGGATTTGAGAAAGGAGATAAGGGTAACGGGTGCGAGCAGAGGTGGGGGAGTCGGCAAGACATGACATGGGTTGGGTAAAACCCCCGAAGCCTTGAAAGAAATAACGAGTTGGAAGTAGCCGTGAACAAGGTGAGAGTGTGTTTGAGGAGAATGGAAGGCATCGACCCGCTCGGCTGGAGGAGTATGCTACTTGAGAGGGGCACTGACACATGCAGACGCAGAGAATATGGCACGGCAAACAGGAGGAACATTAAAGGAATACTAAGAATTCAAACCAAACCCAGATCGATCGAATTTCCCCGCAAGCGTGGCTCATCATTACCGAAATGTAACGCTCAATGAATTTCCGAAACCCGGCAAAAGCCAACCCAAGGCTAACAGCTGTAACTCGAATCATGAGACTCCACTCCGCATAGAAAAACGACTGACTTCACTGGGATCCGCTGAAGTTGCGGGGCCCCCAGGATGCATTCCGGGACGGGCGACGCGGAGAGCTGCTACCGTTGGTCTGCTGAGATGAGGCAGGTTTCTTGGGGTTCGAATTCCCAGTCCCTTCGCGCGGCTTCGTATTCTTTCGAGGTTTATTATAGCTCGAAGGGCCGCGGGGGCGGGGAGTATGGGCTCCTGCTTTCCGAGGCAGAGTCACAGTCTTCGCCAGGGCCGCACCTGGAAAGCGGATCGAGACCCTCAAGATTCCGGACTGATCCCGGTCGTGGAATCCAACGATGAACGGCTCGACGCTATGAACCTGCATCGACTTCAGGTGCTTGGACCGCAGTCGAGATTGCGAAGGCGCCCGTGCAGCCTGCCACGCTGCTGGAGGTGCTCTAGTCGGGACCCGAACGACCGGCAGAGACCCTACTTCGCGGTCCTCAAAGATCTCCTCTGCCTCTTCGACTTGCTTCGCAGTCACCTCACCGTCTCCGACATGAAGCTCGCCGTTGCAAGGAAGAGAGACAGAAACCGAAGCAATATGTAGCTGGACGTCAAGCGGCTCTTTGGTCGCCGACGTGACTGCCAGGGCATTTCTCTTCTCGGGTACCGTCTTCTTGCCAAATAGGGTGTTGATTTTCTCCTGCCAGGACGTCGCCGGTGCGGCGCGCGGCGGAGCAGCGACCATAGAAGCAAAAGTGGGAGGCGGCGGCGGCGGAGCAACAACCTTGGGAGGCAGTTTCACAATAGGTTTCGGCGCAGGAAGATGGACCAATGGTCTATTCGAATCACCAGTATACACGGGGTGGTTCGACATATCTTCCGGGGGAGGTGGTGAAGGACTCCGGAGATAGTCCCCTTCATCAGCCGCCGGCTTCCTCAGATGCTCCGAGGCTTGAGGGAAGAATCGTGAACTCCGAGCCGGGACGTTGCCAAGAGGACGCGCAGGCGTCTCCGCAAAAGGCAAAGAGCTAACCGGGTGATCCAATCCAGGAAGGGGGTTTGCAAGAGGCGCGGTGCTCTCTGAAGTCCTAGTGATTGCAACGACTTGTCTCTGCCCAGCCTGGTCTCCAGTCCGAACCTGCCGCCAGGTTTCATTGAAAGTCACCGGGAGTGAAGGAGGGCCCTCGCGCATCGTATTGTACTCGTTGCGAAGCTTCTCATTCTCCTCTGCTTCGCGTTTCGCAGCGACTGCATGAAAATTGTTCCAGGCCGCTGTTCCAGTAGCTACACGGTTCTCGTGTTGCCGATGAGAGCTTGGAGGTCCAATCGGCCCGGGCCGCAGGATGGGATTGATGGCGTCGTAAGATACATGTCTGACTTCGGGCGATGGCAAGGGAGATATAGATGCATTCTCTTGCGGAGATCGAGAGGGAGCGGAGAAAGGGGGTGCTGCAGGGGCTATGGGCGGCTGATCAAGACCCAGGTGGCTGCGAAGCGAGATATCCCTCCCCGGGAAGCCTCCAAGACCTTGCTCAAAAATGCCATTCCCTAGGGTTTTGTCATTGCTAAGTGGCTTCCAAGGATTTGAGATTGTAGGAGGTGCCGGCCCCACAAACTTTGGGTTCGGGGACCAAGGCAGATACGTGCTGGTGGTGTTCAGGTTACCTCTCCACTGAGGGCTTTGCTCATCGATCTTAGCTTCCGGCAATTGATCTGAGCCCGGTGCCTGGAGGTCCCCAGGTTGCTGGGATCCGTTGGGAACGGTAGGATCCTGCTTAGCCTCACGAGCTGGCGAAGGGGCGCGTCGGGCAGTGGCCACCGAGGGGCCTTTATCCGTAGCGCCTCTTTCTCTCTCCACAAGCTTTTTGACACTATCTGGATGATGAACCTTCATCATTCCGTATTGCTTAGGCTCACCGCTCGGCTCGGGCACTGGAGGCTTCGGGGGAGAGTGGGCAGCTTGCGCGGTAGCCAGCGCGATATTCGCCTCGGGCTTACCGGCATCCAGGGACTCCTTACGCCTTGACTTCGGTTTTTCGGGGGCTGGACCAAGCGACTCAAGCTTCTGCCGAATTCTTTCGCGTTTCGCAGCTTCCTCCCGCTCTTCTTGCTCTAGCCTCCGCTGGCGAGCTTCCAATCTCTTCTCCTTCATGATGCGCTCTTGTATCGCGACGGGGTCTTCCTGGGGTACCTGTGGTTCCTGGGGTGCCTGGGGTGCAGCTGCCTGTTCTTCAGCTGCTTGGGCAGTAGGCGGCTGAGTTATTCCACCGGGGGCATTGGTCATTCTGTCTTGCACGTTTGATGCACCTCTTTGGGGCCAAGGACCAGGCCCATGCCGAGAAGGCGAGGCCTCGCGGAGAGAAGCATCCTTTGGAGGTGGCAGGTCTTTAGTGGATATCGATGATTCAATCATGCCGTTCACCAGAGACCCTCTTCTAGACTCGAATACTTTCTGAGTTACATCGGGCCTACCAATTGACATCCGACGTCCAAAGCTACCACTTCCTCCGCTAACATTAGATGACGTTCGTCGCCGCGTCCAGTGCATGCCATCTTGGCCACTTGACCTGTGTGTTTGAAAGGCCGGGGAGGGCTCTGCTGGTCCGGTTTGTTCACCGTGTGGGGGCCTCTGCAACAAGGCAGGCGTGCGATAGTTCTGTTCAGCGCGCCAAAGCCCTTTCCTCGTATCTGGAGCAGGCTCATAGCGACCTGATCGAGAATTGTAGAGCTCACGGGTTCCGGACTGCATCTCCCTCCAGGATCTATTGAAATCGTCTGCAGCTATTTCCTTCGGGGGGAGAGGCCCACCAGGACCGTCATTCAAATGAGGGTCCCTAACAGGAGCCCGCATCGGCGGTTGAACCTGAATTGGAGGAATAACAGGGGAGACCTTCTCGACGGGCGGCAAAGGTGCCCAAGGGGACTTGACAGGGGGAGGGGCTGGACTTGTGGATAGTAACGGTGATTTGTCGTTGGGACCTTTCGCAGCAATACTGGCACTCTTTGCTTGTCTTTCTGCATTTGCTCCAAGTCGGAGAACGGTGGGGTTCGGTCCAATAGAAGTCGTAGGCTTTGGGACAAACTTCGGTGGCTCCTTAACAATTGCCGCTTGTTCCACAGGAGGAAAATCTTTTTTGAAATCCGCTGACACCTTATCTTGAATAGGAACCGAAACCGGTGGTGCAGGTTCTGGGTGGGCGAGATTAGTCTTCGTGCCATCGGTCCATTCGATCGTCTCAGGAGCCCAGTCATCTTCATCGTCGTCGATATCGGCCCATTTCGCTTCGCTTCCCCCGCCATCTTCCTGTATCCGTGATGTCATGTGAATCCCATACTGTTGCTTCAACTCCTCGTCGGTCAAGTGCTTAGGAGGTGTTTGTTGAACAGCTGCATAGGCGTGATAGTCAGAAGCATATTCGGGGCTCATCGGATGTGTGATCTTACGTCGATTCTTGTTCCAAACTTGATTCGGGTCCGGTCCAGTTCCGCCAGGCTTGGCTCCACCTGCGCCCAATTTTGATAACGAGTCGCGTAGGCTGCTAGTAGACTTGACAACTAAGCGAGGGCGTGAAGAAGGTGGCGGCGTACCCAGCGGAGTGGTCGAAGTTAGGGGAGCTGAAGTGGATTAGACATTTCCTTCTGCATGGCACATGAGGTAAAAATACCTTTCTCGGAAGCCTTTGTTATGGGGGGAGTGCCGGGCGCCTTAGGGACGGAAAATTTGGCGAAGCTGACCGGCTTGAAGGAGGCTGGCTTTTTCGAACCGGCACGCAGTCTGCCATCTGTTCGACTGGCGTCGGATTCCGAGCCTCCCTGAGAGGCTGTGTCCTCTCCGGCATCTGACCCAGACGTCACTCCGTTCATTTCGAGTGCCCGTGCGGCGACCGGTAAAAGACCAGACTTCGGGGTATCCTGGGTCGGGTTCAGTAGGTAGATAGCGACGTCGATGTCGGCACCACTCACGCTCGGCGTCTGATCGGCATCCTTTGCTTTCCCGTTATGTTCTGATTGTTCAGCAGCCCCCATTTTCAATTCACCGCGTTGATTGCTCGTGTTCATCTCCGATTGTGTTGTTGTTGTTGTTGTTGTTGTAGTGGTATCTTTGAACTCCCCCACGTCCCCTCCAGCAGAATTCTTGTCGGTGGTGCTCGCAGGAACGTCGGAAGGCGAAGGTTCGCCGCCCGACAGGGTTTGGTCTACCACATCGTGGCTGCTCTGCTCTGCCATAACAATTCTCGAGTCTGTGAGGCCAACCAGTTGCGACATCTGTTAGAGCAGTGTTCTGAAACTGTAAACAGGGAAACAAGTGGCGACTGTAATCCTAAATTCATGGAGGCATGAGAAGGGGCGGGCTGAGGATATACCTATTGTCAGGTACCAAGAGTCGCCACGGTTGAACTGTAAGCTCAACTACTTGAGCCGTAAAAGCTCCGAACGACCAGGTGGACGGCGGAGAGGGGAGAAGTGTAGGAGGCTGGGAACTAAAGAAAGGCCGAGGAAGAGGGGGGGCGGGGCGCGAGAAGGCTGGCAGTGTGATGGTATAAGGCCGCTGCCCAGAGAGTCCCGAAAGGGAGGTCGTGATCGAAGGAGGTGTTTCTTCTCGGGGTGGTGATCGGGTGATGGCTGCAGTCATGGACGATGACTGACGGTTCAGGTTGAGGCACTAAGGCCGCTGCTTTCGGTTAGCGTCCTGGCCTTCCCGCAAACCCTGTGGCTGGAGCCGCGCTGGAGTGCCTCGATTCACTCGCCTCGCTCTCCATTTTTAACTCTCTTCCAACTCCCCAGCAGTCCAGGGGCTTCAGAAAGGGGCCGCTTGAGGTCCCCACCCCATTCCTCTGTTTGACTCGGGGCTGCGGCTCCCATGGATGTCTCGATGGAGACTTTCACTTGACAGGTGATTCATCGGGCCCATTCCCGAGGTACTTATGTACTTATTGGCCTCCTGTCTCACCAGAGTGAAATCGCTGTTTTCGTATCTCCCATACCATCTATACATACCAGGCAAGACGCTCCGGGTTCCCGTTAGGCCTCCGACGGGGTGAAGACAGCCATGTCTACCTGGGAAATGAGGACACTAATGACGCAGGCACTATGGGCTACTGCGGACTACACATGATGTGGACTATACCACTAAGCATCTATAGGAGTGACTCGACGGAGTACATTGGCCCCTTCAGCTTTGACTAAGCTCGTGACCTTCTAGCCCGGGCTGTACACCCGGCCCCTCGATTGGAAAGACTGCTCAAAAATTAACTGTCTGGCATCGATACGCCCACCTTCTGTCTATGTGCTTGATGAGTATTGAAGAAAAACAATCAGACCCTCCTTCCGTCCGTTAATTGACCCCTAAACAACACGGAAAGACGGGGAATCCAGCACCTTCCACTTCGGTGGTCTCTGAAGTGTGATACATGATTATTCATGTGATTTATTCATGATGTTAGATGCTGCCAAAAAAAAAAAAAGTCTCTGGCTTGACAGCGTGTTTAACGAACCATGCAGCATAGCATGCTCAGGGTCCGACTACTGGTAGTAGTACCGGTAGTGTCGATGACTCTACCTGTGTCCCCAAGTAGCAACAATGGACTGACGACCACCATGAGCCACCGGAGCACAGAACTACGAGCAGTGGTAACTGTCCATCTAAAGATGTGCCTTCAACACCGCAAATGTCCGCGAAACTACAGTTAAAGCACCTACTTGGGGGGAAGGTCTGCCCCAATAGAGTGCCCAGAGTGCGCCCAATTAACGATTAAACAGAGTAAATGTACTCATCTCGAATAGCGTGTACCTTGTATGCCTTAATTTAATCGGGTGATTGCTAGAAAGGAATACCATCACGATATCTTAATGACGGACGAGATAATTATTTCGCAGTAGCATGAACATCTCATGGGGCGGATAGATTCAAATATTTGAAGCTGGTATCGCGGAAAGTAAATGCAGCAGGGTGCTTAGTTTGTTTCAGAAGCCTATTACGGCCTCAAGTAGGGTTATTATACGACGCCAGAACTGAGCGGCATACTGGTGGTCAACGATCAAGAGGTCATGAGTGAGGATAAAGGGACAGACGTTTATTACTAGTAGGCTAAACCTGGGGAGGTATCATATTATTAGTACTCCGAACTACTACACGATTATATCCACTGTGGGGGAATTGAGCGCGGCATGATCCGCACCTGGACAGTACAAATGAGAGCGTACGTCAGCCCTATTCTACGAACTTGTAGACGCCGATAAGAATGCAGGCTAGATGACGTCCTATGGAGCAGAAGATGGGAACGAATGGATTACGTGGTCCGGCTTAAATTGCATGTCGTCGTTCCCAATAGTCGCAACCGGTGCACTGCCCCCTAAGATCTCCAAAGCCGTATTAACTGGGTCAAATTAAGGTGCTTCTTCATAAATCCGATGGTGTCTCCAGGCGGGGAAAGTATCGCTAACATCACGGGTATTCGGCAGAAAATAGGCGACCGATTGCAACACTTTGAACAGGGAAATGGAAATTTTGTTTTTCTTTCATTCGGGGGAATCTATGCACAGGATTTAGATGTGATAGAACATCCAGGAACCCTCTGTTTCGCTTCGTCTCATTGCAAAGGCCACCCCAAGTTGGAAAACCCCAAACACCAAACAACCGCACGGACCGTTTTTCATTCGTTTAGATGTGGGTGTCGTAGGGGATAGGAGTGATGGTCTCGGGGGCGGAACCCTCAACGTGGTGAGCCTCACGGGGGAGGACGGGCTGTCTCTTCAGGTGGAGGTGGATACCCTGCTCCTTGGCCTGGCGCTTCTTCTCGGCGTTCAGCTTGACACGCTTGATGAAGTCCTCGCGGGAGCGAGAGTGCTTGACGTGCTCGATGCGGATGTTGATGCGCTTCTCGAGGTAGCGGTTGCGGACGACCTTGTAGATGATGACACCGACGGAGGACTTGGTCACGTTGTAGACAACACCGGTCTTTCCGTTGTAGACCTTGTAGGGCATACTATTCCAATATCTCAGCAAACCATCTTCGCTCAAAAATTGGAAGTGCAGCATGCAAATCCGCTCATGTCGGGATTCCCATAATTGCACCGGGCGGAACTTGTACTGACCCCTTCTGGACGGCACCGTTGACCTTGATATCGACAATGTCGCCAACACTATAAAACTATCAGATCCTGCAATCCAACCACGTATTTTCCAAATCGGCGGGAATTTTCGGCGTACCGGTAGGTCTTCAGGTAGGTCGACAGACGGATAGCGCCGTGCTCCTTGAAGTTACGGCTGAAGGCATACTGAAAAGTTCGTCAGCGGGACGTGTTCCGGACCAGCGAAAAAGCGCTGCAGCATTCTGGGCGATATCGACATACCCGAGTACCGGCTCTCAAACCGTGCGAGTGACCCATGTCGGCGGTGTTGGTGGTGCTGGTGTTGAGAACTTGTCGACGTCGAAGAAATGCCTCGCTATGCCGCCCTTCGCGATGGTGTAGACTTCTCGGGTGCTTAGTGCGGCGTTTCTCCGCCGCCGAGGGCTAGCCCTTGCGCTAGTCCGCTTCCGGCTCCACCTTCGCTCGCTTAGTTACCTCCTCCAAAACGCATCTTCATCTTCAGATCCTCTGGGATTTTCGTGAAGTTTGGTGTGTACGACAATCTCGCGACAACCCGCAATCAGCAGTCATGGCCCCCGCTCCGTGAGTATACAACTGGCGATGAAGTCCGTCTGTATCGCACCCATCTAATGTCAATTTTGCCGACAGTCGCGTTTACTCCAAGACCTACAAGGTCCCCCGTCGTCGTAAGTCCTCTTATCAGTTTGGCGAAATCGCGAAATTCTCGACATGCGTTTTGATGCTAATATATCGATATAGCTTTCGAGTCGGCCCGTCTGTTAGTACTCTCCGGCCACTGATCAGAAGCGTGCTTCTGTTTATGTCGCGTGTTCCCATGTCTAACGTCTATCGCTAGTGACTCGGAACTGAAGGTTGTCGGCGAGTACGGCCTGCGCAACAAGCGTGAGGTGTGGCGTGTCCAGCTCACCCTGTCCAAGATTCGTCGTGCTGCTCGGTATGCGCCCATTCGGATGAAAGATCGCCTTCGGAAATAGCCTGGTGAAAATGATGGAACAACCGCTGACTGTAATGACAGTGAGCTTCTCACCCTCGACGAGAAGGACCCCAAGCGTCTTTTCGAAGGTAACGCTTTGATTCGCCGTCTGGTCCGCATCGGTGTCCTCGATGAGTCCCGCATGAAGCTCGATTACGTCCTCGCCCTCCGCGTTGAGGACTTCTTGGAGCGTCGTCTTCAGACTTGCGTCTACAAGCTCGGTCTTGCCAAGTCCATCCACCACGCCCGTGTCCTGATCAAGCAGCGCCACATCCGCGTCGGCAAGCAGATCGTCAACGTGCCCTCCTACATGGTCCGCCTGGACTCCCAGAAGCACATTGACTTCGCCCTTACCTCCCCCTACGGTGGTGGCCGCCCTGGCCGTGTCCAGCGCAAGAAGGCTGCTGCTGCTGCCGGTGGTGACGACGAGGCTGAGGAGGATGAGGAGTAAAGGATTAAAAATTGGAGTACGGACAGGTTTCGTTAGCCAAAATAAAACCGCGGGGCTCTGTTGTGGCTGCAGCATAGCGTATAATGTTGTACGATCATGCAATTCCATGAATGAACCAGTAGCCTACGGCTCGATTTCCACATCACTAGTTCCTATGCTGTAGACTATTCCTTTTGAACGCCATGTAATCCAAATATAATATGGACCGAAAACGCCGTTTCCTCACCCAAAATCATCAATCATGCAAGTGTTTCGCAGGCCTCACCCTTCAATATCCACTAGCTTCTTGAGGGCTTCTTCTGCACTACGGTACCATCGTCCCATCTCCACCAGTCCGTCGCTCTCGCCTTCCTCCTTCTTTCTCTTAACTTCCTGAGCCTGCGCGATTGCTTCTACCTTCCGTCGTTCTAGAACACTTAGCTCGCGCTCCACTGCCTCGGCCTCTCGTGTCTTGCGGGGCAGCGTGTTTTGCACGGCAGCAAGTTGTCGATCAAGAGCCGCAAGCTCCGCCTCTCGTTCTGACAGCAGAGTCAGCGTCGCAGGAAGAGGAAGCCTTTGCGATGTTGAACCGTTCGCATCCGATCCTTGTTTCGCACGAAGCTCGGTAATAGTGGATTCAAGGTTTTCGATCGATTCGGGTAGAGTGGATAGTTGGGTCATTTGTAGTTGCACATTTTTGTACCCTGCTCCGCATCATAAACTGTCAGAAATCTTACCACCGGGGTGACTATAAAGGTCCAAGGACATGGATCTACTGCTGAAAAAATGGGAAGAAAACACTCACTATTCGCCAAATCCTTGCCCGTCTTCTCCATTTCCTCCACCATGGATCGAACTTCTTCCTTGCGCGCACGAAGGTCGGCTTTCACTTCCGCCAACTGCGCCTCCATCTCAACATTTTCATTGTGACCGACCACCAAGGGCGGATCGCCCACTATCGCGCGCAGAAATTTCTCCTTCGTAACTTGCTCAACATAGGAAAAGCGCAATTTCGAAAACAATTCCTTGGGATATAGTGTCAGCACAAGGCGATAGTCCTATTGCGCGTCCCCAGACAGGAAAATAGGCCCCGTACTTTATAATGCGTCAAATCAGCCTCTAGTGAAGCGGGCGTCGGGCTTTCGTAGGTGGAGACATCTGACCTGCGCTTCGATGGAGACGAGCGTCGACTTTCAGCATCAGGGGAAAAGATTGGCTCGCTGATGCGCAGAATGTTCAATTGCGTTTTCAGGTCGCCGCTATCGTCCCCCAATTGCTGAAGTTGTTTTCGTGTTTCCGCAGGGCTTAACTCGGCCATTGTGTGTGTGTGTGTGTACGAGTAATGTACCTTGTCAATTCTGCAGCGTATTCAATCAGGTGGCCTTGGTGGGGGTGACTCCTATTGAACGGGAGGAGGGGTGACTGCAAAAACCATTCATTATCGCGCGTCGGCAGAAACATGCGGAGGTAAACAGATTCATCGGACCCACCACTTTATCGGCCGGGCGGTGAAGTTACCGGTGAGCAGCGACAGTGAATATCGCCGGTTGTATCATGCCTTCCACTCTCAAGGACGAAAAGCCATTTTCCTTTTTTTTTCTTCTTAGTATCCTCGATTAGATATTACAACTCGAAGACCTGGCTCTTGCCTACTTGTTTGGCCCTACCGTGATATGATTTTCTCCCCCCTCCCCGGTTGCTCAAATCCCCAGCATTTCTCTCAGTATCACTACCCGACACAATGCCTCCCAACACCGGAAAAGTAATCGGCGACCCCAGCGACGATGCCTACGTTGCACATGTCCTTGCACGTGAAGCACGGGATAGCTCCCTAAAATACTCGGCGCATGGACTGGAAGCGTATATGCCCAGGAGGTACCGATCTTCTTTTGTTCGAGACCTTGTGGCGATTCGAACTGACGCATCATTCCTATAGACCTACAGGTGCCGCTCCTAAACCGAACACTCGATTCCTTCGAAACATCATCCGCGAAACAGACAATCATAATGCAGCATTGAAGCGCAAAGAAGAACGGGAGGCCAGGGAGCGAATGCGACAGTTGAAACCCCAAGGATCGTCCGCTTCATCGCAAGATGCGAAACGCGATCAACGTCGGAGTCGGCGTACGTCAGACGACCGAGAATCACGATATGGAAGGAGACGAGATCGCGAGGGAAAACGTAGCTCTCATCGAAAAAGGCATAGGAGTCGTTCAGGATCTAGGGAGAGGGACCAATCGCATAGGAGCCGACGGAGACGCGAGGCTAAGGATACCGATGATGACCGCCATAGAAACTCCAGGAAGAGTCGTCGCGATCGATCATATTCCCGATCCAGAAGCCGATCGACTTCTGGAGATCGGGATGCCGATTCTCACAGTCACCGCCGACGGTATCGCAGTCACTATGAGTCTTTGTCGCGATCCCGATCCCGGTCCCCCGAAGCCACTGACAGGCGGAGGAACAAAGACAATGAGCGCAGGAGCCACAGGAGTTCTCGTGAGCATGAGTTCTCCAAAAGACGTGGTACAACGACACGCAAGGAACATTCGCCACCTCGTGCACCGCTCTTGGAGAACTCGCCTTCGGATAATGAATCGGACCCTCTGGAAGACCTTGTCGGACCCCTGCCGGCGAAAAAGGACGATCGTGACTATCCTGCTCCGGTCCGTTCTCGAGGTCGGGGTGCCTACAAACCCAACATAAGCAACATTGATGCGCATTTTGCGCCTGACTACGACCCCACTACAGATGTTCATTTGGAGAATGATGACGAGCAGGCAGGTAGCAGGTCTACTCGCCGACCCGTCCCAGGGTTAATGAATGGCGAGGATGACTGGGAATTGGCTCTCGAAGCGCTGCGTGGTCGGGCTAGGTGGAAGCAGAGAGGCGAAGAGAGGCTACGGGAAGCTGGTTTCAGTAGCGAATTCGTGGACCGGTGGAAGACTAACACCACCTCCACGGCAGGAGAAGACTCGGAGGGCCGGTTAGAGGACGTAAAGTGGTCGAAGAAAGGTGAGGGTCGAGAGTGGGATCGGGGCAAGTTTGTCGACGAGGACGGGCATATTGATGTGAAGGCTTCTTGGTAGCATCGGTGATTTTGGGAGTATATGCATGCCTACCCAAATATTGTGCTTTTTAGCTCCTCGGCGTTCTATAGGCCACTATTACAATGATATCCATTAATTGAAGCTGCATGCCTGTATCTGCCCATGTTGATGGTAGGTATAGCGCAGTAGATAATCTTACAATGGTCTCCAATATCACTCGTGGGGTCAAGTACTAAGTACTACTATCCTGATTCTTATCAGGGTACTGATACTACTACTACTACTAGTATATATCTCTTCCGAAATGATCCCGAAGGATCCGGCGAATATACCGTGGTTTTATGCAATCTATGGGGATAGTTATTTCCCACTTGTAATTGATGAACTGGTAACTGGTAGTCAAGATATCATCGACCCAAGTGACGATCAACAAAAGCATTGCATTAATCTCTGCCCTGCATCTTACCAAATGAAAGCCCCTTCCATCTACCCAAGTGCTGTGTTTCACCTTCCACGCCAAGACAGACCCCTCTTTCCGTTCCGCACTTTAGTCACAAGTGCGGAATCTCGCAATACCATTGCATAAGCATACAAATGATGGCCTCATCCCGGGGGGAAATGAGTGGACGATTTCCTGATCGTGTGGTAATACTTGTGACACGATCCAAGACATGATTGGTAAGATATTAGACATCCAAATGGTTTTGAACGTAGTAATATAATGCGGTTGTCTGTTATCCGATAGCGGATCATGTTTATATCTTGTCGGATAGGGACTCGGATGGGTCGGGTTTTTCAGTCATCGCAAACGCCCAGATCACGATAGTGCTGAGGATACCTACATAAAATTCTGCTGGATTTGAACCAGGTCAAGTCTGCAGGAAAGATCCAACGACTTTGAACAACCGGCTTGCTGCATCTATCCACGCGCGGAGCAGACGTTATCCGATAAGCACTCAATGACGGACCAATTTGCATTTGAGTACCCCTCGCCACTGGATGGGTATGAGGGTTTGGATCCGCTTCCTGTGTGAGTGAGACGATGTAAAGGGAGAGATGGTTGATTGCAATGGAATAAGGCTAACAGGTGTCTGTGCAGAGAGAAAACTGAAGATGGAAAGTCCTTGAGAAACCCTCAACATGGGATTCGAAGCAAGGCGTATACTGAATTCCCGGATCCCCTTGCTAAGGACCGCCGCGGGGGCTTTGATATCCATATTTATCATTTCCAGGTCGGTTGACCTGGGTTTAGCCATTGTGGTTTTCTCTGGCTGACATGTGCAATTGAAGAACAATCCGGATCAAGTTGCCTTTGCGAGAGCTTTGTGGGAGAGAATCAGGCGCGAATGTGAGTAGCTACCCCTCTTCATCGAAGTATTGGAGCATTTAGCGTGATTGAACCTCGGATTAGCTCCCTATGCACAACACCACTGACATCAGCAGTTCCCGAGTTACGAATCTATGATTTCTTTGACCGGCCAATAGGGCCTCATCCAGTGGCCATGTTCGAGGTAAATATCTTCACTCCCGAGCAATTTGGCGCTTTCGTGCCTTGGCTCGTGATCAATCGGGGACCCTTGAGTGCGTTGATTCATCCCAATACGGTGGAAACCGAAGAAGAGAGAAATCACACACAACGTGCTGTCTGGCTGGGCGACAGAATACCTCTCGACCTACGGGTGTTTAATCTCATGAAACAAAGGCAAAAGCAGAGAGAGCTTGAAGCTGAGAAGGCGGCGGCGGCGGCAGCAGCAGCGGAGAAGTTGTAGTTCTGGCGCTCTATTGATATGTACCCCAACTTCATGATGATGGATTTGAGCATGTGGGTAGTATAGCTTTGAATAACTTGGACAATTCGGGAAAAGTGCTGGAAAGGCTTGACTTATTATGATATCCAATGACACATTAGAATACCATTATCTTTTGGGGTGAGAGTGAGAAGTGCACTGAAAGGGCTATTACTCATTTGCATGAACTGTGCGAGACCATGCATGAGGCGATTGGAAGATTGTTTCGGTGAGAAGAGTGTACTACATATGCCTGGAAGGTTTGAGAAGCAAGGAAACCGGCATGGGATGGGGACCAGGTGTGTTTGACTGGCTACAGCTAGCATCACGGGATCTGGCCATCTCCCACCCAACAGAGTGTGATCTGACGATCCCAAAAGAAACCCATCAGCTGCACCGCTTGAGATCATGCTTATGTTACAACGACCTATTCGAGACCAATATCGATGCAAAATGCTCCGGACCCTGCGAGCATCCCTGCAATGACGCTCATGCGTGGACTACGTCGTTTTCTGCAGCCCATCCTTGACACGGGGCTGAGGAAAAAGCAATGGTTTGCCCTCCAGCCTCATCAGCTGCCACAGCCGGTGGGCCAGCCTTCCAGGTGAAGGTTGAACAAAAGGCTGCGACAATGACCTTCGGTATGAGGGGTGTCAGAAGGTCCGCTAGGCATTGGCTTTGCAGGCTGTATCACTGTGTGGCGGACCCCATATTCCATATATCTGACACACTTCTCTGCGATATAACTAAGCTGATACGCTGTCTGAATACTGATAGAAATCATCCTGCTGCCTGTTGCCTGGGACTGCAAGCGGATCTCATCGGACGCCACTATACCTGTTTCCAATACCGATAGACGCCAGTGATAGTCAACTGGTCAACATGTGGACCCTAATGTTGCAGTTCTTTTCCAGTGTGCTTCAGTTACGCCTGTCGATGATCAAGGACGATGAGACAATAGTCCCCTTTAATACGAGCGCAATTGCTTTGCCTGGTTATGTAATGGAATATGGTGAGCAGTTTAAAGACCTTTAGCTGCAGTGCCCTAATACTCAGATAGCACCGCTTGTCTGGCTGCATAGTCAGGAGACGTACATGCCATCTGATATCGGGCAACAGCTTGTACATACGAGCCCCATGGTGAACTGGACAATAATCAAAGCAGCACCATCGCCGCTCACACTTAATAACCTTGCTGAGCTCAATACGCTGGGAAACACAAGCGTTTACTTGACTTCCAAAGAGGGCATTGACGCTGACCCGCAGCCATCATGGCTCCATGGTGTGACACCAAATGCGCATGGAAACACAGAAGGTGCCATATCCTCGACAATCATCATTCGTGACCACGGAGACGGGACGTTGGACGCATTCTACTTCTATTTCTATGCGTAAGTGGTCCGAAGCATCGAAGAGTAGTCAGAAAACACACTCAACGGGTCAAAGGTACAACCAAGGAAACACAGTAGTGGGCATGCAATTCGGAAATCACATCGGTGACTGGTGCGCAATACACCCAATATCCGGGCTTCTGTATCCAATTAACACGCAATAGGGAGCACAATATGATCCGGTTCAAGAACGGAGTCCCGCAAGCGCTCTGGTATAGCCAACATGCAGGAGGCGAAGCCTTCACTTACGACGCAACCGAAAAGAAAGGCAAAAGACCGATCGCATACTCTGCTAATGGCACGCATGCCGTATACGCAGTACCTGGGTATGACCTAAACATAGCCGTTCCCTAGAATGAGACAACACTGAGACAATTTATCCTTTATATAGCTCCCATGATCACACCATCCCCCACTTCAACCTCCCCGTCGGACCAGTAATGGACTACACCAATAGAGGACTACTCTGGGATCCTATAGTAAGTGCATACGCATATAGTTTTCACGCGTCCAGTCAGATGTTCCAGCCCTACGACCTCCGGTATCCAGTCAACTGGCTAGAATTTAACGGCCAGTGGGGGGACGATGCATTACCAGGAGGCCCGGAGCTGTTTGGGCAAGCGAAATACACTGCGGGCCCCAACGGGCCAAAATTCAAACAACTTGTACGGTCGAATGTGTGTCCAAGCAGTCCATGCGTTGTCCTGCCTTTCCGTATCTGGAATGAGAGCGAGATACTGGACGAATGAGGATTTCTGCAGGATCATATTATTGATTGATTCAAGGGTGAATAGATAGCACAACCAAGCCGTTGAGAAGACGGACCCAGAATCTGGCGATCAGAAGGGGAGTGGGTATGTGGATTGTGGAGATTGGGGCACAGCACGGAGCAAACGGGTTATACTACTCTGTAGATACTAGATATTGATCGGTATTCCTGCTCTTCTCAGCACGCAGTAGTCATTCATTGGACATGATCATCTGATGTTTTGATTGAGACCACCTTTACTACTTCAGTCTAAACAGTACGACCAAGGCGAGCAAACTTGGGACCCAAGCCAAGTAGTCTGTATTATGGAAGCTTATGGTCGAATGACCCAAATGTTTTCCACAGGCCTCACAAGGAACGCTATGCTTACCTGGTAGAGAGTTGGTTGGCTAATGGCCTGATAACTCAGGGGCTGGTCGGGACAAGCAAAGCGGACGAGGGCGGGAAAGGTGTAATTTTCGGGATAAGCTGCTGTCATTGATAGGCTGGCTTACCGTATTGATACCCGACCACGTAAGATTTTGGGGCTCCCCGCACTAGCCAAGGGCAAGAAAAAGAAAAGGGGCAGTTGTGTGTTCTAGAGCAATTACTGAACTATTCGTAACCTATACTGTATCTGCTTTCCTCTGCCTCGATGGTATCATCAATCGTGGCGCAGCCGGTCAAGTCCGATTAGTATGCTGGGGGAGCGATGATCAAACAGTGACGACAGCAGGAATGGATGCACGCCTTATGCAACCGCAATCTGGTGGACTCAAGGGATGAATGACAGTCGACAGCACATAGTACCCACGTGTGGATGGAGTTTTGATCATCGCCTGACCCAGCAGCAAGAGGGCGTATCCAACCCGTATCTACCGAATAGATACTAGCACCAGATAGATACCGGTCTAGTTTCTAGGCCACCGGATATCTACCCCAAACCTGACTGGATCCGTACTGCATGAGCGTTGAGATATGAACGTTGGGGGTGATCATTCATAATTATTCAGACAGTCGGGCGCCATCTGGAGGTGCTCCGTGGGAGAG
Source organism: Aspergillus carbonarius ITEM 5010 (assembly GCA_001990825.1). Taxonomy (NCBI): domain Eukaryota; kingdom Fungi; phylum Ascomycota; class Eurotiomycetes; order Eurotiales; family Aspergillaceae; genus Aspergillus; species Aspergillus carbonarius. The sequence goes on from KV907514.1 coordinate 283,175, forward strand.
CGATTGATCGGCTTTTTCAATCTGCGCTTTGGAATTGCTATCGGCATTCCAACCGAAACAAAGCAGAGTCGTGATGCAAAGCTCCATTCCACATAAGCTGATTGCGACCCCCTATATACCCCCCCGGGTTATATCGATGCACAAGGAGTCGTACTGCATCGAAGAGGCGTGACTAGAGTCGCTAAACGACCTGCCCCTCCAGCGTGAGAACCAGACTTTCCAGCTAACCGTCCGGCCCTAGACCGAGTCTGGAGTTAGAAGCAACCTAACTACTAACCTAATATATTTAGAGGGCTTGCTGGGTGGGGGAAGATGGTAGAGGTCGAGCTCCCCTGCCGGCTGCCGTTTTGCCCCTGAATTTCATCCAGCTCAAAAAGCTTCCCGAGCTGCTTCTCCGCCTACCTAGTAGACGACGAGGTGTAGAGACAAAGAGAAATTGGGTAAAGAAAATCCCACCCCCAAAGAAAAGAGGAAATCTCGAACACAAAGGTTGTCGGTGAGCTCCTCAAGGTCTGAGACCTCGACGAGCGTGACGGGCAGAGCCAATTGAGCTTTTGTTTGCGTATGAAGTCGGTTCGGAGACAGGAAAACATCGCCTGTTCTCCGTTCTCACTGGTCGATCATCATCTGCCCGCCAACGCCGTCATCCTTTTGTGCCGTGTCCTTCTGTTCCCACCTTTCTCATTCTTCTTTTCTTCTGATATTATTGATTCTACCTCAGTTGTATGCGCCGCAATAGTCGGACGCTGTGAGCAGGCATTTCTTCGACTCTCCCTGGTAGGATCCTGAGCCACCGGACAGACAACAACGTTTGTTCTTAATACCCACCCCCGCTGCTTTATAGAGGTGACGTGGGCTTGATCGACAATCGCTTGCTGGGCTTGTGCATGTCGAATCCGTGATCGCTGGACCCGGTGCGCTTCAATCGCACCTCGGGTATTGACGCTTTCACGGTGCTCGAGTTATTTGTTCTAGTTGTTGACTTAGAATCACTTCAATCGACGAGGCGGTTGTGCCACAGTGGACGAAAAGGAGGAACGCGCGACTGTTTTCAGCATAAGCGTGTAAGTTTGGTACGTTGATCATACCTACCTTATACCCGAAGAACATAATCTTTCGCCCATCCCGAAAGTCTGCACAATCCCCGGCATAACCTGGCTGGAGCCACTTCCGAGGGTGATCTGAGTTGGGACTGACATTGGGTCGGCTTTGGTTAGGAGATTGGATCGATTGACCCGTCCAGAGTCTTCCTTTTCAAGCTCGAGCTCGAAAGGAACCGAGTGCGCTAGAGTGACTGATCCTTTGGCACGAGAGTGGCTGTCTATATCTGAGACACGATTCATTCCCAGAGTCCCCACTTTTCTTTGGCAAATCCCCCCCATTTGTGTTACAGCCAGTCGAGTGATAAGACTAGGGAAGGGCCGCCCAGAATAAAAACCAATGGCAACCGCATCACCAGCTCCCCGGACCCCGGGTCGGACTCAGCCTTCCGCAGAAGTCCCTCCTGTCGTTACGGAGACCACCAAAGACCAACGCAGAACATCGTCGCTGGGTTTCCTTCGCCGCTCCAAATCCATCGAAATCCTAGGTGAAAGAAGGTCATCCGGCAGCAAAAACGGCAAGAAGATGCCAAAGCCCCAGTCGACGGAGGAGGACGCTCGCCATCAACGCGAATCGATGATGTTTCAGCAACCCCCCCGTCTTCCAGACCTCTCTCCGGCTCCGGTCCTAGAGACTTTTGGGGGTGAGGAGCGCCATGACACTGTTCCTGCTCTCTCGAGCCAGCCCGTCCCATCCCATCAACAAGCTGTGCCCCGCAGTGCGATAAGCACGCCTGTTACCTCAGAGCCCAACGACCCCTATTCCCGAGCTGAGAGCATGACACACCGCGGACGTTATAGTTACGCGAGCAGCGCGGTCAGCACTGTCAACAACCCCCGTCGGCTGCGTCGGCGCAAGGACCCAACCCCATATAAGTGAGTCGCATTCTCTATAGTCAACTACCTGGCAGACACGACGTGCTAACCCGCCTTCTAGTGTTCTTGTCATTGGCGCCAGTAACTCAGGCAAGACCTCATTCCTCAATTTTCTCAAAAGTTCTCTGGAATTGCCACCGCACAAGCACCCTTCTCGCCTACCAGAGGAAGTCACACAACAAGCTCGTCAATCCCCCGCCAACGAAGGTTATACTTCCCACTATCTGGAAACAGAGATCGATGGCGAGCGTGTGGGTCTGACTTTGTGGGACTCTCAAGGACTGGAGAAGAATATTGTTGACATCCAATTACGCGGGGTGACTGGTTTCCTGGAAAGTAAATTCGAGGAAACCCTGAGTGAGGAAATGAAGGTTGTCCGTTCACCCGGAGCTCGAGACACCCATATCCACTGCACTTTCTTGATTCTGGACCCAGTGCGCTTGGATCAGAACATAGCGGCTGCCGAGCGGGCTGCACAGGGAACTCCAAGAGCAACCGACACCACCGTCATTGGAGTCCTCGACGAGCGCCTGGATGTTCAAGTTTTGCGGACCATAGTAGGAAAGACCACCGTTGTCCCAGTCATCAGCAAGGCCGATACAATCACCGCAGCCCACATGGCATACCTAAGGAAGGCGGTCTGGGACAGCCTGAAGAAGGCCAACATCGATCCCCTGGAGATCCTTGCCCTAGATGACCAAGATGAGTACACGTCTTCCGAGAGCGACGATGAGGAGGACGAAGAGGCGCAAGGCCAAGATGCGGACCAGCAGGAGCCCGGCGTCCCACGCTCACCCTCCCAGCGCAGTCAGAGCACACGCAAGTCTTCTGGGTCCCAAGTCGTGGTTCAACATATCCCTTTCACAACCCTGTCTCCCGACCCCCATTCTCTAAAAGCCGGCGACGAGCCTGTTGGACGCAAGTTCCCGTGGGGTTTCGCTAACCCATATGACCCCGAGCACTGCGATTTTCTCAAACTTAAGGAGGCCGTCTTTACTGAATGGCGGGCTGACCTTCGGGAAGCGAGCCGTGTGGTCTGGTACGAGAGGTGGAGAACTAGCCGCTTGAACCGTAATGTTGCTGTTGCCAGCGTTGCTCCCCAGAAGAAGCTTTTTGCGGGTAGAACGGGTCCCGATGTGCGTCGGTTCCGGTAATGACCTGCAGCAGCATGCATCTCAGGATCCCAACCATCTTCTATTCTGTCTGCCTTGACTGATTTCCGCCTCTTTTCGTCCTTTGCTGCGTGCGGTCGCGACCGTGCATCGTCCCGGATCCGTGTAGTTCCGGACTAACGACGTTAATGCCGACTTGTCTCATTGACTACCCAAGCCACCTCGTGGAGAAGTGTTGGGAACTATGACCGAAAATCGTTAATTGAATGGAAAGAACCGATACCCCTTGTCTGCTCTGAATGGGCCCCGGAATTCAGGAGCGAAGCGCCTCAGCATTTCGTGTTTTATATTTTACGAAGCCGCGTGACTTGGACGTCGTATTTTGCCTTTCCCATTTGTCCGAGAGCATAGTCGAGAGAAGCCTCCGATTTCCTATGTATTTCTGCTGTTGTACCGAGTTGTGTGGCTCTCTATGGACTCGTGAGACTTTGCTTCCATTCCTACCGTACCTGTGATATCAATCTCGGTGATTCAGTGTTAATCAGCACAAGCCCAAACTTGTGTGCCCAACGCAGCATATGGCTGCTTTGGTCTAGTTATTATGTTTCTTTTGTCTTCCCCCCTTCCCCGCGTTTTCCTTTCTGGCTGCTGTCCTCTTTTATCTTCCGTCCCCATGTATTCTCCAGCTTTTTCTTCAGCAGCTTGTCAGAATAAAGAGCCACCACCCAACCTTCGAGCTTCTTGTGCACAACCACCCATGTTTTCCTGGTCCCCTGGCCAACGATCCCGGCAGATGCATGCTGTGGCGAGGGGCCAGCTCGAGACCTTTGGTTGTCGACGGGACTGCCGCTTGCCTCTGCGTCGCTCTGCGTCGCTCTGCTTTACTATCTGTCTGAACTGTCCCGTCGATCATGTATCCACCTATGGAGGACGAACAGATCAATCATCTCTAGCCAGTCGGATCAGGGAAGACCACTCCCGTAGCCGTGAAGTCTGATTGTTAGTCACCTGCGTGACCCGTAGAGTAAGAGGGCCAGCGGAGGGCGACCAACAGCTTACCCAACGCCATGTCCAGGTTGCTGCACCCTTGATCCTTCGCCCCCGTCATTGAAGGCTGAAGACGCCGGATCGGCCAAGCCGAGCGGGAGACAGCCAATGACCGCCCGTTGGGCGAGGGGTTCGTCCAGGTGCCGGCGGAGGATATACGAGCAGTCGAGCACTAAACCGAGGCAAAGAGGGGCGGGTTGACTCACGGCCCAGCCGGGAGGAATGTGGACTCAGGATCCCAAGCTTTGCTGGGCTGTCATTCGTGAGACCGGTGGATATTCGTCGCACATTGCCGCGCTGGGTGGGCCAGCGTTGTGCTCGCAAGGCTGCAGACAAGAATGGTGCGGCTCCAAGAGGCGCTGACCGTCGCGAGTGACTCTGCTCCTAGCCTCCTGGAGGGAAGAGCCAGCGATGGCGTCTCGGAGTAGAATGACTGAAGGATTCTCCAGCAGCCCCGCGCCTGGGAGCACTGCTCAGCTGAACTCGCTGCGATTCCGCCGATGATCCATCAGTTGCTGGGGGCTTCCAGCCTTGGCAGCGTCTCTCGTCTTCTTCTCTTCCTCCCTCTGTTGACTTTCTTTTCTCTAACTGATTCCTCGTGGTTGACTTGGTCGTTTACATCCCGTGCTCAGGTCAAACCTTGGCTGGTGTTTTCTGTGTATCTAATCGCGACTCTTGCTTCTCTCTAGCCCTTTATTTGTGTGTTGTCTGCTGTCGCATCTGTCGCGCCTGTCGCACCTGTCGCACTCGTGCTGGATCATTTCCCAGCCTCAACCCATGTCACTCCACGTTGGCGACCCACGGTCGCGAGGCCGTTCCAAGTCTCCAAGCGGCCATATCCGCGAGCGTTCCAAATCTCGCGACCCTCGTCTTCCGACCGGCCAAGACACCCATAGGTACCTCGCGTCCGAGTTCGCGGATGGGAAGCGACACTCTAGGTCCAGAAGCAGAGGCGCGAGCCCAGGCGGTCCTCGTCCACCCAGTTCACGATATGGTCCTACCGGGCCCGAGTTCCAGTCCGATGGACGGACCCCCCACTTGCGAGTTGAACAGGGCCGCGATTACTATTACCAATCCGATTCGGGCGATAGCAAAGGACCAAGGCGTGACAACAAACAGTACCCCTCTTCACCTCACCGTCGATCCGTTCATTACGACAGCTATTCAGACCCCTCCTACTCCGATTCTGACGAAGATGGGCTTGCATACGGCGACCTTCCGGAAGGGCCAGAGCGCAGCTTTTATGGGTTCACAGGCACCTCTCGCACCCAATCTGCGGGTCGTGATGGTGCCATGATGTCCGGGGCTCTGAATGGCGACGCCTCCTATAGCAACAAGCCATCGCGCCCTACTGGCCCTCCGAAGGAGGAACCCACTGGTAGCCACCCAAGCTACGCGAGACCCGAGCCTTTCCAGTATACCCACGTACAACCCGGCTCGTCCCAGTACAGTGGTCATCCCGCCTCATCCACCGTTCAGTCCAACTGGGCGCCCATCCCAGAGTGTGAGCAGCCGGGCTTTGTGCCGCCGACGTCGCAGGGGCAAAGCCAAACCATGCCTGGCGCATTTCCACTGCCTACTACCAGCCATCCAGATGTGCCTGCGACGACCGCAGCAGCCGCCTTCTCGTCTACGCGTTACGTGGCCCCAGAAGGGCTGCAGAGTCCGTATGTGTCGTGGAATAGTCGCCCACTTTCGATGCCCGGTAGCAATGCATATACTCCAGTGACTTCGACCCATCAGCGCACTGCTTCGACGGATGCGGCCGTTAAGACACCCTACGCTGCCCCGTCCCAGTACCAATATGCACATATTGACCCCAACTTCAAGTTTACTTCCAAGAGTACAGGAGAAAGTCCAGCCAAGCCGCTTTCGTATTCAGCAGCACCTCAGTATTCCACCAAAACTGGTGCCAGCCAAGTGAAAGAACCACAATACGTGGAAATTAAGCATTCTGCTAATCCCCAATTCTCTAAGTTTTCACCAGCCCATGCGGACAGCGGACCTCAGTACGTCGAGATCACGCCAGGTAACCGAGCCACAGGCCGCCCGCATAGTCACTCCGTCTCCTCCGCCAACAACCTCTCGGTCACTCGCCCTGATCCGACCCATCGGCCTGCTAGCCCCATGCTAGAACCCTACAAAGGGACGTACCAGACTATCTCCCCAATGCCATCGCCTATAGTCGTGGTTCCCAAACTGGACGAGGATATATCCGATATGGAACCTCTGGGAGATGAGTCAGACGGGGGGTTAAGGGAGCACAGACGAAAGAAATCCAGAGACGGGAAAGACCGCAAGGGGTTGACTACCGACCGTGTAAAGAGGGAGAGCAGCCGTGTGCGGTACGAGCAGCATGGTTCCACCGGGTCGGAGTCTCTGGTTGTGATTTCCCCTAGCAGCAGCCGGAAGCGTGTGAGCTTCTACGACGCGGGGCAGGATGCAATGGCGCTTCAGGAAGCTCTGTCACATACAATGAATACCGACAACAAGGCTCTAATCCGCATTCTGCCGCATCTAACCGGTGAGGAGGTCCTGGAGCTACGCAAGGAGTACAAGAAGCACGTGAAGCTCCACGGGAAGGGTGTCAACATAGCTAAGCATATCCGGCTAAAGCTGGGAAATGGGGCGTTTGGGAAAGTGTGTTATGCAACGGCTCTTGGCCGCTGGGAGTCGGAAGCCTTCTGGGCGAATTGTTATTACCAGTCGAGCACCTCCAGGCGTGAACTTCTCATCGAGTCTCTCTTCGGTCGTACTAATCGCGAGATCCGCGAGATCAAAGAGTGCTTCCGGGACTCACGATATCAGAACAGCCTGGAGAAGTGTATGAAAGCTGAGTTGAAGGCCGACAAGTTCCGCATAGCGGTGCTCATTGCCTTGGAAGAGCGTCGTCAGAGCGAGCGCGATATTATCGATATGAATTTGGTGGACCATGATGTCGAAGAGCTCCATCGAGCTTTAATCACGCCCCACGGAGGCGAGACGGCGATGATTTGTATCATTGTCCGGCGGAGCGATTCGCACCTGCGGGAGGTGCTGCGAGCCTATGAGAAGATGTATGGCCACAATTTTGCCAAGGCCATGATAGGTAAATCTCAAAACCTCGTGGTATGTGTCCATAGACCTCGTCCCCAACAGTGTCGGTTAACTAACTGGGCCTCCAGGGCGAGACTCTCGCACATATTCTCAATGGAGCCATCAACCGGCCCATGCGCGATGCCCTCCTGCTGCACCAAGCCCTTCGCGAGTCTCGAACGGGCAAGGAGCGGTCGGAGCTCCTGATCTCGCGTCTGGTCCGGCTGCACTGGGAACCACGGCACCTAGAGCGTGTGAAGAGCGACTTCCGGCGGCGCTACGGCCAGCGACTGGAAGACGCGATTGCGGAAGAGGTGCTAACCAGCAGTGGAGGAAGTGAATGGGGGGAGTTTTGCATTGAGCTAGCCCGGGGCTCGAAAGCCCTGGCCAGCCGCAGCTGAGGGGGGGGGGTCTCCACGCCTTGAATTTGACGATCCACAACGGAGGGAGGGTCTGTATGTTACTTTGCCATGTGCGTATGTGATGATGATTATGACGATGATGATAACGACGACGACGATGACGATGATGATGAGCCTGGTCGAGCGAGACTAGCGGACAGATCAATGGAAGGGAATGTGACGTGACGGGAATTTTAGCCTTGCAAGTTGTTGCAGAAGCGTGCCAAATTCACCGTGGAGATAGATCATATATAGATGATCCTAGTCTGCTTTAGTGCGGGTGCGTGGCCTCCGACGTTTAGCCTGTTTAGCCTGGTTAGGCCCCGACCCAACCCAGAGTCCAGAACAGAGTGTTGCATCAGGGGCTGAGTCAGAACCTAAGTTTTGTGTTTTCTTTTCATGAGTCGCACAGGGGAATTAGTCCTGTATGATGTACGGAGTATCGAGAGAACAAAAACAGATCTGGGATTTCTTGGCAAGGGGAAAGCAAGAGCGGGTCCACCGCGACCCAGCCGAGCCTGACAGTCCCGATTCAGGGAGAAGTTGAGACTCGAGAACCCCGAGGACCCTGTCCATGGGAATAGACTTCTCCCGTACTCCGTCCGGTATTCCCAGTACCTACCTATATCGACCATCGGGGGCCAGCACTTTAGCGGCATACGTAATCGGAGCAAGCCACCCGCCCATCCCGACCATTGCACTACTATTCTTGACCTGTCGCCGTGATCAAGCGCCCGCCACCAGGTCTCTCTAGTGGTGGACGCGGGATTGCAGACGACATTTGCGCCCACGCCAGGCGCAAGATTGCGTGGGAGCTGAAACGCAAAGGGCTGCTTGGGAAGTCGGGATAGGCCAGGGCCTTTAGCGTCGTTCTGGTTCCATCCTCTGGGGCCTTGGCCGATCTTCGGTTCCAGTTCCCAGCCAAGTGAACGTAGCCTGGAGGTACTACCTAGCTATCCTCCCAATCCCTGACGCGGACTCTGGGCGGGCTGGGCGTTTCCGTATAAGGCGGACGTCTGCAAATCGGACTCGATCATTTCCGCGATGGCTTATCTCACTTTCCCTTTCCCTCCTTCTCCTCTTTCCGCCTTCCCTGGCCTCCCTTTCCTCTCCTCCGGCTTCCCTAGGCTGGGGACTATCCATGAATCATGAATCTTTGTCTGTTTGTCTTGCTCTTTCTGCAACTGGCGTTTGCACAGCGCCAAGATGAAGATCTCATGACCTTTGTCACGGTGAGTGGCCGCTCGTGATGGTAACATGAATGTCGCGTGCTCACGATCGCTTCAGCTTCCTGAAGTCAGGGCTCTGAAATTCGAAATCACTCACAACGACCGAGATCGTGCGAGTCCCGGTTACTGGTTCGTCGCACCGTATGGCCTGATCGACCCGGAGACGCCGACACGCAAGTATTTGCAGTATCAGGTCGGACCCTATATCTATGATCAAGATGGCGTAAGCCCCCCCCCCACCATCTCGGTCTATTCCCTGATAAAACTGAGTCGTTCGCGTCGACCAGGTTCTGATCTGGGCCGGATCGCCAATGTTCGGCAACCGAAACGTCTTCGATTTTAAGGCGGTTCACAATATTGACGACAAGCCACACTTATCCTTGATTGCGCAGCGGTCCTTTGACGGAGACATCCAGGGAAGCGGCGTGATTTTGAGTCAGCATTACGAGCTCGAATCGCAGGTTTTCAAGTTGCCCAACACCTGGGAATTCAACGTTCACGAATTTAAGATCCTTGATGGCGGCAAATCGGCTCTGGCCTGCGTCTACCAATCGAAAATGCTTGACATGGCCGATGTGGGCCATCCAGGGGAACAGAAGCTTTTCCTGACTGGTGGATTTGCAGAGCTGGATCTGACCACGGGAGCACCGCTGTTCGAATGGGACTCTGCCGACCATCTGGGTCTGCATGAGACCGACCGGTTCCACACGTGGGACGAACCAATGGGCGACTGGGGATGGGATTCCGTGCACATGAATGCGGTCGATAAGAATTCTGCTGGCGATTATATCATTTCAATGCGATTCACCGATACGATTTATATGATCTCTGGAATTGATGGCCGGGTGATGTGGCGGTTGGGTGGACCAGAAAGCGACTTCGTCCAGGACTTTGTCTTTTCTAAGCAGCACGATGTTAAATTTGTCTCGTCAAACGGGACCCACCATATTATTTCATTCCTGAACAACGCCTCCGACGAGATCACGACGGATGAGAGCGTCTCATCGGCCCTATTTGTGGAGCTGGATACGGTGGCCAGTCCGATGACAGCCAGATTGATCGCGCGCTACAACCGTCCCGACGGTCAGCTATCTCGACTGCGCGGCAATGTCCAGGTTCTCCCGAACGGCAATGTTTTCGTTGGCTGGAGCGAACGAGGCTACCAAAGCGAGTTCTCTCCGGAAGGAGATGTTTTGATGACTGCGCGGTTTGCATCTGATCGCTTCTCGACCTACCGCGCATACAAGTACGAATTCACTGGTCGGCCTCGTGCGCCCCCTGACTTGGTGGCGTCTGTATACGGCACAGACGAGAACGATCTGACGACGGTCTTCTACGTGAGCTGGAACGGCGCCACAGATGTGGCCGGATGGAACTTTTACGCCCAGGCGTATGATGGCGGAGCCCCCGTACTCGTCGGCTATATCAACAAAACCGATTTCGAAACCATGTACGTCGCCCACGGATTCCTAGACTGGGTGTCGGTTGCGGCCATCGACTATGAGGGTAACGTGATGGGAACCTCTGTCGTGCATCGCACTAAAATCCCCGACAATTGGAAGGCTGCTGGGTTTGTGGGATCTTCCCAAGCTCCCGCCCCGGTGAACCCATCGACCATTTATAAGGAAACTCACGCCGACGAGGAATCCCTGGGCCACTCCACTTTGTCTGGTGCTGATACCAAGGATGCCATTGCAGCTCTCTCCCAGGCGTACGAGGTCGTTCGCGGGCTCGGAAGCCTCCTCATCCTCATTCTGGTCGGCTCTTCTATCCTCGGGATCCTCTTGGGTGTCTTTTGGGTCCTTCGTCGTCGCCGGCGGACGCCGACTTATCGCCATGTTCCTTCAGAGGAGAGTTTTCCCATGGAAGAGAGTCCCTTGCGAGACAACGGGTCCGACTAACGACCTGATGGCGGTTGGTGAACGACGTAAGAAAGAGGGCGTTTTTGTACACTTTAGTTCGAGTCGCACGATTCTTGTATATAGCTTTGCTCTTCATGGAGGGATGTATCAGTTAGCCTTGGTTGTGCTGTATGATTAGCAGCAACAGGGGATTCACCTCGCGGTGAGGTAATTGTCACTAGGTAGGAACTCCCATTCTTGTGGATGTAGAAGCAGGGCAAGCCTATCTATCTACGAACTGAACTGACGGCACGGATCCATGGATAGGAGAACCGTGGTACCATGATAACAACCCCCGAAACGTCAAAATAAACATAGGGGTCTAAATCCTTGGGGCATTTGGCTAATATTATTCCGAGAACGTAATGGGCCTACAGAATTGCGCAATCGGAAGTGCGGCAGACTTCTAATCTCCTAGGCTAAGGTTGCGGGTGTCTCAGCTATCTTCTCGATTTAGGATGATTTGTGCCCGCCCGAGGCACAGCGTAGTACAACGGATGCATCGTACTAGTATTTAGTTACTTGTTTAGTTGTTATCGTCGGTGAGTCGAACTAGTATTGCAGAGTGTCTCCCACTCTCTCCGGAGTATCCCTGTTGGAACCCCGGGGGACAGCCAGCCCCCTGCTGAGCCTTCCCATCCACCGTGGCTCGATTTATGCCCCCGGGACTGTTGTGCACAGCACGTCGAGGCCATCATCTTTTGAAACCGACCCGAGGCTCGTCTGCACCTTATGCAAGCAACCCCCTTCACGATGACACAGGGTTCCAGAAGAACTCGGACAATCTCCCTGTCCTTCCCTAGCCTCGGGTAATCGCCGCGGTCGCTGAGATGTCTGGGGTTGCGCCCGTGAAATCGCGTGCAATTGTTTTCTGGGCCCGACTGGGGCCGGAGGAGGTCATTTTGCTTGGTACCTGCATTAATGAGAGGGTTGGGGACGGATGACCGCGAGGAGCGCCAGCCAGCCAGTGCCACCACCAGTGCCGCCATCCGATTCCCCCCTCCCCCATCAATCCATCTCCGACAGTCCGACTCCTCCGGGATCCCAGCCAGCCCCGGTCACACTACAGCCATGCCTGCATCCTCCCCTTCCTCTGACTGGTGGACTTGACGGTTCCTGGACGCAGGGGAATGAGGGGCCCCCCGAGATGTACTTTCTCACATGATGGCATCACAAATGTCGGTCACACTGACGGGTTTAGTTGCCTCCCACCGCAGGCCGAGCAGACCGGTGCTGGCCGACTGTTCCCTTACCTGGAACTCTGTGCAATCGCGGTCGATATCTAGAGATATCTCGATGAAGATAACGGAATGGGGGGCGACTTGGCGATTCGGGGGGTAAGCATGTTGCCGTCACCGAGGTCCCTTTCGACCATACGACCTACTGCGTCGTCCGTCGATCTGCAGACGAATAATCAGACATTGAATAGGCGGGCGGATCGATTGCCCTCCAACGCCATGTTGCTTCCTGCCGTTTTTAGACGGCCTCCTTTTCGGCTGGAGCTGGTCTCTCTCTCTCTGGCTGGCTGGTTGTCTCCTTCTTCCCCACGATAGCTTGGATGAAGAGCCTGTCACCTGTTGCTTGTTTAATTTATCAGTATTGCTCGTGCGGACTCATGATATTGTCACTCATTCATGCCCGCTTCTAGTAGGTAGTCACCTGCATTCCCCACCCGTTGATAGAGACCATGGGGTCTGGCCTGACAGCTTCTAGCCCGCTCTTGCTCGTTAGAGGCCCAATCCAATGCTCAACTACATTTTACCCCAAGTATTTCGGCGGTCTTAGTGGTGTCTTGTCTTGATCACGTCGTGCTCGCCTCGGTTGGCTATTTGCTTCTGGCCCGAGGCTGTCCTGCAATCTCAGCGTTGCTGCAGCGCGAGACTACATACCTTAATTAAAGATTGCTTGGTAAGACCTGATCACACTCAGCCACGCCTTCATACCGGCCCCTTCCTTCCATGAATCACCTTATTGCTTTTCTCGGACATATGGATGTGGGCCGCATGAGCGCCCTCCACTCGGAGACTGACAGGTCAGACGATGCTGGGGGGGGGGGGGGGGGGGG
>KV907514.1:302889-416223 GCA_001990825.1 Aspergillus carbonarius ITEM 5010
ACACACACACACACACACACACACACACACACACACACACACACACACACACACACACCTCCTACCAAAACAAACAAAACTAACCCCCTTCCCCTCTCAGGCGGAACCACCACAACCTGGCTCGTCAACAACTCCACCCTCACCCTCACCACCACCGACAACACAGATATCAACCTCAACACCAACCCCAGCAATAACAAACGGGACACCACCACCAACACCGAAAACGGGATCGTAATCGCCCCCGACTCCGACGACACCTCCTCGACCCTCCCCCGATACCATGAAAGTCAACCCGACGATCGTGGAGACCGGCATCGCAATGGCCAGTTCCCCGGCCGATGTACCCAAGACAGCTGCCCCGTCAGTCACAGCTACATCGATGGTGGTTGCGGCTTCGGCCTCGGCCTCGGCGTCAGTTACGGCCTCGGGTTCAGGGTCAGCTAGTAGTGGGGCGGTGGTGAGTCCGTCGGCTAGTGTTGGGGCTGCTCCTGGGGTGGGGTCTGGGTTTGGGGGGGTGGTAGGGGGGATGGTTTTGTCGGTTGTGATGGGGTTGGGATTGTAGATGCTTTGCTTGCTTGTTTGGTTTGGATTGGAGGAAGAGGGTGGGCTGGGTGTATGTATAGTTGTGGTGTGAAGGGATTTGGCCGAGACATAGGTATCTCGATATCATAGAATGTGTTGGATTGGAGAGGAGAGGAGAAGAGGAAAAGAGAGAGAGGTCGCAGGTCGATTCGATTTTACTTCTGGAAGTGGTTAGTTTAGTTCTTGATTTGAGATATCCCTTTGCGAGAATGTATCATGTTTGGTTCCTTTTGAGTACTAGCTTCAAGGAGGTGCGTGTTCATACGTAGATGATATGTTGAACTATGCTCATTTGATTATAGCCTTCCTTTCGTCGGGTAGTACATCGATGCTAGATGGATCAGTAGCCTCGACACCTCGATAGTGGATGAGATTGAACCCTTGTCCGCCCCGCTGAGGCTTTTGGATCGGCTGGTATGGCCATTGGATTTGGGCCACATGTTATTGTTCCGGGTTTCCGGAAATGTGTCCCGAAGTCGGGCCTGGCATTTTATATCCTGGTTATGCAGGGGATTGTTGTGGTTGTTGGAGTATTCTAGCCAGGATTCGTGTAAGAGGGATGTAGTATAGGGTACCATTCCCGGATATGACGAGTCCATGCCAATTGCTAAATGGCTCAAGATTGCATCCCTCGTTACGGAGTAAATAGGAGGGAACCTCCAGGGTCAAGCAGACCAGTCCCTTATCTCGAGAGTCGACAAAGGCAAAGACCCTTCCCTAGCGGTGTGGGCGGGCAGTCAACCATCCCACCAGCGGCGCTAACGGGCAGACGACAGGAGCACTAAGTGGATAGTCCCCCTCATCCAGGCTCTCTGAATGGTTACATCCAGCCGCCCATATTGCACGACAAAATCCTCATTTTTAACTACGCTTTTAGCTTCAGCCGCAAGGCGACTCAAGTCCACCAGGGAGGGTCTCATTGGCAGCTGTGCAGCGATCCCATAAGCGCTACGGATTGAGCACAATCTTAACCCGACAAGTTACCCCACCTCTAAGCCATGGATAAATCCTGCTCTGGGCCTGAAGGCCTGAACGTGGCACGGGCTGAGCAATCGCATTAATGTTCTAGCTGCCGGCTAGTTTGGTCGGTCCCCCGTTGGATTCGAAATGCGTGCTTTCAGCCTCGTGCTGGGCGTCTTCTTTTCGTTCTCCCCTCCTTCCTCTCCTGTTTATAATTGTGGCCCTAAGAAGAATATTATTCATTCGCTATGAGTATCAGGGGGATCACTGCTTCGCTTCTTCTCCTCGTCGCATCATGCACGACCGTGGGCGCGACAAACACCTGCTACTTTCCCAATGGTAACATTGCCACGGAAAACGTCCCCTGCTCTTCGGAAGGCCATTCCGCGTGCTGCGGCGCCGGAGACATCTGTCTATCGAATAACCTCTGCATGGACACGGCGGAACAGCCATATGTTTTGTCCAGAGGAGCATGTACCGATCCGGATTGGGAGTCGGAGAATTGTCCGTCGGTTTGTCGTGCGTGCTTCTGGCCCAAGCGAAGTTGATTATTGGTGCGAAATAGACTGACGTGTTATGGTTTACAATGAATAGAGGATGTCAACAAAAGCGGCGGCAGCTCCATTATCAACCTTCTCTATGTGGATGGCGTCTCGACTTATTGTTGCGGTACACCGATCAGTAACGGAAGCGATGTGATTTGTCCGTACGGGAACTCGTTCGAGGTTGCCACGGGCAAGATGCTGGTTGGATATGCTGGACTTGCAAATCTCACCACCAAGGGGAATGATACAGCCGCGACCACGAATTGTTCTTCGTCTTCTACCTCCCTTTCGAGCCCCTCGGCATCCGCAAATTCATCTTCAGGTTTCTCTTCGGGTTCCTCTTCCCGGGATACAGCCATCGGTGTCGGAGTAGGTGTTCCACTCGGTGTAATTGCCAGCGCTGCTATTGTGTGGGGCGCCTGGGAGAGAAAGCAGAGGCGGCGATTACAACAAATAGCCTCCACCGGTGGTAGTTTGATGCTTGAACAACAACAGTACAGTGCCCCCTTTATGAAGACACCGGGGGATCCAGCAGAGTTGGAAGTAGCCCGGATGAGGCACGAGCTGCAGTCATGATGTTGCAGCCTAGTTGATACCTCGATGCATGTGTTGGACGTGCCTCTTCAGATGTACACGGTACCCTATAAGAGAGTCCAGCTGTATATAACAGCTAGAAAGAACTTTAATACTTAATTCGAGACGATTTTCATACTTAATCGGCGGACGACGGATAGTACCAGTCTAAGTGTCGGGATTGCTAAGCCAAATTGTCGCTCGTGCCTTGGCCAAAGACACCCAACATATCCTGGTTTGGATCGCTTTCTCCCTGAAAGAGGTAGTCATGTAGTTGCATATTCATTTTGGCAAGACCCGGGAACCCCAGAAGGGACGGTGCAACCGGACCGTTTATGAAAAACCCCGGATCGAGGACCTCAGTAGGATCCTCAGGGAAAGCCAGGGATGGATTGGGTACCATAGCCGGCAGAGAACTAGAGTTAAGAGACTGACTTGTCAGATGGTCGATGGTGATCCCTGGGTCCATCAGGAGCTCATTTGCCGGAGCCCAATTACTCGTAGGATTGCTCTCCATCTGACCAGAAAGCCTCGATTGCGGAATTGCAGAGGAATTAAGAAGCTCGAAGGCTATTCTTGCACGCTTGAATCGTTTCTTCACAGGCAGTAACGCAGGTCCTAAACGAGATACTGTATCCCCTTTGCAAGTTTGATACAGCTGACCGGCGATATCTACTAGTTGGGTTTCCCTCATGCTAATCGTATTGCGCTCCTCTATCGAGCCACGCTCATGTCGGGTGTAGATGTATGAGAGGGCTCTGCTGCATGTGTCAAGGCCGTAGAGCATCATATTTGAACCCTCAATGCCTCGATTGACTTGCGTTGGCATCAAAGTTGTCGGTTGCGGAGAGTTTTGTTGAGTGATGGCAAGGAGTGCAGAAGCAGACTGACAAAAGGAATCGATGGTAGATGGTGAGATCATTAGCCGCTCTTGACTAACCTTGTCCCCGGAGAAGAGCATATGAATAGCGATGCTATGGTAAGCATTCAATAGAAAGGACCGTGAGGACATGATGGCGACCTGGCTCGTGACGAGCTCAATTGCAAGAAGGAGAATCCTGTGCATCCTCGACGCTAAAACAGATCGGTCAAAGCAAGGCTGGAAAAGCTGATGCAACTGATGGAGGTGTTGCTTCTGCCATGGTACGGATTTCCCTGACTTGTCCTCTGCCGGCGTATTAAGATATAATGTGTAGATATGCGCCACAGTACTCGTGATGTGGCTGAGTGGCCACAGACACCGCATAGCCTGGACTTGTGATTGTAGCGTGGAGATGTTGCCCGAAGCCCGATCCAGGCGAATGATGGCCGAGGTAGTCTCATCCAAACACGGGAAGTCCGGCGTTGTTTCTGGAGTGAGCAGCGTGAATGGCTGGTCGCTCTGTATAAAGGCCCACGTGGTGGTGGCCAAACACAACCAGTAGATATTCTGCACAAGTTCCTGTTCGACAACGCCCACGTCCACACCATTCAGCTTTCTCTTACACACCCTGTCGCTATCATTCTGCCAGAAGGTGTACAGGCTGGCAATCAGACGGCAGGCGTAGCCTGCCAAACAAGTAGTGCGGCGAGCATGGCCAAGGCATAACTCTCTCCATCCGATCAGGAATAGTGCCTGGACCGTGGATAGAACCAACGGATGATCAAGCGATAGAGCCCGGTGCTTCAGCTGCAAGAGAGCAAACTGGCATAGTTTTTGGGGATCATTGAGTACGCCTCCATCCGGTCCATTCGTGACGGGCTGTATCTCACACGCATCGGCCAATATAATCCCCAAAAGGGCTTTGTCCACCGTGTCATCCTGAATTGCTGCTGTGAGTAGCGTTTTAGACACCAAAGGCGATAAAGGATGCGCAGAAAACCACACATCGACCAGTTGCAGGACAGGATGTTTCCCGAGCACCACCAGAGGATCGAGATCGATCGCAATGCTATCGAACATTGTCAGTGTTGTATCAGCTGCCAAGCTCGAGAGGAAGAAGCTTTGGTTTGGTGTATCCGGTTGCTGGGCCCCTAAGTAACTAAAACGAAGCGGCAGGATGCCCACCATCTCAGACGCCATAAAAGACAGCAATCCATCGTAGCTCAAAGGGGGTTTGATTGGACTGAGTGGCGAAGTCTGAAACTGCTCCACATCCCACCGATGAGCGACAATTGAATTTTGGAAGAGATTAGTGCATGACTCGGACCTTGTGATATAGTAGACGTTGAACCTTCGCTCCAGCTCATCGCCCACGATGTCATTTAAAGTGGAGTCGGCTGCAGACTCGGGGCTGTGAGAGGCGTCCCCTACAGAGGTCCTGGAGGAAGAGAGTAGCAGAGATTCCCCACCATTGTTGGGATGTGTATCAGAGTTGGGTGGAGGCTGTAATGTTGTCCCCTTCTGTTTGGGTCGTCCCTTGCGAGCTTCAGGACTGTAGACGCAGCTGAGGTTGCGCTTCTCACAAGCGTTGCAGATGGATTCGCCCGAGCATCTGATCTTCCGAGCGCGACAGAAGACACAGCTACGTCTGAGAACCATGTTGGAAACCGATCCTGACAAGGTGCGTTGAATGCGACGCTGTTTGGTTGGGGGGGGGGGGGGGGGAAGGCTGACTGCTGACATAGCGGGCGACGGTCGGGTGGCTGTCATGCGGATGAACCCGGCGTTAAAACACCCCGTAACATCCCGTCCCTCGCCTGGGGAGGCCCACCTTGCGTCTATACCACTGACTGGTCAACACCAGGCTCGCTATCACCAGTCAATTTCGATCAGTCTTACGCTTTCTACAGATTCTCGTTAAGAACAATACCGGTTCCTGAGGCTCTATGGGGCGCGTCGATGATATGACCAACAAGAACCAGCGGTGTTTCCAAGTATTGGCACCGATATACCTGGGCTGAGCCTTTATAAGATTCCAGGTCTTGAGAAGGGTCATTTGTATCCTGGCGAGTACTCATACGCATCGACAACCAGGGGCATCACGTGAGCCAGGCCAATGTGATGCAGCTCAGTGGATACTATATAGTAGAATGAAACCGGTATAATTGGAGAAGTTCCAAGGATTATCGTTCATGAAGGTACCATTGCTTCTGGTGAGCTCATAATCAAGGATAGGATGAAGCGAGACGCCTTGGCCAAAGAATACAGGGTAATCCTATGCTTTAAATAGCACGTGGGATTTCGGACTATTGTGACTCCCACAAGGACGACCAGTGGCAGGGCTTTGCCGCGACGACAGTAGCTGCCTATGTAACTAGGCAGCTTCCCCCCCCATATACTAATCATTGAGGTCAAAGAATGAGTGCATTGACGCAGACAATTTGCAGCACAGTGTAACAGCTAATGATCAAACTAGTAAAATATTGGATCTTGGGCAGATGATGGTGATATACTCGGCATAGCCAGAAGTGGAGGCGGCATGGGATTGAGTTGAGGATGGCACTTGTCAATGAGAGCCGTGATCTGGCAGCTGAAAGCATGTTACTGTCCAGACAGCAATTCTCCATATTAGCCACGAAGTGGTAAAAGTATTATAGGACCATCGCTAGATCCAAGCATTAAGAATTGAAATCTGTCATAAGCCCATAGACCACAAAACCTAGAAACCCTCCAAAGAAACCCAGAACAAGCATTACAAAGATATCGTGACTCATTCATGGACCAGCAGAAATTGATGAGCATCTATTTTGTAAACTCAAGACCCAAATGCACCAATTCATCGCTCACGAGATAGATCGACACCTTGGCTTTCGAGTCTCGCACAATCCCCTCTCTTCATCGTCACGCCACCAAAATTCTTGGGGATCGGTAGTCCCTCCCTGGTTTTTTAGTTAGAAATGTTCTCTCCAATGTTGACGTGAGAAGTGTATGGCTACTTACCGATAAAACTTAATCTTCAAATTTCTTGCACGATCTTTCAGTTGCACCTGGTTACGATCCTTGATCCGGGCTTCACCCTCCTTCTCGGGCTGGACGAGGTTCTCATTCTCGATCTTCGCCCATGAGATGCCGTGTTCTTCGATGAGACGTACCAGTCGTGCATCTTCAGCCTCTGACCAGCCCCTCGATTGTCTTCCTCGGGCAGAAACAGTCCTACGCCTGGGTGGGGGCGATGTGGGCTCTTGGTTGGTGTCTCCTTGGGGTGATTCGACTTGCGTACGTGATGGAGATCGAGCAGCATCTTGCGAACCTTGCCGAGCCTGCTCTTCGGCATCATTCCGGGCTTCTTCGCGACCACTGTCTACCCTTGCACGCTTACTCCGCCGCGCCTGCACTGGCTTGATGGCGCGCCGACGCTCGGTGTCTACTTCACGGTCATTTGTATCAAACTCCTCGTCGCTTTCTGAAACACTACTGGTCTCACGTCGGCGTTTGGGAGGTCGCCCACGAGGCCTCCGTTCAACACTTCTGATGTCCGATGCCTGGCTGACAGGGGATACGCGCACGGCATTATCTTGGCGGTCGATGAATGCAGGGCGTGCGCTGTTAGAAGTATCCAGACGAGGCGTCGTTTGAGCTTTTGCCATGTTCCAAACATCTCTGCTTGAGGGAAGAGCGAGATTGTTCGCTCTGGGCGGAGCTAGGGAAGAAGTAGGTGCGTGGCGAGGTCTAGAAGCGGACCTGTTCATTGGAGGACTGTGGGACCTCTCTGGATGACTCTCGGTATGCTGGCTTATATCAAGAGGTTCGTCATTGACGGTAATCTCCGTCGCATCAATTACCGCAGAGTTATCGTTCAACTGGTTCTCCTCATATACCTCCGTGTCATTCACCTGAGTCTCGTCGTTCAACTCGGTCTCCTCGTACACCTCAGTGTCATCGTTCACCTGAGTGTCATCGTTCACGAGCGTGCGAGAGGCATCGAAGGTCTCATGGGGCTGCGCGGATACCGACCTCTGCCGAGGCGGGATTGCAGCTACGGTCTGTCGCCTGTCGGATGCAGATTGCTGTGCCACATCAAGGCGATTCGACCGGACAAGGTCTGATTGTCGGTGAGAACTGGACGTCTCAGTCGAGCCCCGGAGTCGTTGCTGACGCTGCATCACTCGATTGATTGCCGCTTTGTTCAGAAACGAGCTTCTCTAGGTTAACATGTGGGCAGAAGCACACGGTCGGAATACTCACGGTCTGGAAGACTTCCTCCGGTCCCTAACCTCCGAAGCGGGCTCCCTCGTATCAGTAGGGGGCAAAACATCGCGGGACACTGAAGCGACCCTTGACATGGTCTCTGGTTCGATAATATCTGGCACGGTATGCGTTTTGGGGGCAGACACAGGTGTAGCAGCCCTTTGTGAGCTCACGGAAGCTGCTCGGACTAAAGGTTGTGACGCCCCTTGACCATCTGAAAAAGTAGCGGTCTTCCGCACAGTATTATCGACCGCAGACAAACGATTTTCCATCCGCTGACTACTGGGGGTAGAGAAACCCATAATATTTCCCAGGCTGTGGCGGGATTTTGACATGGAGTAAGCATCTTCCATATGTATCAGGTCATTGTTGATCTCGTCCGTCCTCTTGCGAATCCATCGGGCAGCCTGCATAACAAACTTTTGCCAGCGGTAGTCACCCTTAAGTGCCTCAAGGGTACCGTCTACCTCTAAAACCACACGCATATCGTTGTACCGATCCTCAACATCACTTCGATACCTAGAGGGAAGCTCCTGCCTGAGGCCAGTGAACCTCTCCAGGTTGAAACCACGGAACCGCCGTTCAACATCCTCGGGCGCATCCTTGGGCACATCCAAGAAGAAACCACTTGTCAGTATCTCAACTGGGTCGAAGTCATCGTCATCCTGGTGTGCTTCAAGTTGCATTATCAAATACTGGGTACGAATCTCCAGCGCAAGCTCAAAGGTATCTTTATCCAAATAGCTTTCGTCGACCGATTTCTGTACATCCTTTTCGACCAGATTTGTCATGAAAGGCAGAGGGAACTGCTCTTGAATGCTGAAGATTGCCTGTTCTGGGGAAGGATTGGCACCGGGTCTGGCCAAGAGCATTCGCAACGCAAAGCGAGCACAGTTGGCTTTGTGAAGAAATGGCTTCCAGCGGTCTTCAAGCCCACTGACCTTCACAATCTGCTCCACATCGAGGTAGGTCGAATGGGTAGATTGACCGAAGTACTTTACCTCATGGTTCAAATTGGTCACTGACCGCTGCAGGCGTCTGCTTTGAGTGCTGCCAGGATCTCCTAGCTTCTTCGCAGTGCTAATGATGCTGACGGGGTCGGCAGACCCGGGGACAAGAAAGTCAAGCACATTGCCAGCAGCACGTTCCAAGTCCGGGAGAGCCTCCACCATAATATCAGGGTCTAGATCAATATCCGGCTCTGAAGGCAGGATAGTGGTGCCAGAGATATTGGCTTCCTCTTCTGGAGTCTCCGGAATAACCTGGTTTGCATACTGACCAGGCCTCGGAGCCGACTGGAGGGGAGATTCCTCGAAAACGACATCCAAGCCTATTTGAGAGACCGTGAGAGACGCCCAAGCAAACTGTAGAGAGACTCACCCTCGCCGCCCACACGACCCTTACCTAGGCCTCCCCCCCTTCTGCGACCGGCATCCACCGACGCCTCGCCATCCTCGTGTTGCTCAGGTCTGGATCCCTCTAAATCACGACCTTGGCTTCGTGTTACACGTCTCCGAATGGGACTTCCGGTCCAGGCCTTACCCTTTGACGTACTCCAGTGCTCAGTCGAGGACCGGGCAGCGTCTCGCGACTGGGCCAACCTCGCCATTCTACCACAACAAACTTCCCCGAGAGGAAAGGAAGGCGGTCAGCTGCCGGAACACGTGCAACTCGCGATTTATACACTCAAAAGACACCAGAAATAAGGACAAAAGTCTCCCCTGGAATAGAAACTGATAAAGTCCTGGTGCTATAGTTGGCTGAGGATGGTTGTTGGATGGTGTAGAAGAGGCAGAAGGGAGAGAAGTTCACCCAGGGGAGGTTCAGCGGTCAGACCCTAATGATTTTGCCAGATTTGGGGTAACTCAATTATGTAAGCCACATATTGAGGCGGTAGGGTCTATAAACCCTAAAAAACCCTATACCCTCGAATAACCATTACACCAACAACCATTACTGATTTGTGCATGAATAAGTTATCATGTGCTGACAATACTATAGGTGGTAACTAGGTAAACTATGAAGATATTCATGAGCCGGATCGATGCGTTTTGCGGAAGCTGTGGCCGATATCAGGCTTCCGGACTGACTAGGTCGACGATGTTATGTTGCTACCATACTTTACCGGAGTACGTGGCTACATCAGACTGGTCGTCTGATACAACATGTCTAATGTATGAAATATGAGGCCAGTTTTTCGAGTGGTTATTGAGATATAGCCCGAAAAGGATGTCGCTGGCTGGGGCCGCAGCATTCTGATAGAAGGATAAGTTCAGGCAATTTGGAATATTCCCGGATGCAACTATTTGTCTCAACTAGTTTTGAATGAGCTCATAGCTCCACAACGTAGTTGTAGTAGTCATAAGTTGATTTGATGCGATGCTGGCGATGAACAGCCAGGTTTACCATAAAATTGGTCTGAGTGTTTAGAATCGTGGATTCATTTCCCGCAGAATTAGCTACACAGGATTCTGTTCCACATTCCATCCATTGTCTGGACAGTACAGATGCATTCTTTATATCAAAATTGAAACATTTATTCTATGAGGAAGTAATATGGGCTTCAATCGTCATAGGCAATTTGTCCTGAATGGCGACGGAATGGGAATGTTAGGACCATCTGATTCGTCCAGCAATGCCCAAGACTAACTACTAGCCCTTTCATGAATCACGGGCCCTTGAACCTAGCAATAATTGCTTCTCTCCTGTATACAATACTAGTCACATTTAATTAGCTATATCTGATCATGTGACATCAATTTAATTGTACCCGCGGAGCAGAAGCCAAACTACAAACCTACCTACTCCCATCACAGATGAAGTACAGATTTCAACAAAAGCAGCTATAACACATCTTCTACCCCCCCCCCCAAACTCCATGAACTGGGATATTCTCTGCTTCAACACCGCAACATTCATCGCCGGTGTCTTCGTTCTCGACTATGGAGCCGACAAATTCCTCGATCACACCGTTATCATCGGACGACGCTTAAATATCTCACCCACTCTAATCGCTCTCTTAACTGCTGGAGCCGAGTACGAAGAGGTACTATATGTTTCCCTTCCCCTCTCTTCTTCATACTAACAGTTCCCCCCAGCTAGCAGTCGTCATTGCCGCAATCCTCCAACACCGATCCCCACTAGCCCTAGGCAACGTCCTCGGCGCCACGATCTCCAACATCCTAGGTGCCTTTTCGCTAGGTCTTCTCTGCCATCCAAGCGGAATAAAATTCGACAGGAGCGCAAAGATCTACTCCGCGCTTCTTCTCTCCATCACGACCTTATTCGTGGCTCTAGCGTTCTTTCACTTACTCAATCGAGTCACCGGTGGGATCCTCATCGCCACCTTCGCCATCTATATCATTTCCACGGGCTATGCTATCTACAAGGGTATAACCGACCCGCCTCAGATATCAGATAGTGGTGGTAGTGATAGTGATAGTGACACTGATGATGATGATGACGATATCCCCACCACCCGGACCAATCGAGTATCCGAGGAATCTCCTCTCCTAGTAGGAAACGCGAACCCATCAACCCTACCAAAGAACAGCAAAAGATCCCCACGGGCACTTACTTATCATATCTTGCATCTGCTCTTCGGTCTCCTCGCACTCTCTCTGTCCGGATACATCCTCGCCCACAGCGCAGGTTCAATCGCGGATTCCCTTCAACTATCAGGGACTGTCTTCGGTTTGACGGTTATTGCCTTTGCGACGACGCTGCCCGAGAAGTTGATTTCGGTGATGAGTGGTCTTCGTGGACAGGGAGGAATTATTGTTGCAACTACGGCGGGCAGTAATATCTTTCTCTTGACGCTTTGTGTTGGGGTTGTGGCGGTTGCGGGGGGTTCTGGTGATCAGGCGGGTAGAGATACTTTTGTGCTTTTTGATTTGGTTATGGTGTGGATCTCTGCGGTGGGGTTTACGGCTGTTGTTTTGGTTGGGCCAAGTCGGGTGGCGGGGGTGGTTTTGTTGGCTGCGTACATCGTGTTTTTGGTTCTTGAGGTAACGGTGTATAAACGCTGAAGTGTGGCGGTGATGCTACGACAGAGCCTAACCACCTTATAGTCACCGGAAGCGGTTGTCTCATAAACAGAACTCCGATCAAGAAAGTCGTTGCCTAACGCTAAGGCACGAAGATTAAAGTACATGCACCATTATCGCATAATCTATATTGAAGAAAACCGCCCGATATGCCAACATAGCAAGGACAGAAGGTTTAGTAGATGGCCTCAAACATGTAGATGACACCAAACACCAAGAATGCCGTGGCACCGCCCAGCGTTACTGTCGTGGGTTAGCGAGTGATCATGAAATAAACCGTAGAGGTACATACCAACGCGCATGCTGACCTTGCCAGCAATAGCACTGCCGCCAATGACGGCCGCCGCAGTGCAGAGTCCGTGTCCACTGATGGCACCAATAGTCACCCACCAGTAATCTTGACCGGCGGCCATTGCAATGGTGGCAATTTGACTACGATCACCCCACTCGCCGAGGAAGGTCATTACAAAGGTCTGGACCCAGGCGGGGCTGAGAAGGAGCGAAAAGAGGTTGTTCATGCCGACGAGAATGTCACCCCAGCGGCTGCGGGAGGGGGACGATCCGCGCGAGGACGAGGATGAGACGCTCTCCGGAGGCGAAGGGAGACGGTTGCCGGACGAACGGGACTTGCGTCGTCCAACACGACCAGCCTCTAGCGAGTGCGGAGTCACGGAAGAGCGACGACGGCTCATACGCCGCTGCTCCTGTTCCTTCTCCTCCAGTTCCATCTCAACCTCCTTCATTTCTTCTCCGACACCCTCGTCCGGCGACATCTCGCGACCTTCTTTGAGCATCTTCAGACCGAACACGAGGAACAAAACAGCTGCCAACAGCTTCGTCACAGACTTGGGGATCAGAGTAGGCACAGCATGTCCTAGAACAGCCGAGAGAACAGTCATGAAGATCAGAGCGCTGAACGCGGCAGAGAAGACGAGCAGACGCGGGTGACGCATGGCCATGAGGGCGGCCACCAAGAAGGTCTTATCGCCGATCTCCGAGACGATGATCATGGTGAAGGAAAACAACAACGAATGGAATGCAGTTCCCTCCGCGAGTGGCTCACCGGACTGAGTAGATCCATGCTTATCGAGACCGAGAGGGCTGTCTTTGACCGTGGCGGGCGACTTTGGAGGGGGGATGTCGTGCGGCTTATCGGGCAGGTCGGCGGGTTTCTGGGACTTCATCAGCACGTGTTGTTGGCACTCAAAGTTCAAGTAAAATACCTCCAGCTTTCCCAGGTTCGAGTCGGTGCTCGAGCCTTTGGTGTCCTTCACTTCAGTATCCTCATCCGATACCGGGAGCCTCTGCGACTCGCTGTGCGGCAATGGCGGAGCCTCCTTCGGACTGCCCGGAGTCTTCTCGCTAGCGTAGGGCTCCCTCAATTTTTCCGACACACCTCCTTCTGTTCCGCGAGTACCCTCCTTGGGACCGGTTCGATGGGGGTCGTCCATTACGCCGTCATTGGAATAAGGGATTGGGCTTCCATCGGGGCCCAGTTGTTCTGCGGCCTTGGGGTCGCTTTTTGCCTTTTCCTCCGACCAAGTGGAGGAGCCTGTTTTCTTACGATCCCGCTCTGCACTTGTTTCCACCCAAGGACCGGCGTGTGGCCGGCCATCCTTACCGTCGATCGGGGCGTCCAGCGTCCCTTTGGCGGTCTTGGGTGCGGTGCCTGCATCTAGTTCAACGGCACCCGGGGCCAAGGCTTCACGTTCTGCGAGAAGGGCGTCCTTGACGCTGTTGTTGGCCGAGCTCAAATCCGTGAGTGCGGTCGAAAGGGCAGGCAGGAGGAGAAGGAGCAGCGGCGACGAGAAGTGGTGGATCTTCATGGTGTGGGAATCGTCGCACCGGTGGATCAATTGAAGAGATATTAAAAGATGTATGTGATATATGCAACAGTACACATGAACAGACAGGTAGGCCGTAAACGAAGGATGATCACAAAAGTTTGGATCCAGGTACGTCGATCGTAAATCAAGCCACGACAGCGATCTGAGCGGAGCACTCAAGCACGCGATCGGGGAGAAGGAAACGAGGAAGGGAGCGCGAAGTTAATGTAGGCAGTCTGGTCATACAGAGCAAAACGAGTAGAATACATGCAAGAAGAAAAGGAACGAAGCCGAGCAGCGGTCGTCGCGAGGATGGGGGAGGGAAATAGGATGGGCGAGTCTTTTTGGCGCCGCAAAGGGGCAACGCCGCCTCCACATCACGTGGCGCGGCCGGTTGCGGTGTTCCTTACAGGTTTACGGGCCACTTGGTCCGGCCACTCTTCAGCCTGCTTGAACAGGGTTGCAATGACTGGGGTTGGTGCGGTGTGGGATCTGTTTTTCGGATGATGTACTGTGTAGCCATGCTGTCTCAGTCCTGAGGTCTGTGTGAGGTTGGTCTTACTGTACCGGTGACAGCCCCAATGAGACTGCGTTGATTTTAGATTACTGGGTCGGCTATTTATATCTCTCCCCCGAGAGATGGTACCTGTCATCTACATCTACCCGACCACCGTACACTACTTTATCTACTACTACTACTACTAGGTCTTTCCATGCAGCAGCGTGCAAAGGGGGTGTAAACCGTAAAGAGTGCAATGTATTTGATTTGCATGTCAGACACCACCAGCACAATGTGAGGGCGAGCAAACGTTCCCAACGCTGCCTTGACCCCAGCAGCCATTCACTGGCCATTCACTGTTCATTGACTCGGACTGTCAGCCTTCCTCACCACACTTTCATTTCTCATCATGAATCCCTACGTCACTGAACATGACGTCACCCTCGTCTTTGTGGAATCCCATCTCCTACTAGATCCGCAGTGAAGATGTCCGACTCGACTCTCCACGACACCGAGGCCTCGAGCCCGCGGGGGACCCTTGCTGCCAGCCTCAGCGGCTCCCTTGCTTCCCAAACCGAGACTTCTCGAGTGCGGCTGAGCGCCAACAGTGGCTTGAGCCACGCCTCCGCCCACTCTGCGATCTATTATGATGCCTCCGATACTGCCCCGGAGCACCACGGTCTCGGAATCAGTCTCCCCGCTGACGAGCGCAGCCACTTCAGCGACGATAGCGACTAAATGGAGGACTATGAAGTCGTCAGTGGCGCCAGCTCCCCCAGCTCGGTTTCCTTTCAACTCGTCGAGCCCGAAAGAGAGAAGCTCTATCCGATCGCCGTCACGATGTTCGTGGGGAACCCGCGCCCTCAAGCGGACCGACCTGTCCATCTCAGCTGCTTAGTCCTCTCGTCGCAGTGGCGTCAGGACTTCTTCCCGGGCTCCTGCAGAAACAAAGCCGATAAAGCAGC
This sequence comes from Aspergillus carbonarius ITEM 5010, assembly GCA_001990825.1. Taxonomy (NCBI): domain Eukaryota; kingdom Fungi; phylum Ascomycota; class Eurotiomycetes; order Eurotiales; family Aspergillaceae; genus Aspergillus; species Aspergillus carbonarius. The sequence continues at coordinate 317,999 of KV907514.1, forward strand.
CAAATGCAAGAACATTGTCCGGTACAATGAGCAGTACCTTTCTCAGATCGCCAGATATTCCTGCGCCGTGTGTACTGAGCCGACGACCGCTCGCAAATTCGTCCACCAGCCGATTATGTTCACGCGGACCAGCAAATCTGGACTGGAAGACGGACCCCGCCGACGTCTGATTATGCGACTGGGGCAGCTTGTCCACAGTCGGTGGAAATTCCCCGACATGAACGCGACGCTGGGAGGGGCGGCGGAAGCCCAGGTCTTTGAAGTCGCGGTTCCAGTTTGCGGCAAGACCAGCTGCAGCGCCACGGCTCGCACATCTGCTCACCGGCTCATCAGTTCTTTGATTCCGACTATTGCAGAATTGGACATTGCAACATTGGACCTGGAGATGGTTGTTCCTACTACTGAAATTGGCGCGGCTGGCACTGGGGGGGAATGGACGCCGGATGGAGCGGAGGTGTTGGTGAGAAAACTGGGGCCGGACTGTGTGCCGTTGGAATTCCAGGCTGAACGCGGCACGACTTGATGACTGACTGACTGACGGGTTGAGGGGTTACGGGGCTGACGGGATTGAGATGGAACTGCACTTTACTCATAATAAGGGAGTCTTCTGGTAATGCCGAGTTGGCGATGGCTGGATGAATTGGAGTCGGGACGGAATGGAGATGTGATCTAGACCAGTCTACAACGGAAGTTCCATCTGACAGGGTGTATCAGACTAGCCCCATGGCATGATCACCACGAACCAACATCGATCCCGGCAACCACAATCCGTATACTCTGTAGATAGATTCATTTTAACACTATTTCCATTAACCAGGCTACGCCCACACTACCAGTCTACCCCAATATCACCTACACAACCCCCTCGATTCTCCTCCGTACGGTGTTAGATAACACCCAATCAATCCTCCTCCCGTCTTCTAGTCCGTCGATCCCTTAATCTACCACCCGCAGTGGATCCCTCACACAACCTCAAACAAGCTTAAACATTAGCGTGCGCGCATCGCATTTCCCACTCCAAACACTCCCCACTCCCCACCGTCCATAATCCCATATTAGAGAGAATTCTAGATGCGTCCCACCCCGCCCCCTGTTTTGAATGAAGTGGGTGTCGTACGTGGAAGATAATAGGTGTGGTGATATAGGTTTCCACCTTGACCGTAGATATAAAGCCGTCCCTGGACACTGATCTGGGAGGAAGGTTTGATCCTACAACGATCACTACTTACTTCTATTTCTACTACTTCTACAACGACTAGTATAAGATATCTTCCGGAAAAGATATCTTAAACAAAGAATCCGAAGAAAATGCTCGCCAAATCCCTCCTCACCATTGTCCTCGGTGCCGTGCTGGCCACTGCTACCGTTGATCCGGCTACCACCAACACCAAGGGAAAGTGTCCGGGGACTTATAACTGCTCTGGTATTTTCCCTCAATCCCTCTTCCCCCCACACCCCGCTCCCTTCTAGTCCCATTGAACTCCAAACAAAAAAAAAAAAAAAAAAAAAAAATCCCCAATCCAAATACTAACAACCAAATAAAAATATAGCCGCCAAAACCTCCACCGCCATCCAAGCAGCCGAATGCTCCCACAACACTCGGACTTCTGGTACCTACCTACCCCACCCCCCACTTCACCCTTAAACCAAAATACTAATGCATAATGAAAATAAAGGAACCCAAACCTTCGCAGTCTTCAAAACCGACCACCAATATGACTCCTCCTACGGTGCTCCTTACGGTACCTGCGCCGCCTACACTTGCACTGCTCCCACGGATAGTGAAATGACGGATGACGATGATGATTGTTGGACGTTCTTTTGGAAGTATGTCTTCTCCCTGATCCTTTTCTCTGGTATATTCTATTTATACTATGCCAATTTGTCGTGTGCATGTGATGGCTAATAAGGGAACATGTATGTAGTGATAACGGCGAGTCCTCTGGTTCTGGTACCGGATGTATCCGTAGTCCTGAGGATGGAACTTGTGGGTGTGAGGATTCTGATGGAACGTTTGTTTATGGTGGGTCCAACTGCTCTTAAGTTCTTGAGGGGTTTGAGGACTTGAGGGTTGGGGTTAGGGGTTGAGTTTGGGGAGGGGACTATTGAAGTGTAAATTAGATTATTTACTGGGGTTGGGGCTGGGAGATGGTGGGATGTCCGGGTGGTCTGCTGTCTGCTGTCTGCTATCTGCTATCTGCTGTTTGTCTATAGGTGATTATATTATTGCATTCAACTTGGAAGCAGTATACATAGCAATTGAGCTTGGAGATTAACAGTACATCGGTCATGAAACAAAGTGAATTAAAAAAAAAAAAAAAAAAGAAGAAAAAAAAAGAAAACCCACAATCGCTCACATGTACTCCGTGTCCGTCCGTAACTAGTATTTACCTACCCGTCCGTGAGTAAGTTGCTGCCTGATCATCGAGTCGGAGCCTCCAATTCTGACGGCCCACGCGCCATAGCCTCATAATATACCTGACCTTGTCCGTGGCCTGGGCCTTGGTATACCTGATGCTGTGTCTGGGGAGAATCCCATCCCCAGAGTTCCCCGCCCGTCTGCTGCTGGGGCGGGGACATCCCTCCCATGGACCCTGGGAACTCATTCTGCGGCATGCCGGTGCTATGTTCCATCTCACTCTTCCTCGGGCCCGTGTTCGTGTTGCCTGAACTCGGACTCAGCAGGGCTGCCCACCGGGCGGTGCGCTCGTGTCGTCCGTCCTGGCTCGACATCCATTGCTTATAGACCCGGTTCCGACCGAGGAGGAAGAACAGGGCCCCGAGGAGGCCGACGAAGGCGACGCTGCCGATGACGATGCCGACGATAGCGCCGGTGCTTAGCCCTGAGTGGGAGGTGGACGAGGACGGGGAGGAGGTGGAGTTTGCACTGGAGGAAGGGGGAATGGTGCCTTCAGCGGGCATAGATTGGCCTGGGACCAGCATGTAGGGGTACGTTTTGGCTTTTTCATATTGGGCTTCCCAGGTCATGGTCGCATTCTGGGCATCGGGTTAGTTTGGAGGACTGGGGAGGATGGGGGGTGGGGTTGGTTATAGAGGAGGCGTACCGGGTTGATGACGCCGACCATGCCATTTCCGATGCAGGAGTCAATTGCTGTACAGTAGAAGAATGTGGGCTGATGAATGTTAGTTGATGCGATGATGTGGGTTATCGAAGGGCCGTGTGTACCTTTGTGTCGTTGACGACGAGGGACCATGTTGGTGCCTACATTATCAGTATCGTCTATCGATTCTATGTGCAGAGGAAACCTACCGGCCCAACCAAGTCTCCATCCTGCTCATTGAAATTATTGAAGATCCCCGAGTAGAAGATCGTCCCGCTGGCGGGCACACAGGGGGCCAGATAGTCGGCTTTCACGACGGAGTGGTTTCGCGGATAGAACTCAAACACGATAATGTCGCCGACAGCGGCGGTGATATTATGGGGCAAGTATTGATGGGGATCTTCTTTCGAACCGACCTGGACGGTATGGGTTGCTGTTGCGGATGTTGAGGTGGTGGTGGTGGTGGTGGTAGATGCCTGAGAGGTACGGGTCGTACCGGAGGAGGAGGGCACGTCAGTGCTGCTGTATTGGGCTCGAGCGGTAGCGAGCATCGCCGCGATCGCCAGCAGCTGGGATACCATCGAGATGGGCAGCATTTTATCGGAACGGCGCTCTGGGCATCTGGTGCTGGATGGGATCCGGGAGTCGTCCCGAAGGGTGAGAAAAGTCTGCGCGACGGACAGTGGTCACAAAGAAAGACACCCCCTGATGGCTTGACAAAGAAACAAGCTGATCTGACGAGCGAGGTAATCCGCAGCTGATGTACGAGACGCCCGCAGAGGACAGAAGAGGGGCTGGTTCTGCTACGTTGGATGGGCGGCCTGTCCCAAGCCCGACCTCGTGTTCACACATCGGTCCCTTCGCAGCGCTGACTGGTTAGGGCTGGACACAACGCCCTTGGCTGCAGGAGCCTTGCCAAATGGTAGTATTCAGTGTAACTAAACGTGTTTTGACTTTCAGCTCCCGGGTTTCATCAATGGTCGCGTTTAGAGTGCAGTGGTGTTGGACACTTGGATCAGCATCCGCCGGTACGTGGTCAACGGCGGACTGCCTGTGTCCTCCACTTGCAGAATGAGATGTAGCAACTGACACCCATCCCCCTCGCAGGTGTCCGCCGCAGATGGAATCTCCACCGACGCCATCCTCCCCTCAGACGTGGTCGTGATGTTTAATTTCCCCACCTTGTCCTCCGCGAGCGCGTTGTTTGTGGACGGCTCCAGATACTGGAACCAGTGGAACGACAAACTATCGTCGTCCGGATCATATGTCTCACCCGCGTCAAAAGCCACCCTTCCCCCAACAGATACATTCACCGGCACAGGGTCCAACCCACCTGTCCCATTCACAATAACCACCGGGTTGTGATTCCAGGTCTTGTTTATCTCCGAAGCGGAAAACGTCCATTGCATGCGAGCGGCAAACTCGTTCTGGTATGCCTCTCTCCAGCGCCAAATCGTCGCTTTGTTCGAGTTGAACGTCTGATTGTTCATGCCGATGACTCGATCCTCTGCATCGCTGTAGTGGTTGTCCCAGTCGCAGGTGTCACAAACAGCCGAGTAACGTCCTCCCCAACTGCCATATCGAGGGTGTTCTCGATCACCCAGTCCGTTCTGGATAACATACAGGAGCGTCGGGCTGTCTCCCTCCATGATGAACTCGAAGTCCGGGTACTTTGCGCCCAGTATGCCGATCCGGATGTTCTTCTTTAGCCATTCGTGTGACACGAGGGAGGTGTCTGGACCGCCCCTGTCGAAGTCGTAGCCTACCTCGCCAGAGATACCCGGCCATGTCGCCCCTGCATACTGGTTAAATCCGTGCACAGAAGAGATATAGTATATGTCGGGCCAGTTGTGGCGAATCCAAGGGCCGGTGTCATCTTGGTCCGAGATGGCGTAGACTCGGAGATTCGCGCGGAGAGCGGCTGCCTCGGAGGCGGAGTAAGTAAGAGAGATATTCAGAAGAGCCTGTGCAAGAACGTTGGTGCCGGCCCAGCAGAGAACCCAGAGGGGCTGGTCGGAGGATGTGTTGGTGATGCTGTTGAGGAGAAGCTCTGTGCCGGGGCTGTAGGTGTTGTTGTTTTGGAGAGCCTTCATGCCATAGACCTGAACGCTCAGTTAGTTATGAACATGGCAGCTGTAGGTAGGACGTACAGGAAGTCCGTGAGATACGATGCCCCGTAGATAATCGGCCGATGGAAACGGCGCATCTTCGGGAGCATGATTGTTCAAGTTGTCCACCACCTTGGCGTAGGCGTCGATAGTGTCCAGCATTAGGTCTGGATGCACTTGATCCTTCAGCCACGTAGAGGTGGTGGCCACGATACCCTCATTCTGGAACTGGTTACTGTAGACCAGGTAGCGGACAAGCGACTCGGAGTCGTCAGGCTCATTGGCGATATCAGAAAGGATAAAGACGCGCGGCTTGGTGGGGTAGGAGAGGAGAGGTCGGTTGGATTTGCTATGAGGCAGGGCGAGCGTGAGCCCGGCGCTGAGGAGGGGCAAGTATAGAAGGGACTTCATCTCCGGATGTGGACAGAAAGGCCTGCTCGAATACCCTCACTGTTATCGAAAGGACCGACATATTTATAGCTCTGGTTCGTGTACTGCGATATTTTGTGTCCGACTGAGACTGTTTGATGGAGGAGAGATGCAATGCCGCGATGGCAGCCGACGAGAGTCACTTTCTGCCGATCGACATGCGGGGGACGCGGATGCCTGCATTGCGGGGCTGTTGGCAGTCCCCTAGTCTCTCAATCAGGATGAATTAAGCACTCTGTTTTCGGATGGCGTGGCTTGACCTACCTGTTTGGGAGTTGTTGGAGTGATCGACTATCGGGGGGATGTGGACGAGCAAGTTTACGCCGAATAGCCTGGTATTCGGGGGATGCAAAAGCTATCCAGGATCCCTCCAGTTGGCCATTACCCGGGGATGGCCGGGTCGCTAAACTACTACCTCAGCCTCCTCTCTACATCCCTTGTTCCAGGTGATCTTGAGCTACTTTCTGTATAGTAGAGCCAGTATCTTTACTACGAATATATTGTTAGTTGACCCCTCAGTCCAGATTATTGAGTGAATTCATAGTCCACTCGATATAGGAACTGGCAACGAACGGGATCATGTGAACTAATATCAGTTCCTTCATCGCAGATATTATCATTATCGACGGTCTGACTGTGATCCACAGCTCAGAATAATTACAGATTCAGTTGCACTGCTAACTACTGGACAGTAACTACGGACCGCGGTACTGCAGACTGCGTCCATACATCTTCCACTCATCGAACCATCGACGCCATGCTCGCTCCCGAAGACATAACATCATTCCCCCAGTCCTCCTCTTCGAGGTCCTCCTCATCCAGCACCGCCGGGTTGACCGCCAGAGATCCCCGAGGCACAAACGACGAGACCACAACCAGGAGGGAGATCACGCTAAATTGCACGCTGGCCACATTGCGTATAGCCCGATGGATGTCACCCCCCCCGTTCGAACCTCCCGATTCCATGTACACCCGATCAATGTAGCTGCCCAGAAGCGGCGAGATTACCGCATACAACACGATGTAGGTGGAGTACAAGAACGCCATGACCGCCCCGAGAGCAGACACGTTGCTCGACGTAGATTCCATCCGCGACAGCGTGGCCTGGATGTACGCCGCCAACGAGACATCGCCGGCTGCCCAGCCGAAAGAAATTGGGACAAAGGTGGCGGCAGCGAACAAAGCATCCTGGATATACCGAAGCCGAGGCTTCCAGAAGGGCAAGTACCAAGTGATAAGAAGCATGAGCGCATCGACTCGCAACCAAGGGATAGGTGTGCGGACGCGGTTGTTGAGGATAATAACAAACAGGGCCCCCAGCAGCTCTCCGAGATTGGATCCTCCGACCATGATCTGCGACCATGCCGCGTTGCCGAGATAGCGACGGGCAAGTGCCGGCATGACCGCGCTCTCGAGGTAGCGATGGGCATACAGAGCGATCGAGTAACCGGGAAGCAACCAGATGAATTTTCGGGTGGTGAAGATGATTCGGGCGCCCACCCAGATGGACTCGAGAAAGAGCTTGGCACCGGTCAGCGCCGCTCGTATGTAGGGAGGCTGGTCGTCGGAGGCCTCTGCCTTTTGAGCATTGAACATCTGATCTCCAAGGAAGAACCAGGCGAGAGCTGCGAGCGCAAAACAGACTGGTGTCACGAGGAAGGAGTAATTATTGCCCAGATGAGGGATCAGGACCAGTGCAGTGCAGAAAGCGCCAGCGGTGCCAGACACTTCATAAAAAATGTGCACCAGAGCATCCAGACGACGCAGTCTCTTGAGGTTGCCGCCCACAATGTCTCTGGGAATGATCCGACGGATCAGCTCCACCATCCCGTAACTAAAGCCACCGACACAGTAGATAGGGATCATGCTGTCTGTGTTGTAACTGCCATAGTAGTGGAAGTCGTTCTCGGGGTGGTGAGGACGAAAGACGGACGGAACAAAGGTCCCTCCAGTGCAAGCATCCATAATGAGCAGGATGGCGCTGAAAATGCCAAAGACCAGCACGGCCGCCATCAGAATCAATCGGGCTGGATAGCGACGAATCAGTGGTGCAATCAGGATAGACCCCACGCACTGACACGCTTGGTTGAGGCCAACCATGAGTCCAACGCGCTGAAAGGTCTTGGGGGATGTCTGGGTGCGAAGCGCATCATAATCATAGCGATTGGTGGCGAGAGTGATGACAGAGCCATTGAAAGCCTCCAGGCCGAATTTATAGAAGACAATGCCCAGGATGTAGAACGCAGCCTCGCGTCGTTCCTTGGGCGTGAAGTCATTCCAGCCCTTATGCACGCTTTTGCACAGCTTCATAGCTTGTTATGATCACCCACTCGCAGGAGCGTAGGCAGGTGAGATAGGAAAAGCTAAGAGTCACAATGTGAGATGGGATCTATCAGGCAACTCAGTGATGGAGCTGTAGTTCTGACTGAAACCCGCACTGTGGGGGAAGGAAGAGATGAAGGACCATTACAGACATATTGGCTAACCTCACCCAAAACTTCCAACATAGAAAACCTACGGTTGGGGGTGGCGCATGGGGAGTGAATTGTTACTAGAAGTATTGCTGGGATGCTCTACCACATCCTGGTAAGTGAATGCAGGGTGGACTTAGTGACGATGAGGGCATCTCCATGATTCAAGCCTGAGGCAGCAAAGATGGAAGGGAGGATGAATGCCTCAGGTCCTGCTGTCATTTTGACTGGTCTATCTAGATATGCCGTGTTCGGGTGTGGCAGGTTGGTGGTGTTTGTAATACCCTATTGATGCCAGCTGCAGCAGGCAGACGCACAGTGACTTGGACGAGTTCTACCCACCAGGTCTTACAGCAATAACAAACCCGACTTATACCCCAGCCCGGGAGGTGAGTTGTCCAGGTGAACAACGACAGATAGCCAGCAGGATGTCTTGCCTAGGACATTGATGGGATAGGTAGATAATCTGCATTCGATGACGACATGCTGGTCATCCTGCACGCTCGGAGCGCTTCCTGATGATCTCCTGGATCCTGGTAGGCTGGCGTGGCTTGCAACCAAGCTCACCCTTCCCCCGCAAACTCTGCTGCAGCATGGACTTGGTTGCTTGCAAGCCAGCTGTCGTTGAACCAAAATGTGCATATCAGACGATGACCCCATTGCGCCCGATAAGTTAGGATGATCATCTCGTGAGATGAACTTAGAAAGGCTACCGCTATGGGATTTCTCTAAGCAATCAAAATCAGATCCGAGCGCGAGCAAAAAAAAAGAAAGAAAAAAAAATTAGGAGAAATGGGAGGGGTAAGGGAGGAAGGAAAAGAAAAGGGAGAGAAATAAAGGGCAATAATGCGAGCCGATAGAAGCAACTTATAGAACGGAGAATTGCATCATCGCATGGTGCTTGCATGCACTCTGTATGCCATGTCGACATCCATGCGGAACGTCTCGTGCTTGGCACTTGGCTGATAAGCAGGCCACGTGCCCCTCCGACCGCATGTGTTTTGTTTCCCCCCAAAGATGGGCTTCCCCTCTGGACGGTTCCGGAGGAGAGGATGATTCCTGGTCCGGCACCCTGACTGGCTCGTTTTATCGCCATAGAATCGGTGACCTCCATGCCCATGGCCCCATGCACGTATGGCTTGTCGATCCGAGTTAAAAAAAACGAGGACACTGTCGAGCTGGAGATGCGGCGGCCATTGGAGACTGGGACTGGGAGAGTACTCGGCCAACCACGGCCGTCCGGTGGGGGTCCGGGGTATCCATTCGGTACCGCTGCGGTGCCCCGTTGGCCGGCTTTGTGCGTGGTGCAAGAATGACTTGAGACTGTTTGACACCCGTTCTTGGGTTGGTGGCTCTTATCGGGGGTTATTGCCTCCAACTATCTACGCCTTCATCCACTCAGCCGCGTGACTCCTGCCCACCATCCTCACCGACTGATTCGATCTTGCTTCTTTTATCGCCCAGCATTTGTGTTTGACTTTGGGGTTGATTTTTCGTACCTTCGTCCACCCCGTCACTATTATATATGTCGTCCGCCCTCCCCCGCCATGTCGCTTGCTGAGCCTGCGCAGTTGCTGGTTCTGCTTTTTCGTCGCAGGCCGTGATCGATCCAAGTCGGTTCGAGGAGTGGAGATACAACCAATCTCATCCTCGGGCTGAATCGAGACGATCGTTCGATCCAACAAGTGGCCTGTTCAATCCTTCTGGTGTCTGTGGTTGGTAACTCGCCCGTGCTGCTGGACTCCCACAAAAAAAGTTTGGTTCTGAGCTGAAATTTCCGATCCTAAAGTCCCAGCTATCGCCAGGGTCCCCAACTGACTAGAGGCTGATCGTGCAGCTACTAGCTTCGATTTGAGAACTGCGGGACCTGTCTCCGATTCGTTGCTCTGATCCGCAACAATGGCGACCGGAGAAGAAGCTCGCGATGCTCCAACCGCGCAGCAGTCGAAGCCAACCAACGGGTGGTGGAAACGATTGACTGGAACGAATGCTCCCGAGACGCCTACCATCGCCACGAGTCAAAGTCCCTATCGTCCCAAAGCCACTCTTGGCATCCTGAGTGATAAGCAGACAGATGAAGTGCCTGGTATGTTGCAGCTGGAGGAAGGAGCATTGGTTTATGGGGTCATCTCATTGACTTCGGACGTTAGGAACTGTTCTTCTGCTCTCTTCGAACCGCAACGAGCCTCTCGGTCTGAACCATCAACCGCATCGTGAATCTAGCTCATCCCTGCCTTCACCCTACCCCCCGTCACGTTCCTCTTCTCGTGCGCGCCAGCCCATAAAGAAGACAGCAGATGGCAATATTGTTTTAGAACCACAGCCTGATGATTCAATCAACGACCCCCTCAACTGGCCAGTGTGGCGGCGAGATGCTGCGTTGGTGTCATTGGGATTTTACTGTCTGATGGGAGGCGGCATGACTCCAATCCTTGCTGCCGGGTTCAGCCAAGTAGCTGCTGCATATGATGTGGATACGCAGAAGGTCGCCTATACAACGGGCCTGTACATGCTGGGTCTCGGGGTTGGGTCCGTGATCATGTCTCCGACAGCTATCGTCTTTGGCAAACGGCCGGTCTATCTTCTAGGAGCGACCCTCTTTATCATCTCAGCTGTCTGGTGTGCTCTGTCGCCGAATTATGCCAGTTTGGTCGTCGCTCGGATTTTCCAGGGAATTGCAGTGAGCCCAGTGGAATGCTTGCCCTCTGCAACTATTGCTGAGATTTACTTCCTGCACGAGCGGGCGTACCGTGTGGGCATCTACACGCTCCTGCTCCTAGGTGGCAAAAACCTCATCCCCCTGGTCAGTGCAGCTATCATTGGAAGCCTGGGATGGCGCTGGGTTTTCTGGATTGTTGCCATAGTCGTTGGCGCTTGTCTTGTCCTCCTTTTCTTCTTTGTTCCCGAGACCTTTTGGGATCGGACGCCTCGGCCACGACGGGCCCACAAACGCCCCAGCTTTTACCATAGCGTATCAAACATCGTGTCGCACGGGTTAAGGGGTCGACCACCGCATGCTCACCGTTTAGAGGAGACCCCACCGGACCAGGATCCCACATCATCGGAGCCGAAGAAACCCAAGAAGGGCCATGTTGGATTTGTGGATGATCATGATGAGGACCCAGAGACTATCCACGAGACGGTAGAAGGTATGGATGGGGAAGATCGCCTGTCTCCTGCATCCAATGCACCGGCGGTGGAACATCCTGACATCGGGTCACCGCTCGGCGGTGACCCTGAAAAGTCTCATGGATTCCAGCATCCTCCCGATTTGGCCCAAACTCATCAACACGACCTCGAAGCTGCTCGACACACCGCCATATCCCCGGCTCGTAGTGAGTCACCCGATCTAGGTGCGCCGATCACATCGGCGGCACATTATACCAACCGACTCCGGGAGCAGCCGTCTATCCCGTACACATACTATCTCCGCCCGTGGAATGGCCGTATCGCCCATGACAACTGGTTACGAGTCGCGGTGCGGCCATTCATTCTGTTTGCGTATCCGTCTGTGCTGTGGTCGACGGTGGTGTATTCCTTGTCAGTTGGCTGGCTCATTGTCCTGTCGGAGTCAGTGGCTACCATATACGAGAAGCGGGACACCTACAATTTCACCGCTCTGCAAACCGGTCTTATCTACATTTCGCCCTTCGTGGGGGGACTGCTAGGGACCGCCGTGGCTGGCAAGGTGTCCGACCTTATCGTCCAATATATGACCCGGCGGAATGGAGGCGTCTACGAGCCAGAATTCCGACTGGTGATGGCCATTCCCATTGCAATCTCGACGACAATCGGACTGATGGGGTTCGGATGGAGTGCGCAGGAGCGGGATGCGTGGATTGTGCCAACGATCTTCTTCGGGCTGGTGTCGTTTGGGTGCTGCCTGGGAAGCACGACGGCCATCACATTCTGCGTCGATAGCTACCGCCAGTACGCAGGGGAAGCCTTGGTGACTTTGAACTGGAGTAAGAGTAGGTCGTGCCGATCTTGCGGGTGGATTATGACAGGAATGCTAACGATTGATGCAGATGTATTCCACGGCTTGATCTTCTCGCTTTTCATTGTTGACTGGTTGGATGCGGAGGGCTCCCGGATGGTGTTTATCGCCCTGGGGGTGATCCAGCTGGGGTGTCTGTTATTCTCGATTCCCATGTACATTTACGGCAAACGGGCGCGGATGTGGACGGTTCGGATGCGCCTGATGGAACGATTTTAGAACCGGACAGGACGGCCCGCCGAGTGGGTGGACAGCGCCTCATTGGCCGGAACGATCGGATGATCGGACGATTCTTGTTTTTGCTGGTAGATCTGCGCTGTATCATGATACCTATCTTAGATCGTACATAGACTATACTATCCATGCAGCTAGCTTATTCAACGTCGTCCCTATGCTGAAGTCATTGAGCCCCATCCGAGCCCTGCCGAGACCCGGGGCCATCTATGTGAGGCGGACTTGACATCGATGGGATGTCATGGACCACCCACTAGCATCTCGACGGTAATAGTGCGCTGCACGTCTCTGCGAAGAGTGAGTGGCAACTAAACCTAATACTGTGTAGTAGGAGGTATGACCGGACTACTAGCAGCGACACCCATTGGGATTGGGCCATTCACATCCATGGAATCCACGCCCCGTCAGGACAGCCACATCTCCCGTCCAATCCAAATTCTAGACCGCTGAGTCACCGCCACCGCTCTCACGCCCGTGATGGCCGACGGGCGCCGCTGCAGCCACGTCGATCATGACGCGCCTTGCGACGTCAGAGACTGACTAGCCGTCGATTGTCATACTATGCAGTGGCTCGCCCAAATGTATCTACGTAGTAGAGATCGCATGGTGGACATGCCAGAGGGGGGAGCATCCCGACAGGCCTCGACACCTGAGGCGGAAGCTGCCTGAGTCTTCCATCCCAAGGTCGTGCATCAGCATGACGGCCCCTGACTGGTGGCTTGCCAGCCCGGGAACGGGGTTTTAGGTCCACCGCAGACCCCGTCGGCTCCCCAAGGGGACTAGCGCCAAACAGAAAACCGGTATTACGTTTTGCTGACTGGCCAATTGCGGCCGGGTCTGGCCAGCTTGAAATCAACCTGAAATCTGAATCACGGCTCGCAAGTCAGACTGGATACACTCGGCTCAAGTGGAAGACACGCGGGAGGAGCCAGAGGGCAGCGAGGCCCTGCCAGGGGTGCTAACCCGGTCGCTGGATGGACCACGATCCCTGCTACTACTACTCCCTTGGGTAACTTGTGGAGTTGGCTTCCTGGCATGCCTGAGGCGTGTCATTCGCTGGGGGTTCGTCCATCGTTCAGATTCCGTCGGCCTCATCCATCTTGCCACTGTTCGGTTCCCACGGGATGACTCCAGGGACTGACGACGCCCAGAAGTCGCTGCCCTTGGGACGCACATCTAACTTCGAACATTCCACAGTCCCCAGCGGGGTGCCTGTCCGCGTGGAATGAACGAGCCAGCCGATGGTTTGCGTGGGCCGGAAATGCTACATACTAGTTATTCCACAGCTTCGATCTACTATTGCTGCACGCAGTCCTTGATATTAAACCCGTCGTTGTCCAACCTTGTTTCAGGGCTTCTTTCTCGCTCCTTTCCTTCTTTTTCGCTTCCCTTTCCCTTCCCCTTCCCTTCTCTTTCCCCTTCCTACTACTCTTCTGTCTCCCGCCAGCAATTCTTTTTGCCACACTTTATCTCAACCACGCCAGCCTCCAAGCCTGCCTCCAAGCCTGCCTCCAGCCAGCCCCCACCCAGGCCAGAATGGATGCGTAAGGCAATCGACGCCATCTCTCCCCATCTTCTCTAAATCGATCCCCTTTTTTTTTCTCTCTTTCTCTTCTCCAAAACCCCCCACCATGGAGATTTCCTCCCCCCCGCCGAGGGACGATGACCACAGCACGGGCCGCCGAGTTCGCGAGCTCTACCGCTACTTCCAACCCGAACGCACCGGCAGTTTCCAAGATCGGTATCAAGGCTCCTCGTCTGAAGACACACCACCCCCGACCTTCCTAGATCCCTCGATTCCACCGCCGTCCCCGTCGCTATGCTCACAACCGCTATCGTCGGCCCCCGCCATCGGTCCGGCCTCTGCGGGGCTAGTACCCGAGGCCCTGGTCCTGGGGGACCCTAATGCGACTTTGACGTCTTTCGCGCAGCTCGCCGCCTTACGTCTCAACGTCGAGCGCGTGTTGATCAGGTACGACGGAGACTCCTCCCCACGGTCCGTTGTACCAACGCCATGCTGACGAAATATGCTCCCAAGTGTCTCAGATCGCCAGTCGCAGTTCATTCTAGCCCAAAGCACACGTACTGGTGGTATCAGTGACTATGAGTCCACTGGCGCTGGCGTCTGGAACGGGTGCTCTACCGTCTCTTCAAACGCCTGGAGCATGTGCAAGGTAGGTGCTCATTCGTCAGAGAAGTTCGTAGATCGTCTACTCAACTCCGCCTTGCGTCCTTCGTTACAGGCCACTGTTTCTCTACCACCCTCCAATCGAGAACGAGGACAGCGCAGCTTCCTGGTGATCAATGACTTGCGCGACGAAGACCGCTACAAACGTCTCCCATTCGTACAGGGAGAGCCTGGATTTCGATTCTACGCGGGTACGCCCTTGACGACCGAGACCAACATCAACATCGGCTGCTTTTTCGTCCTAGATACCAAGCCACACAATGGGCTGGATGACGCGGAGAAAGAAACACTTGGGTCTTTATCGGGATTGATCATGGACTACCTGAAAGTCAGCCGTCAGGCATCGGAAGGTCGCCGCGCAGCTCGACTGTCCCGGGGTCTCAGCTGCTTCGTTGAAGGCAGCTCCAGCTTCGTGGATGCGACTCATCCGGCGTCTGTTGGCAGCTCTGCTCCAGTACCTAGCACCCCGCCGTCGTCGAGCCAGAGGGCCAACCATTTATCTGTGGGATCATTCAACAGCTTTGACATCCCGTCCAGACGGTCACACAGCTGCGATGGCCGTTCCTTCAGCTCTGCGTCTGATTATAAAGCCGATCAAGGTGTGTCGTCAGGACCGGACACCCCACTCCCCGATTGGTGGTCTGGCAGCCGGCAGAAGGAGCTGAATGGACTGGACGAATCCCAGGGCCACACCTGGGCGTTTCGACGAGCGGCGAATTTGATCCGAGAAAGCTTAGAACTGGGTGCTGAAGGCGGCGTCGTCTTCGTGGAAAACAGCAATAGCCCAATGTTGGACGCGGACACCGGGAGTGATTGCTCTGTCGAGGGCAACAATCCCGCGCCGGTGCTAGCCATCTCCACCAACGACGAGCCGTTTGCGCCAGGTCCGGGCTCCAAGGTCCTCTACCCGGCTGCGAATCTTGAGAGCTCGTTCCTGCATCAGCTCCTGCGCCGATATAGCAAGGGAAAGCTGTGGTCGTTCCATCGAGATGGAATGATCTCCAGCTCCGACGATGAATCCCCGCGACAGAGTCGCTCACGAGGACTGAAAGGCCCTGAGATGGGCAAAGGCGGGTCGAAGAAGTGGAAGTCGATGGAGAATTCCATGCTGAACCTTTACTTCCCCAACGCGAGCCAGGTCATGTTCGTGCCGCTCTGGAATTCTGCCAATTCGCAGTGGTTTGCTGGATGTTTCTGCTGGAACACAGAGGAGACACGCGTCTTCAGCTCCTCGGTGGAGCTGAGTTCGATCCTCGGCTTTGGGTCTTCGATCATGGCCGAGTGCAACCGGGTGGAGTCGCTTATCTCTGACCGACAAAAAGGTGACTTTATTGGCAGTATCTCGTAAGTCAGGCTTGAGTGACGTGTTGATAGGAATGCTGACATTTTCAGACACGAACTGCGAAGTCCGTTGCATGGTATTCTGGCGGCGGCCGAGTTTCTGAACGGGACGAACCTAGACGAGTTCCAAGGCTCCCTCCTGGAGACCATCAATGCGTGTGGGCGCACTTTGCTAGATACGATGAACCAGGTGCTCGACTTCAGCAAGATTGTGTCGTTGGAACGGACGTATCGCAGCCTGAAACGCAACAAAACGTCGCCCGCGGATGTGAAGGGTCTGGACCGGTTTTCGGCCCATCTGGATACGTATGTGGCGACCGACTTGGCCCTCCTAGCCGAAGAGGTGGTGGAAGGCGTGTGCCTGGGCCATGCGTATGGCCAGCGCTCAGCCGCCCCCTACGATCAGCCGGTGGTCCTGCCGCGGTCGATGCGAGGTCAGCACAGGCCCGACAACGAGACCAAGCCGAAGTCTCGGTCGGAAGTTGAGGTGGTCATGGACATTGCACACAACGATTGGATCTACAAGACGCAGCCCGGCGCTCTCCGTCGCATCATTATGAATGTCTTCGGCAACGCCATGAAATACACCCATAGCGGTCGTGTGTCTCTGCATCTGGCGGTCACCGAGGCATCGGAAGGTCGCTCTCGGCGGCACGGGGTCGAGGAGCTGGTTACCTTGACCGTGTCAGACACCGGGAAGGGCATCTCGGAGGAGTTCCTGCGCGGCCGCCTGTACACTCCGTTCGCCCAGGAGGACACGCTGGCGGTTGGCACGGGTCTGGGTCTCTCGATCGTCCGGAGTCTCGTCAAGTCGTTGAAGGGCAGCATCCACATTCACAGCCGTCCGGGGGAGGGAACCATTGTCAAGGTCTCCCTTCCTTTGGTGCGGCCGGGCCCGGAGTTGGAGCTGGAAGAATCCGTCCGTCCGTTGTCGCCTTCCAGCAAGGAGAACGATGTATTGACCGAAAGCCGCCTCCTGCGCGAGACTCATGTCGGCCGACGCGCCGCCATTCTTGGGGTGGATCCCGCCGAGGCTGGCTCGCATCCCCTGTGGTCGATCTACACCCGATACCTGACCGATTGGTACGGCCTGGAGCTGGTTTCCTGGCCGTCCGGCACGCCCGTGGATATCGTCATGGCGGAGGAGCAAAGTCTGGCCGACATACTACCAAATGTCGACGCGACCATTCCGTCTCTCCTCATTCTCTGCAACAAATCTGTCGATTACACGATGGCGCGCTCGCAATGGTCATCGTTGGCCAACGTGGTGAACATTGTTCGTCGCCCATGCGGTCCGCACAAGCTCGCTCGTAGCATCCGCAAGTGCCTCGACACGCAGATCGAGGATACTCCCACCCACACCTTCGAGCTCGCAGAACGGCCGCGACAAAATACCCTGTCATCCGCTGGTGATGTATCGCCGGGAGAGAAACTGTTCGAAATCACGACCGAGACGTGCGAGCTGGCGCCGGAAATGACGACCAGCTCGGGGTCGGCCTCATCGGTCGATTACCCACGCTCGCAGACCTCTTCGGACGGCATGGAGCCGCTGTATGCCACCACCTCTCCTTCTCTACCGATTCAGCCGCCTTCGCCATTCAAACAAGCCATGATTCCGGAGCCGGAGCGGCGCGCACGGATCCTGGTGGTCGACGACAACAGCATCAACCTTAACCTAATGCTGACGCTAATGAAAAAGCGCAAGCTGGCGGCATTGGACTCGGCCGAGAATGGCAAGTTGGCGGTTGATGCAGTGGAACGGATGCAACAAGGATATGACATAATCTTTATGGGTGAGTACTTTGCACTAGCCTCACCCCGAGTATTACCGTGCTAACAGTCCGAATAGATATATCTATGCCAGTGATGAACGGCTTCGAAGCAACGCGTGCCATCCGCGCGATGGAAAAAGAGCGCGGCTCGGGCTACAAACCAGCCGTGATCATTGCTTTGACAGGGCTGAGCAGTTCGCGTGATGAATCCGAGGCGCTAGCTTCAGGGGTGGATTTATTCCTCACCAAACCGGTATCTTTCAAGGAGGTGTCGCGGTTATTGACGGAATGGGAGGAGAAGGGGCTGGAGGATCGGCGTTTGTCGGGTAACTAAATGCTTTGTGATGAGGTTTTTGTGGATAGGTTTGGGTGGCCTGGTCGTTGTGGGATTGCTCCGTACACGGATATGAGGCATGAGTGATACCCTTTTGTTTGGCGTTTGGTGTTTTCCATGGTGAGTGCTACATATACACGGGTACATATTTGCATGTGTTGTCATCTGATTGATCTGGTGGATTGAGATATACATACTATGGAACTGCACATGACTCGGCAGACTGACCAGACCGTGCATTGGGAACATAAATCAAACATGCATATTACCTCTTCTCTGGAATAAACCAACAAAAGTCGATTATATAATAGTGATAACCCTAAACCTACCTCATCGCCATACACTCCTCTCCTCTCAACCCCTTCCCACATCTGACACTCACCCTACAACTCAGAACTCAATTTACGACCTCTCCTGCACACCCTCCTGCATCGCCCCCAAATGCTCCCAACTCAAAGTATCCTCGCCCAAGCTCCAGGCCATAACACCGCCGAGATTCAACTGATCCACAATATCCGTGAACTTGCGGGCAATCATATCCGCCGTATCCCACGTCCAGAAGACATCCACCTCGTCATCGAAATAATACTGTCCGCCCTTATCTTCGTCGAGGGTTCCGTCCGCGAGAGCCTTACGCCACGAATCGATAATAGAGATGCCCTTACAGGTGCCGTAATCGGAGAGACAGCCGGCTTGGCAGAAATCATCTGTGGTACCACTATTTTCGTCACCCCGTTAGTACGTACCCGTGGTTTGGAGGTTCGGGTAGTAGATCGTAGTAGGGTGAGAGAGAAAGATAAGATTGGAGGGTGACAAACCAGTTTCCATACTGACTACAACACTGTCCATCGGGACACTTCGTTCCCTTATCAAACCCGCAAGTCCCATCGTAGCTTGTCTTCAGATCCTTGGGCGGATCGCTCATCACACTCTTCTCAAAGGTTAAACTGCCACTCTTCCCGTTATCGCTGCCGTCCTCGTTCTCCATCACCACGGTCTTGCAACCTAATGGCTCTGAGTCGCAGTCCGCGTCGGGGTCCGTCTCGAACCATTTCGCGTAGTATGCCATACCCAGGTTTGTCTTTTCTCCTGGGAGTCCGATATCAGCGTAGGCTTGGATGGTGTTCAATGAGTCCACGACGGACGTGTGGTGCATGGTGACGTTGTTTCGACGGTTCATGAGATCGTAGGTCATGATGTTGGCCATGTTGATGGAGGGCCAGATTTGGGGTCCGGTGGTGGATGTGAAGGCGATCATGTCTCCGGTTTTGCCGGGGACCGCGATGGAGAGGGTTTTGTTGGGGCCGATGGCGGAGCGAATGGCCGAGAGGAATAGGGGGTAGGTGGTGATTTCGTCGGCTTTGGCGCTGTTGGGTATTTGTTTATAGTCGGCGCCGTTGCCGCCGGGGTATTCCCAGTCGATGTCTGGGGGTGTTAGATGTGGTGGGGGAGGAGAAGGAGTTGTATATGTGGAGGGTGTCTTACCAACGCCATCGAAGCCATTATTGTCTAGCATTGCGGCGACGTTCTTCGCGTACTGGTTTCGCGAGTTTTCGTCTTTGGCTCCGTCTGAGAACCCCGAGCTGTCGCCCCAGCCGCCGATGGCAATCATGACTTTTGTGTCGGGGGCGAAGCGGTTGCGGAAGGTGGATACTGGCTCGAAGGGAGTGAATTGTTGGGGAGAGTTGGTGTTAAAGAGAGTGGACGGGGCAAATGCCATGATAGCATGCGTAATGCCATCGGTTTGGTCCTTGCCGGGGAGGTCGGTGGTGTGATATCTGGTCCTGTTAGTGGCGATATGTCTCTGAAGGGGAGAGAGGCGGGGAAACGTACTCATCGACGTACATGGCGAACCGGAGGCCCGCCACGCACTGGAGTCCCATGAGGCCAAGGGCGACTGATTTGAACATGGTGTGTGCCCCGAGGGAAGAAAGTGAGGATACGAGTCAGGTGGAAGATAGCCGTGTCACCATGAACGGGCACGCCCGCTTATAAGATGACCAGGGCTCCCATTCCGATCAGTCTGGGATCTTGGCATGACATTCTCGTGTAGATGCCGGCTTGCGAGATGTGATGAGCTCAGGCATGTCTGCCGCTGCTGAAGCTGATCTCCATTAAGGTGCTGGCGCGATGAGGTAGATGGCCGTCAATCAACCCGGACATGCCAGCGAAGCATTCCTGATGGCATGCCAGGCTGTTGCCGGGACATTGCTGGATGAGACATGGAGCCCCCGGAAACCTAAATGCGGCATTCAAGGCTTGTCGGTGGTTGAACAGGAGACTGCCGAAGGTGACAAGGGGGAGGAAGGGCCAAAGGTCATGATGAGTGTTGCTCCGTACAGAAGCCTTGGAAAAGCAAAGCGGCGGACTATCTAATCCCAATGGCGCCGGATAATGGGACGGGCCGGATCCCAGGGCCCCGTGACCACATTCTTATACTTCTGGAGACTGATCAGCCACCAGCTACATCCCCCCATCCCCAGCGCCGTCAGGATGCTCCCCAGAATGGAGCCAACCACTGCCGCCGCCCATCCCCCGCGCAGCGTGATCCCCACCGCACCGCCAGCGACGCTCACCAGCGCCAGGGTCAACAGCACATGCCCCGTCCAAGACACATGACGCAACTGTCGTCGGAAAATGGGGAACAGCCCGAACACCTCGATCGAGAACAGCATCAAGCTGAACACATGCGTCGTGGATGGGAGCCGGGACGCGAGCACCGTCGACGCCATGACCGCGGCATTGGTCGACAAAGATGCCGGGAACTTGGTGGCGCCCGCGCCCTCCCCACTTCCATAGTCGAAGGAGAAGATGTTCATGATCAGCAACCAGCAACTCATCGCCCAGATCGAGTCACTGGCCGTGGACTTCGTAAGAGACTTGAGGATCGGACTGAGCCCCAGCAGCGCAAAGTAGATCAAAAAGGCTGATTTCACCGTCGACAGCCGCTGTCGATTCCGCGAGGAAAACATCGACAACATGTCTGGCTCATGCGACCCGCCATTGAAGGTCCCATTGGCAGGCCCAGGTATGGGAGACGCAGGCTCCTGAGCCCCGTAGCCATCGCCAACATATCCCGTACTATGCCGTCGGATCAGCTCGCTTGACTCGCCTTGTGCCATGCTCAATCCCAGCCCGTGCATCTGGTTCTCCTTCTGTCCGTTAGCTCGCGAGCTGGTGCCAGACGGATTGACAGAGCTGGTCATAGAGCTAGAACTGGAACCGTCATCTCCATCCAACGCACGTTCCGCGACATGGGCGTTCTCCACGTGCTCCCTGAGTATCCAAGAGTCCCAGAAGATCCACCCCAACGCCGTACCGGCACTGCCCCAGCAGACAACCGACACCGGGCTCACGCGGCCCTGCACGATGCCCACGAAACAGCAGACGAATATAGCCACCGAGCTAACATGTTGTACAATGACAGTAGAGTCAGCCACCAAAGGCCAGAAATCGTAGGGCCGCACACGGGGATTCCGCTGGAGGTGGTCCAGAAACGTCTCGGTGTCGGTGTAGTTGTCAGGATCTGTTACATATCAGCATAGGTAATACTGCAATGATTGTATAAGAGGCAGCATACACGATTGCTTCACCCAGAGGAGCTTCTTCCAGGCGCCCTTTCGTCGTCTCCGTCTGCTGGTGCCGCGCACCTTGCGACTCCCCACTCCTAGAACGGCGGGCGGTGGTCGCAATGCGGCCACGGGAACGGCCGTGCCCGAGTTGCCGCTCAGCACTCGGAGAGATTCATCGTAGCCTGTCTGAGTTGGCCGAGCCCTGGGAAGTGACGATGTGTAATATGCATCTTCAGGGGCGAGCCGGGTGGGATCCGGGAGAGCTCGTTGCGCGGCGGTAGGCTTGACGCCGACGGTGCGGTTCGGATGGGTCTCGACGGGGACGGGGGGAGGTACGGGGGGAGGCGAGTCAGGCAGGGAAGGCATCGGGCTGAATGGGATTCATGCTTGTCGCATGATGTGATCGGTGCCTGGCGCTGAAGATACGATTGCGCTGTCGGTGACGCGAATCGCCATTTCGGCCTCAGCCCACGTGGTGCTTAGTCATCGATTGTTGTATCAATGCATCAAATACGCTAAGAACAAAGTACTATAAACATCGATGGCTACCCATGCTTTTGTTTTGACAATAGAATCTGGAACGATGTTATGACAGGTTCCAACTAGGTCTGTAAAACGTGCAAAACGTCAATCACAACCCGATCTGGCCCATCGTCCAAGCTTCGCGCCTGCTCAACCAAAAGACGAAACTCCCCATCACTGTTTTCGAACAGATAGTGTTGTTCACGTTGTGACGAGATCTGACATGCGAGGATTTTGACTTGGGTGTCTCGGTCGCAGGCTTGATAGAACGCCGCTGCTTTGTCGAATAGTTCTTTCCTGGACCTGCACTCGTCCAGCGGGATATAGCGAATCGCTCCGATGACTCTTTGAGAGGCTAGGCGAAAAACAACCTTGCTAGGTTTGACAGGCTCGGCGCTGGTCTCGGTTGTCCTGCGCCGCTTGGCCATAGGGGAGACAGCCGGTTTCTCCTCTTCCGATGACGATTCTTCTTCGGATGATGATGAGCTTTCTTCTTGGGATGAGTCCTCGGCAGCCTCGCTTGCGCGGCTTCTCACCGAGAATCTTGTGAAATGACCCGTCTTACCCTGCAGCCTTTTTGCGCCTCTCCCTACTCTGGGTGTTTGGGCACGGGAAGTCGAAGCAGCCCGGACAATATCTTCTCCCAAGGAGCTTTGGAGCTGCCTGAGATAATCC
Source organism: Aspergillus carbonarius ITEM 5010 (assembly GCA_001990825.1). NCBI lineage: Eukaryota > Fungi > Ascomycota > Eurotiomycetes > Eurotiales > Aspergillaceae > Aspergillus > Aspergillus carbonarius. The sequence continues at coordinate 340,704 of KV907514.1, forward strand.
CAGGCTTCAGATGAATACTCAATCTCGTCCATGGTATTTCCAAACACTCGGATGGCGCAGTGTTGGAGTTCCTCTCCTTCAGCAGCGCCCGACCACGGTCTGAGATAGGTACCATGAGTAGTGCTCCGGGGTGGATCGCAGTAGACGAATCTCGCCGTACCACCGGCCTCATGTAGTACGAGAACATCGTACTTACGCGGCTTGGTGACCATGTACCAGGATAGCTCCAATTCATTTCCCTCCCTGTCAAAGACCTTCCAGAACATCGCACCTTGACGGCCAGCGTACTTGCATTTCGGGATCTCGTTGCCGTTTTCCCGGTGCCACTGTTCCAATGTTGCCATCAGATAAGTCGGCAGCAGTTTGTCAGGATCTGATGTCGACTTCGGGGTAACCTGGACCAGGTTTCCTTGTTGTGTCTGACCCCTGTTGTCATCTGCGTTGGCTGAATGGGAGCCTTCGGGGGAGATGGGTGGCTTTTGCTCGTCATCGGATTCTGTGTGAACGATGCGCCGAGAAGTGCGTCTGAGCCTGGGAGGAACGCGACACGTATTAGCCATTGTGGTATCTAAAGCAAGAGACTCAGCGTGCCTTTCCGACAAGAACGTGACAGGGTTATCTGAAGTTGAAGGTGACATTTGACTGTTCTGGACATGCATTTAGCATTAAAATCACAAGATTGTACGTAAGGCAATGTTTAAACTCATACAACATACGTTCTGGGGAAGCAAATGTGTTTGGGTGAACAACGATACAAGCTGGCTCAAACTAATCCAATGGCTTCAAGTATCACTGGAAGATGAGCGCGTCTCGCGTTTCGCGTTCAGGTAGTTTAGCAGGCAGTGCAGTACAGTTCAGCCCAATTCAGGTGCTTGAGCATTATGGTCTGTCTGCCAGAGCTCCCCACCAATGATAGATCACTTGATACCTATCAGTCACACAATCATGCGATCTCCAACAATTGCATGAGGCCCAAGTATGACTAGTGAAGCACGTTCCCGATCAGTACGTCTGATTGTAAACTCAATAGACCTCAACGAAAGTAGATAGATAGGTCACTTCAATCCAGCTGTACACAGCACCGGGCAGGTTGCAGCTACTAGGTGTCAGAAGTCTTGAACCCTGACAGGGTGACGGGCACAGAGCGATCGCAACCACCGAGACGGAAGGCGCAAATCTAGACTGGATTGTGTGAAACCGATGAGGCGGGGATCAGTAAACAATTTCCGGGCACACAGGATCTACCTGAAGGAAGCACTGCTCCGCATTTTAAGTTGCACTTTATCTCTGTATGAATGAATATTTTGTGACAAACCCTGGAAGATGCAGCCGATCCATCTCATTCCTCCGACTTTCAGGGAATGGCGTCTCCGCATCTGGATCATCTCAGGAATATCTCCCCTGCAAAATTACCAATAAACCTGTTAGTCCCGGGAGTCTGCGTTCACTGTGGTGGTTCGAACTGTAGTGAACGATGGAAATCAAACCCTCACCACTATCACCACCACCACCATCACTGCTCCCTAATTCCATGACAGAAAAAAAAAAAAAAAAAAAAGAAAAGAAAAGAAAAAAAAAAGCAAGAAAAGAGAGAGAGAGAATGATGAGGGACAGAACAGGAAAGAATATAATTTCACTTTCCACACCCATCCATGTCAAAACAACCGATCCTTCTGGCCCAGATCTTCCTTAGCGGCTGCACCTATCCGACGCGGAATACGAACGAGGGATGTTTGTTTGCTCTTCTTCTCCTCCCTACCCGGGACATTGGGCAATCATCCAGCACCCGATAAATCTGTCTCGTCTCCTGAAGAAGTTCGGTCCACTTAGGTTGTCAATTCCCAACGAAGTTAGTGGTGGTGTCTCAGGTGAGGAGGTGGCTTGAATATGCACTATTCGGTTGTAAGGTTTGGTTTCATATGACAAGAAATTACACATCACCCACTGGTTGTTTGTATGTTTCATTGCATGTGCTCGGCTGGGTGCTGGGTGGCTTGACTTGACCTTAGGGGTTGCAGCTAGCTGGACTGTATGGGTGGTGGTTGTAGTACTTTTTTCTCATGTCCGAATTAGGTAGTAATTGCGTATCTTATACACAACAGCTCTAGGGTATATTTGATGAAAGACACGTCTGAGATGTGTACTATGAGGTCATGGCTTCACTGCTTAACATCACGCCGTTGGGTGGCTCAGAAATAGTATACCTACTTAGTGACCTTGAAAGAAAGTTAAGCACGGGTAAGGGATCGGGCGAAGCCGGCATTGAACTGTAACTACTAGTACTGCCTGGTAGTACCTTGTAGTTACTAAGTACTAGGAGTAAGCCATTTTAGGCGATGAGATAATAATGTTGCTGACAAGATATTCCATACAAAGGGTTGTGCTCTTGGGTATTATTAGATATAAGCAGGGATATTAGTAGATGGTCGGGATATAATAATTACCGGCTGATGTTTATTTCTATAAATTACTATGTTCTACCCTTCTATACAAACCTAGGACGCCGGCCTGGGATAACGGGAAAGAAACAACCGCGTAATACCTGCCTTATTGGGTAAAGAAAATTCTCCTCAGGAGCCCGAAAAAGCGATGCAGTCGATCTGATAGAAAGAGAGTAGAAAAAGGATCATACAATCGGGAATGTTCTCATCTGATACACAGATGCCATCGAACTTCGAAACAGGCTGGAGAATTATACTAGCATAAGAATGCCGGTCTAACAAGCACAATATCAACACAATCAACGGGTATCAAACGCTCAAAATGATGGAACTGGACACGGGTCGTCCAATATGATGTTGATGGAAGCATGCTGGCATGGGTCTTCGTCACGATTGTTCTGGAGAATCAGCTTTCTGCTGCAATTCAGCCACCACCTTGGCCACCTGCGGCATGGTCGTCTCGTCGACGCTGTTTCTACGTCCCCAGTTGGCTGGCTGTCTGCGGAGGAACACGCCCACGGCACCAATGTAGCCCTCATGACGCAGGAAGTAAGCTTGTTTCTCGCCCTTGGACCAGAATTTGATGGCGTAGGATAAGGTATTCATGGTCTGTCGGTGGCCCCGGATGAATGAGCCGCCAAAATAGATATGCTTGACCTGATGTTTCTCGGACTGTAGATACGCAATCTGTCCGATATTGTTGCTGTAGAATGTTAGACATAGCCATGCAATGTGCAATGAACCTTGAAATGACGTACCTGATGGCATAAAGTAGGCTCCTGCTCATGTCTTCGAACTGGAATGTCGGCTCGCCATTCCTTTCCCTGGGTTCGCCTTGAAACGAATCTTCCCCGTCCACTTGATTTGACTCTGCTTCGCTCTTCATGCGGAATACCTTGCCAAAAGTACTGGCAATGGCGGTGTGCTTAAGCCCAATTTTGGTGTAGTCCATGCCGTAAATGTCACCCACTAGCATGTCCACCCCGCTGTTATCCCCTCGGTCTGCCATTGCCAGCATGTCGTCGAAGGTGCGGGCACCAGTTAACAATGACATCAGACCCCAGAATGTGCCACCACCGAGGTGAGTGCCACCCACACGCTGGAACTGCTTGGGACCCGAGACTTTGATCATCGACACTCCGGAGCCAATGTTGACTAATAGATACGGGTAGACATCCGGTCGGGCCTCGGCAAACTGCATCGGCTCGAGTTCACTGTAGGTAAAGACCTCGTTAGGGATCTCCGTGATGAAAAAGTCGAGGCCTATGGGAGATAATTAGATCCGGGCATGACTTTCTCTTATGGGGAAGGCTGCAGCATACCGGTAATAAGGCACTCCATCTCATCTTCCCGGATGATGTTGACGTTGAGGGCCGCTTTGAGCTTATCGTAGTATTTGTATGCACCTCCACCCGTAGCCATGACACATAAAGCATCTCCAGAAGGGCCCTCGAGCTTCTCGTGTTCTTCTTTCAGTTGCTTAATGAACTCAATGCACAGATCAATGCGGGAGGTTTCGAAATTGATGAAGTTCAGTCGGCCACCATTGTCAACAGAGTCCAGCTCTCGTGTAAAATAAACCAGTTTCGCCAGCGATCCACCAATCTAACGTTGGGGCAGCGAGAATCAGTAAATCGAAATTGTGAGGTTAGGCCGAACGGTGCAATTGCGGGGAGCTTCAAAATTGTGCGGGGAACCGCGGAAGAAAAAAACAAAGAGAATCACTCACGTCAACAGCAACATGGCTCACCAGGCCAGTGTGATGGGGAAGACGAATATCATGGCCCTCATAATGGACGCCGTCCGTCCTTACGGGACTCTTGGATCGGGGGTCATCATCAACAATAAAGGCGCCCTTGACGTTGATCTTGACAGCTCCTGGATTGGTGATCGCCTGCTCTAGGCGACCGCCCCGGGCGGAATTGGGGGTTGAGGAGGACATATCGTGTCAATGGCATAAAAATACAGATGTAAAAGGAGCGATGGAACCCAGGGATAGATGGACAACGGGGAGTAAACGGCGGTGCCGGCGGACGAGGTTACCATCTCGGAGCAATGGGATCCCGTGATGGCCCCTACGGCGTATATCTCCTTCTGCCCGCTTTTGTTGAGGTCGGGTGGAACCAGATTATTCCTCTGACCGGCTGGCCAACCCAAGCATTCTTAGTCACGCCTCCTACGGTGCTGGACGCCGAGGCCATCCAGACAAGGGCAACTCTGGCCTACCGGTGAGCTAAGTAGCTGGCAGTTGCAGAACCGCTAGCCTGATTGTCTTCTGCAGGGGTCGACTCACTGCGTCACTCCATCCAGCCTGAGGGACAAGGTGACCAATGACATCGCGCTCCATGCTGATACCTTAGGCATGAGTTTCAGGCAGCCAGACCCCACACGATCGACCATTTCATATAGCCAACACCAGGTACGGAGTACCATCCTGACAAGCTAATATCATTGATATTGAGAGATCAATGCTGCTGGATTGATGGTGCTTCGTTTGCTATGGCTGCATCCGGCCACCAATCAGCTTGGTCAGCGAAAAGTACCATGTTTTTAACGACCGCCTACAAATATTGATATACTATTATCTCCGCACTCACCAGGATCGCCCATGGTTGGATGTCGCCGGTACTTTACTAGCTTCATTGAGAATACGGGAGAAGTACGGCTGATGATAGAGCAGTCTAGCGGGTACTTAATTCCACCAAGCTAAGCACCGTGTAAAGGCGAAGCGAAGGCAAACTGGATTCAGACAAACGGAGGAGATCCACGCCAGAAGCCGTGTCATTCTTGGCCCAACCTCCTGAGCCGACCGTTCAAATGATAGCAGCCAATCCTAGCGGCGTGGGTGCTTCTTACGGACTTTTGAGTTTCCCGCCTAGACAGATCTCGAAGGCTCATCTTACCGTATGATGCGATATACTTGGAGGTTTGAGTTCGTAGGCAATCCGATAGTCGCGGGCTGGTTCCCAATTGGTTAGCCATAGAGTCACTATTGTTTCTTTACGAGGTGCTGGTGTCTCCTGGTTGAGTCCGTGTATACTTTAAACACCTACTTGCATCCATTAGCCGTTCAATGCCGGGGTATCTGCTCCCTATGAAGGCTTGATCTATCTCATTGTCTGCAATCGAACAGTATTCTACATTCTGTGACTATTATCTGTGGTGGAACCATCCATCGTATCTGCAAGTGAAGTAACTAATGGATGTTATCAGAATCTCGGAACCTCTCTATGCTTAGAACGCTCGTCAGTACGAGTCAACCCACGACACTTTATTTCGTTAACTTCATGCTGACACCGTCTCTAATCGGGTCTGACCCAGCTTTGCCCGCTACCTGACCCCAAAGGATCAATTTCCAGTTGAAGTGGTCACTTGCCGAAAGTGTGTTGGTGGCCAGACCCGCTCCTCTAATTGCATCTCTGCCAAACTCACTTCTTCCTTATTCTCCCTACCTTCTGTCCCTAGCAACCCTTCCAGGTCACATTCACTGTCCGGGTCCTCTTTGTGTTCTTTCACCTGGCTGCCTGTTGTCATCCGCGTCTCCATTCAAGCTACTCAAAGTTTCTTTCCACAATACTTTCTCATCATATTCGCCTTTCTTCTACCTTTCCACCTCACTGTTACATTCGTCAGGTCACTTGTCTCTACTGCACCTCAGTCGCTTCCACGCATCAAAAGCAGAAAAGAGACATCTTATCGTGAGCATCCTCTCATCACTAGCGGAGCCATCCAACTTACCAACGATGCGTACTTAGAGACACCTGGCTGTTGCTCAAATCACACATCTGATCTGTCTGTGTCTTCTCTTGAGAATCATGGATAGCTTTGAAGTGTCCGGTATGAGTAACGCGCTGAAGGAGAGCTCGGGGAACGAAATCAAATTGCCCACCGAAGCTGTAAGCGCTGCTCGTGAGAAGGGGTGGACGACTCCGGAACAATACGATTACGAGAAGTACACTTCCTCCGTCACGCCACTGGGGCCCTTACAGAACGGTGGTGAAGGAAACCTTCCGGCATGGGCCGCCCAGGCAGCTAAATATGAGTGGCAAGACGATTATGGAGATGTCGGCCCTCAGAATCCTGCCTTAGAGGAGCAGTTGTACCGTGGCGAGTACATCAACAGAACTGGTCTAAAGATCGGAAAGTGAGTTGACTACCTAAGCTACCTTCCAAGAGTCTATAACTAAATCCCTGAAGTCTCCAGAACATTGAGGTCATTGCCGAGAGTCGTGAAAGACCAAGTCCCGTCAAGAGCGTAAGTCCTGCCATGAGCTTTACAAGACCTGCCTGTGGCTGACGGTATGTAGTTTGACGAAGCTGGCCTCCACCCGATTATTCGAGAGAATATCCGATTGTGCCGGTATGAGGTTCCGACTCCTATTCAAGCCTACACCATTCCGGCCGTACTTACTGGACACGACTTGATTGCTATCTCTCAAACGGGTAGGTGTTGGATAGTTTGCAATCTAAGATATATACTAACAAAAAAAGGATCTGGAAAGACTGCTGCCTTTCTGATTCCCGTCCTTTCTCAGCTGATGGGCAAGGCTAAAAAGCTGGCAGCGCCTCGCCCGAATGTCGCAGATGGTTACGATCCACAGCTTCACCGCGTTACGGCTGAGCCTTTGGTGCTCATCGTCGCTCCTACCCGTGAGCTTTCGACCCAGATTTTCGATGAAGCGCGTCGGCTTTGTTACCGATCCATGCTACGTCCTTGCGTTGTCTATGGTGGCGGGCCGGGCTGGGAGCAGAAGGCGGATTTGGAAAAGGGTTGCGACATTCTCATTGCGACCCCTGGCAGATTGTTAGATTTTATGAATCAGAACAAGGTTCTCTCCCTTCGACGTGTGAAGTAGGTTTCAGAAGCCTAGTATGCTTCGCCGCTAACTCAGTGTCAGGTATACCATTATTGACGAGGCCGATGAAATGCTTCTACCGAATTGGGAGACTGAATTCCAGAGAATTATGTCTGGCGGCGGTATGTATTTTGAGTTCGCAAGCTTGACCACGTACTGACGATCAAAAGATGTCAACGAGGACGCTGATCACCGTTACATGATGTTTTCCGCCACCTTTGATAAGGGTTGTCGTGAGATGGCACGTAGGTTCCTAGCTGCCGACCATGTTCGCGTGCGCATCGGCCGACCTGGTAGTACTCATCTCAACGTTGACCAGAATGTAAGGCAGTGACTTGAAATTCATCCAAGGTCTGTGCTAACTGTGGGCCCTAGATCATTTATGTCGACCCGGCTTTAAAGAATAAGTGTCTCTATGATCTGATCATTGCTATGCCACCTTCGCGTACTCTGGTTTTCGTCAATTCTAAATCCCAGGCTGATCTTGTGGACGATTATCTGTACAACAATAAACTTCCGAGCACCTCGATTCATTCTGATCGTACCCAGATTGAGCGAGAAGATGCTCTGTAAGTTACTAATCGAGCACTTCCAAGAATATTGCTGATGCAATTAGACGTGCCTTCCGTACTGCCAGATGCCCCATTCTTGTTGCCACCGGTGTTTCTGCTCGAGGCCTGGATATCAAGAACGTCATGCACGTTATCAATTATGATCTCCCACGTGCCGAGCATGGTGGAATCACTGAATACGTTCATAGGATCGGTACGTCAGCATCCGAGGGTGTACATGGAAATGAGCATGTGGGCTAACACTGAACAGGACGTACTGCGCGCATTGGCAATGAAGGTCTTGCTACTTCGTTCTACAATCATGACCGTGATTCCGAGCTTGCACCGGACTTGGTCAAACTCCTGATGGAAACTAATCAGAAAATTCCCGATTTCCTCGAATCTTATTGTCCTGAGGATAAGGTTGTCAAGTTTGACGATGATACTGACGATGAGAATGAGAAAAACGACAACACCGGTGGAGGTATTGACGCTGCCTGGGGGGGGATTCCGATGGAGTCTGGAGATGCCCCGGCGGCAGACGATCCCAACTTGGATTTCTAGTGTACCCCTAGCTTTGCTGGCCATGTTCAATCCGTGATTCGTCGTGGATGCTGTCTTTGGAACCGAGCTTCTGAGGGTATGTGGTCGGCAGACTATCATATGAAGGCCGGACAAGTGGGTGATTTGCTAATGGTTTCTCTTTTTTCCTCTGTTGCGATTCTACGATGCTGCGATCAGACCGGCTCTGCCATGCAAAATTTTGACCCTGGGCATACGTGAACATTGCCGGCTGCTCCTCGCCCGGAATAACTCAGAAATCCGTCAAGGCTCGGGATTGATTGTCGTGAGCTGTGTGGAATTCAACCAACTGCGGGCTATGTTGGGGGGGAAGGGTGGGGACGAGCAGGCAATTTCATTCTGCTGCTACTGAAGGGGGCATAAAGTAACTAAAAAACGACCATTCGGATCTTCTTTCTCATCTAGTGATGGTGCGCCTTCCTCGCAAGGGCACTAGCAAGCTCTTTCCCATAGTAGAGCCAGCCATGTCCACATGAGCTGAATGGTACACACTCCCACGTAGACTGTTGACGCATCTCATCAACGATCAGCGACACAGCACCTACCTATCCATTCTTTGGTCAGACCCAGGGCTCACAGCCACCATGATATCCTATCAGCGATTCGCCTTTCTCGTTATACTTATCACCCTCACCACCGCAGCTGCCCCGAATCCCGTCCCCAGCAACACAACTGCGAACATCATCAGTCTCCCTTACAATCTCAGCACCTCTATAGTCATTGATACATTTACCAACCCACAGTATAACGCCCTGGGCTTTTGGCACGGAGGCCTCGAGGGTCTCACCATGGAGTACGGCCACCACTACGTCCGCCTCTACCCCAAGGACCCCGACCACAACTACAACACTCAGCTGTCCCCGGCAACCTGCTTCAATCTCCTCCCCTACCGAGCCACTCACTACTTGCACATCCACTTTAACGGCAGCACCAAGTTCAGCGTCTCCCTCTCTCAAAACAACATACATTGTGACTCGTCCCGCAGTCCGTTCCCCGAAACGTGGGACTCGGTTGAAGCCTCCCGCTATGCGCGCGGCAACGACATTTACATCCCCCTCTGGCACTTCTACGTGGACCACTCGCGGGCTGTCGCGGTCTCGCTTAGTGGGTTCTATTCGACGGAGCCGGTGACGCTCTACCGGGTGGAGATTGTCAGCGCTGGCAGTGTACCGCGCGGGTTTCCGATTCCACGTCGCGTGGACAATGGACGGGTATTGTTGAGGTGCTCTCGGCCCGGGTCTTTTGCATTTGGAATCGACGATGGACAGCCGAGATTTGCGCAGGAGGTGATGAAGATTTTGGAGGAGGAGCAGATTCTGGTGACTTTTTTTGTGGTTGGGATGGGACTCAGGGATTTGGAGACGAATTTCTCGAATGTTTATGGGGAGATGCTGAAGAGAGGGCACCAGGTGGCGTTGCATTCGGATACGCATCGGAAGTGAGTTTCTACTAATGACTGACTGGGTTGGGTCAGATGCTAATGGTGAGGTGGTATAGGCTGGAAGGGTTGCAATCACTTGAGGCCATTGACCAGGAGATTGTGGAGAATATCAAGTCTTTCCGACAGATTCTGGGGATTGAGAGTATGTCCATTTGAGTTGGGATATCGGGTTGTGCTGACGATTGACAGCTCGCTACTTCCGTCCTCCGTACGGCACCCTCGGAGCAAGGACGCGTCAACGACTGGCAAACTACATCAAAGACCCTCAGATCATCAACTGGAGCGTGGACATTGAAGACTGGTTATGGGCCGACTCGAAAACCCCCGAGAAGCAGCGCGAGGCCTTTGTTCGAGACGTAAGGCGGGGCGGCAACCTGGCTGTCATGCATTTCCTTAGCCCGACTACTGTGCATTACTTCCGAGAGGTGATTCGATTCGTGAAGAGCATGAATGCGACAATCATGCGCATTGATCAATGTCTGGAGGATCCACAAAGTCCGCGTGTGATCATTCCTGGCCCTTGAGTGATGCATTTATGCTTTTCTCCAGCTCATCCATGTCCTATACTGGGACCGCTGGAGGGTAGTGAATCAAGTTGTTTAACATTATTATGAAAAACCAATCGTAACAGGTTGGCGAGGATTACCTGGTGCACAGCTTTCTGGTCTCCATTAGGAACACTGGGGGAATACAGCTCCTCCGTAGTGAGATTGTCCTTTTTTTTTTTGTCCCACGAGTTATGAATAAGTCGTATGCGTTAACGATTGGGTTTATTGCGGGGCACGTGCGCCCTACACTCGTACTTTGGTCAGACCGACACAGCCTGTCTTTCTGGCAACTCCCAATCCTGGATCATTTCGTACTTTGAAGAATCCAAATATGATTTGCCCGCTAGACACTGAAACCGGGGGAAGTCATTGCGAACAACTGCCCAGTGGTCCAGACACTTTCTCGTTTCTGTAATTTGCATACACTATTCTGTGTACACCATGGCTGTTTTTCTTGGGGTTTAATCTCCAGCAATCACGATAATACGTGCTTCATGGAAGATATTTTCAAATCCAGATAGAGATGAGGCAAGCCACGGCGTTTGTCAACACGGCAGTGTAATGCACATGCTGACTCCAAAGTAGGCGAAGAGAATGAAAAATGAGAAAGGAAAAGAACGAACCAAAACAAGGGATGAAAGTGAAACTTCCAGACCAGAACGATCCAAGGGGCTCGCCACTCTCCGAATTCCCCGGCTTCCACAGATGTCGCTGAGGTCTTGACCCACATCCACTGGAGCCTTTTTTGTCCTATATAATGCTGGTTCCTTTCGACCACAAGGAAAGTCTCCTGAAAGAGACATTCGACACAAGGGGGAAAATGCACGAAACGGGATGATGAGCGGGACAGACGGAGTCTTTCCTGATTATCATTATACCGGTATGTCGTCATGGTAAGATCCTGCAGTCTGGAGGCAAACAAGCCCAGGAACCCCTATAAGTTCCTATTAATATTCACCTGGTCATCCGAGGCGTGCTTTCGATGTAACAATCCGGTACGAGATGATCTGTTGCATCAAAGGAACCTTTTTTGTCAGGTACCACCTTTGTTCCGGCCCCGGCGATAGACTCTTCGTGTTACCTGCGCCCATTCCCCCCCAACAAAGGTCCAGACAAGTCAGATATATTGCCGTTTGACCTAGAGGACACAGCATCGATTGAAAAAAAAAATTCATATCGCCTTCCTTCGCCTTATAATCCATGGCTGGCCCAATAAGCCAGACAGAACCAACCCAACAAGGCCCTCGGCGAAGTGAACGCGTCCGCAAGATAGCCCAGGTGCTGGCTGAGAAAAAGCTTTCTGAGATTATAAACCAACAAACAAATGTATGGTGTGGGCCCTGACCAAACTGAGCAGTGTAAATTGACTGAATTTGTTCTTAGGTACAATCATTAGGTGCGAGACCGAAGAAAGCAGTAGCAGCACGAGCTCCAAATGTGAAAGCATCGACAAAAAAAGCCACTAGACGGGTATATTTATGTCTCCCTTAATCAGACACAGGAGCTTACATCATCTATTATAGAGTCATCCGTCAGGTGCGACAAGGAAGCGAGCAACAACAGCCCGATCTCCACCCGCAAAAGGGCCCACAAGGAAAGGTAAGCCAAAGGTATGCTTATAGTTCACTGGCTCGAAGGCAAGATCTAATTCTCATCCATTATAGACTAAATCGTCAGGTACAAAACAAAAGCAAGCAACAACAGGGCCATTGCAGTGTCTGAAAGAGCGTCCGAGGAACCCTCCGCTACCAGTCAGGAAAAGGCTGTCTGTTGAACATTGGATTCTAGAAGATAAGTGGCCGCAGGAGCTCTTCTTATCTGGCCCGATGAGCCCACTCAAAGGAGGCATCTTGAGGAGGAAGGCCAGGAGGTTCCGATTATGTCGTTCCAGACACCGAATGAGATCCAAACCCAGACCCAGACCCAAGCACAAGCACAGACAGCCAGCGCAATCAAAAGCCTTGCTTATGTATCAAGCCGTTGTGAGATTTACCTCAACGAGAAGGGTTGTTTTCTGACATCCCACAAGTTTGGGATTGAAGATGATGAGGATGAATTTTGCCACAAGCTCTTGAAAAGAGTGTTTGATACACCAACGCACACATTACTTGACCAGAATGCCTTAGAGTATCTCAACACCCGAGCGGACTTCAAAAACGCAACTGGCATCACTCGAATGATAAGTCAATTTTTCGTTCCCTCCGCAGAACTAGAGATGTACCGCGGTAATCTCAAGACGGTCAGGCTCGTTGAGAGCATCGATGAGCCTTGGAGTTGGTCGACTCCCCTGGACGTCGACGCCATACCCCCTCAGCTGCAGCTCCCCTCATTATCAAAGGTCCTCCCAACACCACAACCCGATTATGCTGTTGGGTTCCCACACGATGCGTTCACCCCTGTGCAGCTTGAGAAGTTGAAACCATATCTCGGTAGTGATAAGCAGGAGCAAGATGAGGTTTTCAAGACTTCTGCCTTTCAGGGTACACAAGGGATGCTCTTCCCATTCCTCACATCCGAGTGCAAAAGTTTCACAGGGAAGCCATTTGTTGCAAACCGGCAAAACGCGCATAGTATGGGTCGATCTCTGCGAGGGGTTGTCGAGCTCTTTAGATTGTCTCGGCGTCAAACTGAGCTACACCGAAAGGTGTTAGGGTTTTCTATCTATCATGACCATCGAACAGTGACAATCAATGCGCGAACTATATGGTTCTAGAAGCTGGAAAATCCAAATATTACCAAAAGCTTTTCTGGGAGTTTTTGATCCGATCACAGACAGCAGCCGAGAGGTGGGGGACCTATAATTTCGTGACTGCAGTCTATCACGGCTGGGCGCCGCGGCACTTTGCACGACTTTCTTCAGCGATTGACATGATACCAGATGCTAACGCTCATATGGATGATGCATCGACGGCCCAGGCAGCGGTGCTGAAACAGCGAATGGTGTCGGAGCCAGAAGAAGATATCAGATCTGTGTCTGATGACACCCCGGTTCCACCTATGAAGAGGCGCAGAAGAGCGAAAGCGAGAAGGTAGTTTGAGTGGTTTCTTTCTTTCTTTCGGTTCCTTGAGCCGGGGGTGGGGGGTTGTTTTGCAACAGAATTCTGGTACGGTTTCCTCTCATGTCGATTTCGTTTCGCGTTGTTCCTATTTATCCTGGATAGCCTTCGCTTGGATAGGACTAATTTTTTTTTTTTTTTTTAAAAAAAAAAAAACCATACCATCCACCTTACGAACAGTAGACTCGCTCCACGATGTTCCCATCGCAAACCCTACTCCCATCCTACAAACACGTAACCAACCCCTACGAAGCCCATTCTTGCGTTCCTCTTATCACCAGAACCTAACCCAACCTCCCAGTCAATCAACTCCTCCCCCCATCCACATCCTGAAACACCCAAAACCCGCCAAACTCCCAGTACGCCTCTTCTCCGACTTCCTGCAAATTCCCTCGCACAAACTCCTCACAGATCCCGGGACATCCATCCTGATCATGGTACACCGCCGGATGGCCTGCATTCTGCCCACAGAGATCAATATTGGCGATGATTTTCAAGTTTCTAAAATGTTCCGCAATATCACAATTTACCCCTGGGAAGTGAGCCAACGGAGGACCCCAAGTCCTTGGGTTTGGAGCCGGGTTGGGCACAATACCACCCCTTCTACCCCTGTTATACTTGTCCCTGTCGTCACCATTTCCGTTGACATTGATATTGATATCAATAGTATTAGCGAGAACATCCCCCGGCACCTTCATCATCGGAAACATCCAAACTTTTATCCCGGACTCATGATGAATCTCCAGAATATATACGCCCCCCCCACGAGCATTGAACTCCTCCCCGTAGGTTTCGGGTCCTCCGCGAACTCCACACCCGAGGATATTTTCTTTGGAGTCTCCGACGTCACATATCCCCTTGGGGTTGCCGGTTGGGGTCCCGGTTTGGAGTCTTTTGTGTTTGGGGTTCGTCTCCTTTCCTGGGATTGAACCGAATGACAAAGAAGAAGAAGAAGAAGGATGCATAATGCAATTTCCTCCCGTATGCAAACTCACCACATTCCCGCCGTTGCCGTGATTCGTTGCTTCAATGACATCAATCTCACCATTTAGGGGCCAGGTCTCGGTGTCGCTGAGCCAGAGAGCAGGCCAGAGACCGCATCCGTGGGGGGTGTGATGGATGGAGAAGATGAAGAGGCCGGTTGTGTAGCGGGGGGTGGATTCGATGCGGATGGATTTGATTTTGGAGGTGGAGGAGGAGGAGGAGGAAGGGGAAGGGGTGGTGTCGATTCGGAGGGTTATGGTGTTTTGGGTGGTGTGGGTTAGATTTAGATTTAGGGATTGGGTTGGGTTGATGTATCTGGGTAGGGTAGAGGTTGAGGGGGTTAGTAGGGGTAGTGTAGTAGTGAAAAGAGAAGGGAAGAAGGGGAAAGGAGACATACTCGACGAATCCATCCGTGGGATCTTCTTCCGTGAAAAAGGTGAATTTATCAAAGAAGGAGGGGCCAGTGTAGGTGTCGATTAGGGTGTAGGTTGGGGGTTTGGGGGGACTGGGGTGGTTGCGTTTGTGGGTGATGGCGATGGCGTTGCTTTTGGTGGTGAGAATCGGGGTGATGATAACGAGGGTTAGGACGAGAGTGAGAAGGAAAGGAAAGGTGAGGACTTTGGTGCGTGGGGACCAGGTACAAGGGCTGAACCATTTGGGATGCTTGTTTCTTGTAGGTGAATAATTGTGGTTTCGTGGAGTGGTAGCACGGTACTGAGGCGGCTCGTAGATTCTTCTGGGATGAGAAGCTTGCATTGTGAGGGCGGGCTTGTTCTCTGTGGACACTGCAGTGGTCAGTCAACAGGATATTGGTGGTGGAATATCCAGCAGGGATGTCTGGACATATCCATGGGAGTTTCAAATTCAGCTACTCTGTGCAACTTAGGGCTTGCTCGTACGCATGTTTCTTCCTGGTGCCTCATCATGACTGGGTTTGGTCGTCCTGACCTCATATCAACTTGGCTTTGGTCATCGTGATGGCTGACCGCAATAGTCGGTAGTCTTCATTACGAGATTATGATGGCTACTCAACGCGGTGGAAGTGATTGGGATGGGATCATCGACAAGTGGCGATAGAAGTGACCTGCCCACACCGCTATACTATTCATGTTCAACGAACAGTGACCAGTACCTCTGACACGAATGCTGGTGATGGGTACAAAGACCAGTTGCTAACCCTCAAAAGAATATTACCAGACGCCGGATGCAAGAACTGCCCGCACCAAACGCCATCCTCACCACAATGCCATGCAATGCTACTAGGCTGAATGCAAATCTATAAAATATAACCCACTTTTAATATATAATTCGCCCGCGAATCATAGCCCAAAGTCTGGCCGAGAACACCGCGGCGCATGGTTCATCATGTGCTCGATCGTGCTCAGGACCCACCCCGACCGTGCTGTCGGCCTCCGAACTCCCAGTCGGGGAGTTTCACCAGTGAAGCAGATGCCATCCCGCATGACGAACTGCGCACAGTCGCGCGAGCTGGAGCACAAAGACTGGCACTCGTGGAACGTGGTGATGGTTGGATGTTCCTGGTCAGACAGATTATCCCAGTCATCGCGGACATTGGAGAGTTCCGGGAAGATGAGTTCCTTGAACACGTCGCGGTGGAGGAGAACCGGGCTGTCGGTCTAATCATAGATGGTTAGCTGAGTCAGATTACGTGGGTACAATGGCTCACCTCAAGGCGTCTTCGCTTCTCAAATTCGTAGAGATCCTGAATCTCACGAGGGGACAGATGATGGAATGCTACTGCCGGGAAACACCACGGTTTCCGGTAGAACCCTTTGGCGAACTCGTCCAGCTCTCCGACATTGGAATTCTGGAGGATCGGCCACGAATAGTGCAACGGAACTCCGGCATCAGCAAGAACCTTGCCCAGGACACAATCACCCGCCCAGTGCCAGTCGGTGTATTCGTTCAACTCCACAGTGCGGCTGGCGTACTCATTCGAGGCGAGCTGCATCGCTGGATTGGAGACAATGAAGCCGGAACCGCCATGTGCGAAGATGACGTCCGCAATTTGGGTCTCGGTGCCAATGTAGTGGGGCTCTTTGGGATCGAAGTGCGAGAGCCATTGCATAAGCGTCGACCAGGAAAGGTAGGTGTCTGCTTCCATAAAGACATACCATTTGGCATTGTCCTTATGGGCCAGAGCCCGTTGGACCATAGGGAGGAATTTCCATTTGTCCAGCTTCCACCCTGGGTTATTCGGTTTGCCAATGTTCGAGTTCGCTTCATCGGCAAAGTCGGCGGACTCAAGCCCGGCGCGCCCTTGCTCGCGCAGGCGGTTGTAGAGGTTGAAATCGGCGACCGTATCCTTGACTGTGCTGTCCATGGTGAGGAACGCGTCGTGCACTTTGACGCCTTCAATTTCTTCCTCAAAGTCGGAAAAGATGATGTAGTTTGGAACGCAGCGGAGGGTAGTTTGGAAGTGTACCGGGACTTTGTTGAGGGATTCGGTGACGCCGGTTTTCATCACCACCAGCACGTCTTCCATCCCCTCGAGGGAGGGGCATTCGGGGATCTCAGTCGGGGCGGCATTCGGCGTGCTGCTCGGGGCGCGAGGCCGGGAGAGGCCACTGCGGGTGTAAAGCTCCGGGCGGATGGAGAGGAAGTGGTAGAGAAGGAAGATGCCTAGGAGGGAGGTGAGAATTGTGATGCGACGAAAGCGACGGACGGCCATTGTGGCGTAGCGTTGGGAGGGGAATGAATTTGGGTTGAGCGGTCGCCGACCTGCAGCGGAGCGATGGATGGAGACGCTGGTGAGCACTGTGCAAAACTGAAACAAATTATCGACCAATCCTCCAGCTTGGGGCAAGATGCTTTTGCATTTCCGATGTCGCGCCGCGAATAATGCAAATGTCTCGGGTGGTTACTGGAGAATTCCTGGGGACAACAGGAACGGCGCTCAGACAAATCGGTGTCCCTGGCGGTGAAAGGAGAAGGGGGAGAAAGGAGGCACAGGAGAAGGAGAAGAAAAGAGAGGAGCAGAGACGAGAGCAAATGCCCGAGATCGACACGGGCACGATATGAGGATCGATGATTATTATTTGGTCGAGGACGTGGGGATGGGCGACGTAGGAAGGCACGTAGGCGGCGAGGATCGGCCCACGCAGCGGGCGATCTGGCGGGCTCCTAACTGTCGATGACGCGTTAGCATCGGAATGGCAGACCATGACTGGAGAATGGAGCTCGATCCATCGCTAGTCGGGGCTTCGCGGCGCCTACCCATGGGTTGCTGGGCCTGCAACCTGAAACCGCCCCTGACGAGCCGTCAGCCGGTGAAGCTGTCAGAAGTTGGTCGCTTCATCACTGCAACGGTGCGTGATGCGGCAAGGCTGCCTGCCAACCTGCAACACTGTACTACCCGGTAGCGTACAGTTGATTTATTCCCATCGGTGGACTGCTTGGCTCTGTGTGGCGCCCCGTGGACAATTGAATTCCCGTGTGAAGAGAAAGGGAGAGCGACGCTGGAAGGGAGAAGGGAGGTGTTCACCGCGTTCACCTTTTGGCCCCCCTGGATGGAAGCCGTTCAAGTCTGACAGCAGCACTACGAGGACGCCGGTGGTCAAGGCAGTGGGCACAATTCTATCTTACAGAGCCAAGTACTCAGTAGACCCCTGTTAATCTATGTGAAAACGACCCTCCCCTCGGGGGATTGCATTCGTCATGCTCCCAGAACCGCTCCTGAAACCCCAGCACTAGTCTCACTTTTCGGTCTCGCAAGTCTCAACCATGTCTACGACCTGGCCTGGTGTTTCGCAATCTTGGCCGAATGCAACTGGACCAACTCTGGGATGATCAGACTCTCGATCTCCACCCCCTCCGCCGCGAGGCTCTCAGCCGGCCTCTGCTCGCCCCCACTGGGTTCCTGGGCGGACTCGCCCGCCCGCTTGGCCTCCGCCAGGCCAACCTGCGCCTCGCTGCCCGAGATGCTTTTGCTGCGCCGCGACTTCGGCACCCGGATCCAACGCTCGTGCGGGGGATCCGGGGTCACAAACACCACCTCCCATTTGCGCGTCGTCAACAGGTTCCCAATCACCAGGTGGTGCGCGTACCGCTGGAGGGCCGTCTGCGCCTTGTACACTAGCAGGTTGGGGTCCGTTTCAAGTTTAAACGACACAATCATACTGCCATCTGGCGCCCACCCGTTGACTAACCGATGCAGAAATTTGGGCACCGGGTCCAGATCAATGATTAGTTTTTTACTACGCGACGGCGGCTGCGGCTCAATCCCGCCCGTGTAGATGTCCGACGACCCGGTCTTCTCGTCCTGCGTCAAATAGTCTGGCAGCTCCGACGACTGGATCTTGTGCTCCGACATCCGATCGTTAGGAATGAAAAAGTCGCTCACGGCTGCGGCCAGGTAGAACAGGGCATTAGGTCCCAGGGGCTTCATCAGCTGGGCCAGCGACCGTAATTCAAAGAGATATTCGGAGATGGTGGTAAACGGAAGCAGCAGCAGGAGGTTGTTGCGCTTTGCATACCGGTACTTGCGCAACACATCCCGCATTTCGTCCTGGTACTCGCTGCGCACTGTGATCGGCCGGTGATCCGACCCGCCCTCTGGAGTCGGCCCAACTTCCTCCTCGTCCATGAAATCCAAGAAGCAATTGGTCGAGTGACTGTAGTGCCGCGAATACGGCAACAGACTGAATTGCCGATGCAGGAAAATCACCGCGTACCCCTCCTGAAGAAAATATTCTGCCGACACGGCACCGCGCGTGCCCGCACTGAAGTTGTCAATGAAGCGAACGGTCTGGTTCTCTGCACATCGTCAGAATTATTCTCAGGCGCATGATCCATCCCACGAACCAAGAGGAACTGTGGTGCCTCCTGATGTCACCAGAACAAGGCGCCGGTTCGCTTGGACATGATAGTCGACGAAAGCCCGCACGAGGGATTCATGCTTCGGGAGGGACTTGGGCGGAGGGTAGTTGTTGAAGTAGACTGACTCGGCCTCGGCGGGTGTCATTTCTGGTGTCGGAGCAGACGTCATCTTGGGCGAAGCGATGCGACTGGAATAATCTATCCAATGCCAATTCACCGTCTATCAATGCGATCGGAGGTCTATTGTATCGGTCGGAGGATGCGGGGGTCAACTACGGAGGACTTGAAGCGATAACAGGCTCGTAGGATTGTTGCTTGCAAACGGAGGACACGGTCGACGAGGAAAATGCAAGCGGACTCAGAAGAGGCGTTGGCTATATTCTGACATGTGCTGGGTAGTTCGGAGCACGGTGGGATGTGTCGTAGTAATTCAACCGCCACAATTGAGCTGGGGAGCTGGGGACGTTGTTCCCAACGGATTGCAATCCACCGATATTCGGAGGATCCAGCGCAATCGAGGAAGAATTGGTTCTGCAAGGAGATATCTCAGACCTGGCGGATGGTGTACGGGGGCGATGGCTGTTGCGGTTCACTTTCTCACCGGGAGGGGCACTTCACCGCCTTCGGGATATGACGCAGCTTCTCCGGTCCTCGGTTCTTGCCTTTTCAGGCCCCGTACGGAGAGTGGCCGGCGGACATTGCTACTGAAGGATCATGAATCAACAGCTTGTCATATTATTATTATGATACTTGCTATTACTACTGCACGACTATCAAAAAAGATACACAAAAGTCAGCACAAAACATAATCAAAACTTCAAGATCTGCAAAGCCGCAGTCAATTCTTCCACCTTTTGCATCAGGCTCGCCCGTCGCGCCTTGGCTACGGGCGATTCTCCCGCAATCGCTTCCAGCTGACCAGCAGTCAAATTGATGACCCAGTCCTGGCTGAAAGCTTCAAGCGGGCTATCGGGTCCAGTCAAGAGACAGTGCTCGACCGCCTGCATGTAGACGCTATCCACAAACCTCTTCCGAGAAACCTTGTAGTATGACCAAAGAATGTCGTGGATTTCCTCTTTGACGTGCTCGACGTTTCCCTGGTTGATGGCGGCTTCCTTGACAGCTTCAAGATCGACTACCTTGTTGCTAGAGGATGCCCAGTAACCGTTATCATTCTTTCTCATCTCGCCTCGGGCATTCCCTTCCAGCATTTTGGCGACCCGAGCACCACGCATCTTTTGAAGGTTGTCGGTGAAGTAATCGTTGAGGGTATAAGGTCGGCGGTTTCTCTCAACCGATAGAAGGAACAATGCCTGGGACATGGCCGTCTTATATCTTTCGAGGAGCTCATCAATAATGCTGGCCCAGACTCTGTCATACAGCTGTCTGTTGGCGCAAACTTTGCCCAATGCCATGCACAGAAACCGATGAACGACCATGATTATGTTACTGACATATTCTCGGGTCATGGGCTCCCACTTGATTGTCTGTTCTTTGAAAGCGCTAGAAAGAATAGTGCCACCGAAGGTGGCCCAATTCAAGCCCACGAGAGTTGAGATAGAGCTCTTCGATCCAACCTTTGATCCCTTCTTCAGGATCTCCGGTGCCTGTGCCGCGGCTGATGATCTGCTCCAGCTCAGGAAAGTTGTTAGGATCAAGGCTTTCATACGTCTCGCTTTGTTTGGCACTCAGACTAGCCCAGACTTTTTTTGTTTCGCGAGCATCGGTGAGCTCATCACCACATTCACCTTTTATGCTATCATCTGTAATCAAGGCAGGGTCCTCGAAACAACGCAGGTGGGCCTTCTCTTGGAAGACTGAGCTGAATAAATCAGACAGATTGACTATATGTGTCAAAAGCCTGAACTCGCTCTGTTCAAAGGATCTGTCCTCTGAATAATGAGCATCGCGTGCAGCTCGGGCGAAGTTCTGAAAACGACGTGCGATTCCACTCAGATATGCACGCTGTTCATGTTCGGTTTGACGCGCAGGCCCCAGCCGATCCAGATCTTGCTGGCACAGGTCAATCTGAATCTTGAGGTCTTTACGCAACTCTGGAAAATCCCGTTCCGTGATCTGACCAAGAAGCTCGCCGAGTCGTCGCCGTAGGGCTTGGACGCCAATTCTGTCCCTTGGCAAGGAACTCCACGGGTTGGTGTCGAACACTCTCTCACCTGCCCCATGGTCAAACGAGTCGTTGTCATCCGCGCCACGGTTCCTCACAACATGGTATCCCAGTGTGAGCGGTCTTTTGTGTCCCAATACCAAAGCGCACAAAGATGTCTTGGCACTTTGCTCTGTCACCAAATCAGGCTTTGTCAGAACCCCAAGAGTACGCTCCCCATTGACATCATAGTCTTTTGCGAGTTTGAGGATCTCCTGGGTAGCGATATCTACATTGCTTGGCAGCACGGCCAGGATGACGGTCCGAGCGTCCTTAATATAGTTCTTGACCATGTCTCGAACAAGCTCGATATCATTGTCGGTGGTGATTCCGTCTGTTGGATCCCTAAAGATCCCCGGCACGTCGATGACGGTCAGGTAGTCTTCTGTCGGTCCGCACAACTCAATACGTAGCACATCTTTACTAAAGACCGACCCGTCCTTGGAAGAAAGGTCCGAACGAATCTCCATAAAGTCATTAACCTATAACTCTGTCAGAGTGTGCTAAAGGCATAAAGAGACTTGTGAATGAATCGAACCTCTTTTAGGATGATTGGAAACTGTGAACGAAAATCGTCGGTGCCTTGAAGAATCTTTTTAAAGGACTGGACCTTTGCCTTATGTCCGACAGAGGAATCAGGGGCAGGGATAATGCAGATTTCAACAAAAGACTCGGCCTCACGACGAGAGGTGATCTGCGTAGCGTATCGGGTGCAGAGCTCCAAATCACGAGGAAAGGGGATTTTCGTGAGACTCTCAAGGAGGGAGGACTTTCCGGAGCTTTGGTCTCCGACGACTACTAGCTATATGAAGATTGGTATCCAATACACATATAGCAGGGGCTGAGGATCTTACCTGAGGAAGAGGAACATGTTTTCCAACGTTTTTCTCGCGGAGCTTGTCAATTTTCTTCAGCAGCTCAGAGCTGTTGAGAAGATTACCATCGCTTGCAACCTCTTCGGCGGTCATTCTGGCGGGTGAGGAACCAAAGAGGCGCAGGAAGATTGAGAAGATGGCGAGCATTAACGGAGAGTGGGGTGCAGGTGAGAGAAGACAAGGGGGAAATACGACATAGTATTCTGACAAAAAAGACTAATGTGGGAAGAAAATTTCAAGGTCTCATGTGGCCTGCAAAAAGAATTCTGACACAATGAATGAGGTTGGTAGCAGTGAAAGGCCCAGTCGGACTCATCACCGTGAATTGGACGTCATTTGATTACGACTCGGACAAGATACTGGGGTATCTCGATACCAAGAACTTGTAGCCCGAGTTTGTGAGGTTCAAGAGACAGACAGGATCATAATCCATATCAATAGTCCGTAGTTTGTTTCAGAATCATAGGATATCAATGAATGAAGTAGAAGATTGTTTAGCTGAACAATGTGCTACTCCCAGTCAGCTCTGTTTGCCTTCACTTTGTCTTACATTGTTTGTAATGTTTGTACACAGCACCATGCCATGAATCTAAAAACAGTTCATTGGGAAATCGACGACTGATATCTGGCTATGCTCAAAGTCTTATGAAAAGTCTCTTTAATTTTCCTTCTCCCAGCTCGACAACGAACATCAAAAGTCTTACAACTAAAGTTTACTCTCAGAACTCAACCCTACAAAGCTCTACTCATAACCAAATCTCTGCACTCCTGAACCACCCGAAGATATGCCATGAATCTTCCATTTCCAATGTTCGGATCCTATTCATCGTAAACCAACCATACCACAAAGTATATACAAACTACCTCGCCAACCTAAAAATCCTTCCTCGGTCTCACCGGCATCGCCGGAGTAGGAGCATCGATATAGGCAGTCCACTTTGTCGCCGAAACATCAGCCGCTGTGAACGAGGTACTGAACCCATCACGAAGAATGAAGTTCATCGGGAAGCCAGGATCAAACGCAATCGCGTTATCAATCTCATCCATCTCCTCCTTCGACAGATCGATCTTCAAAGCCTCGATGTTAGCCTTCAAATGCTCGACCTTGCGTTGTCCGATGATAGGGAAGACGTGGGGTATCTTGAACCGGATCCATGCGAGAGCCTGTATGACATGTCAATCCAACGGTCATTTCAAACACAGGTAATAAACAGAAAGGAAAGGGAGGGAAGAAGAACGCACAATAGCATGAAGGGTAGTCCCTCTCCGCTTAGCGATTACCTCCAACGCATCCGAGATCTTGATGTCGGCCTCCGTCTGCGCTGCTCCCCGTCCAGACCCGCTATACTCGGCCTGACGCTGCTCCTCAGATCTAAACCGTCCCTGGCCCAGGGACGCAAACGGCGCAATCGCCAACCCCTGGTCCTGGCACATCGGCACAATCTCACTCTCTATGTCTCTGAGTGCTGCGTTCCATCGGCCCTGATAGACGGAGAAGGTTCTTAGTCCGTTTGAACGCGCGTATTCATTCGCCTTGACTACCACCCAAGCTGGGGTATCTGAGATACCAAGATAGAGGACCTTTCCGGCTAGGACGAGTGCGTTGAGACCGTGCATGACTTCCGCCACGCTGGTGGTGAAATCCCACCAGTGGACGTAGAGAATGTCGATATAGTCGGTTTGGAGATTCTCAAGGCTTTGTTTAACGGATAAATGCATAGATTTGATGGAGTTGCCGACGAAGTTGGACTGGATGGGCTCGGTGGCGGCGTAGGCGCGGCGGTAGCCGGTTGTGTATTTTGTTGCGATGCTGTTATTATATTATCGGATCAGTGTTTGCAGGGTATGGTAATTTGGGGGTTTTCAGGTGAACATACACCATCTGGTCTCGGTTTCCGCGTTTCTTCATCCATTCTCCGATCCATTGTTCGGATTGGCCGTCGTGGTAGGCGTTGGCGCTGGGAATGTGAGCTGTGCGGATGGTCGAAAGGGTAGTTGATATAGGCAGACTTACCTATCGATAAAATTTCCGCCATTTTCAAAAAATGTATCCATGATCGCAAAGGAATTTTCCTTGCTACATTCGCCCATGAAGCTCTCCCTGGGGTGTGTCAGTGAACTGAACCTGCCACTGTAGCATAGGCTGAGTAACCCACCATGCCGTTCCGAAATTCATGGAACCAAGGCATAATGGGGATACCTTGATACCCCCGGTGGGAGATAGCACTTGATGGTAACCCAGGAGACTCTTGGGCTTAGGCGGAGCGAAAACGGTAGACATCTTGACGTTGGAAGAGATATGAAGAATGCGTTGGGATGGGGATCTAAGGAAGCTTGAGAATATAGCTGGTGGTACGAGTGCCCATTTATATAGCTTCTTCTAAGAGACTGTCAATACAAAAAGTGGGTATATGCATTAATTCCGACTTGCACTCTTCATTGGATATTTGTCCGCAGCAAATGCGTATTCCTTTGGATGCCTGGTCGCATCACCGGCTGTAAATCCATCATCCCGTCCATGATCCCGGCGTGCATGACGACGCTCCTGCTGCCTTCCGTAGAGATGTATATTATTAGTAATGACAAATGTTGTAGGCAGACGAACTGACGTAGGCGCATTAGCTTCGCTTTAGTTGGTTTCGTATTCGTTGACGGACACTAAGTCCGCTTTAATTCCGCTAAGACCATTAAGCCCGCTGCAATGAATGCATTGCTATAGTATGGCTTGCTGGTTTCGGATCTTTCACTGTGTACTGGCTTCGAGGCCTTCCGCTTGCACTCTAAGGTATATGGTCACCTAGATGAAGACACTGGAACGTATGCAGTCTTTGGTAGCAATTACTGTAGATCGCTTTAGCTGTCCATGAATATCTTCATTGTTGAATTAATTTTACTTACATTTCCAGTATAGTCTTCCGCCCGAGATCCTTCACTAAACAATACCGAGGGCAAAGTCGATGCAGAGGAACAACTCCTCTTAGTCGATCACTATAGACAATTTCTCAGAAGCACCGTTATACATCTGCTATAATAATAATATTTCACACCGAATATAGTACGAAGTGTAAGGCATATGACTACGGGTCTAGTGCCACGACCCAATTTGGCAACCGGCTAACCGTATATGATTTATGCACACGTGATCTACGGCATAAGGACGGCAGTGGTGTGGCAATATTCTCCGCATCAGCTCGCTGGCTATCGCAACGCACCTGACCTGTCGCGCGTGCCACTTCGTCACTCCGCTTTCACCATCTCCCACCTCCACTATCTTGCAACGTCTGGTAGCAGCTCGATAACATCCTGTGCTATCCACATAGTCATCTAGATGCTCTAGATGCTTTGTCTTGATAGCTCCAATCTATAATCCGACCCCGCGATGACGTCTCTCAATCAATCCGGGGACACCAAGTTCACCGTGTTTATTCGCCTTCCCTTCCCCAGGGGTGACTTTGTGGATCCTCCGCCGGTAAGTGCCGCTAGTCATCCGACTTCATCTACTGACCCAACAGGTCGAATGGAACGCTGCAAAAGACCAGGAACTCTGGGATATTCTCTCGCGTCTTCCTAAAGGAGATGATCTAGACTGTAAGCACGTACCTAATAGCAGTGGGTTCGTTTGTACTAACTGTGCGCAGGGAAGGCGCTGTACGTTGTCGCACCCAACATCGAACCATTACTAACGAGATTCCAGAGCAGATCGTTTCGATGTAACACTTCAGTTCCTGCTTCAACAGGCCGCATGGCTCTACGACCGCCAGCTATCGCAGGTCCGTGCACAGATGCTCAAAGTGCCTACGCAATCGAACCCTGCCTCTCCAGCTCCTGGTTCAGTGTCAGGCAGTACGGCCCAGGTCCAAGAGACGAAGAATGCCAGCAATGCAGGTAGGTTACCTTCGTACATATGCGTCTCAATTTTCTGACGCGCCCAAGGCCCTCGAGCCCCGTCACGCCTCTCATCGCAGCAAAAAGAGACTCTCCCACAGCGAGGTAGTCCCCATTACCCCCCGACTGCTTTCCTTGTCATAGCATAGGTTGACAATCGATATTAGCTCCTTTACCGCGGCGCACCAGCTCGACGACTACTGTCAACCAGGTGAAGAGTTACCGGGAAGCATTCCGCAACGATACCCCCGTTGCGGAGCCAAGAGAGCCCAGGCGAGAAACTTATGCTCGACATTCGGCCGGCAAGCGGGAGCAGGTTGCAGCGCCATCGGCTCCGAAATCTCCTGCTATTCCAGACGATACAACATCCAGCTCATCCAGTTCAGAATCAGAATCCGACGATGATAAGATCGGAAGTCGTTACGGCCTGAGATTCAGGCCTCCGTTTGGGACATTTTCGACCCACAGACCTGGCTTCAGAGATGACGAAGAGGATGACGATGAGTCCCCTGCTTTCATTCCGGAACCCAGTAGAACCTCCCACGAGACATCTGGAGATGATCTCAATAATACGTTGCGGATGAACACCGAAGACCTTGCTAGGTCACACCAGCGCCCATCAGCTCACCCTTCGAGACCACCAATGACAACGGAATCGTCCGCGAGCTCTGTCAGTTCGGGGGTTCCGGTTACACACCCGCAGTCAGACAGACGGCGGCGGATGATTCATAGCGGGCCACTAAGTCCGAGAAGGCAAGCGGAACTATCTCATTTGAGCCCACGACAATCTCTGGCTTTGAGGCGGGAAGCAAGCGATGGGACTCCTAGCATGGGAAGCAGCTTCAGTGACCTTGATGGTAAGAATGTTCTTCTTCTCCATAACATCATACTAACTCTTCAGATGCGAGCGTCACGCAGTCTGCACTTGAGGAAGCTTTTCTGAGCAACATGCAGCATGGTGGAATGGCGAGCCGTATGAGTGTACTCAGTCAGGCAATCCGAAGTAAATATTTGTGACGGGCAGACGGTAGGTTTCATAATTATCTAGGTATGATGGACGATAAGTAATCGATGAGTGCAGCTATATTTGACGGGAATAGTGTTACTCGTGATCTTTCCTCCAAGAGCTAGCAGTGCCAATGCAATACCAGTACCTACACGTGTGAAGATCAAGACAACCAAGTCCAAACTGAGCACCAGTCATATGACGTGCATCTGAGTAATATCAGATCTGACAATGAACTCCTACTCGCTCTCGTCACTTTAGTGACACCCTGTGTGCGGAACTCATGGATTTATGTAGGGCCCGACTGCCTCATAATTTTGAACTCTGTTCCACATCCAGGATCAACATATAATTCACATCAGTACCGAGGATAAATCGTCCACCCCAGATAACTACTTGATCCACTGCATTCACAGCACACCACATCCCCTACCACTTCTACCGTCGGGAAACAAAAATTATCAACCCCATATCCAGACAACACCCACTGCAAGTCCCTTATTACAAAACCACAAACCCTAGTCTATACAGCCTCCTAGTGAACCTACAGTAAAACAAACTACCCTACCTACTTACACTGCATAAACTCCCACTGCACTACGACTTCCCACCTCTCACCCTCCAAACACTATAATCATCATCCAATAACAATCAAACCAAGCAAACCCACACACCCGAGCACAATCCCCTAAATACCTAAAATATCCTCCCTATCAGCCAGCCACACAATACCTAACTTCTCGATACTAATTACCAAAGCAAGATATATAAGTAATCCTAACCCCCCCCCCCCCCCACCCACTGCCGAAGTACTACTACTATCTAAAATCTCACTCTGCCCTATCCCTAGCAAGTACCGTGAAGAAACCACCTAGAAATTAGTATTAGACTAGCCAACCCGGATTGTCCCTGCAGTAGTTCTTACTTTCTAGAGTCTGGACAGTGATACTAGTGTGAGTTGGTATAGTGCGCACTACTACTAGGTAGGTATTTAATTTCCCTTCTTGAAGACTTACTTACCTAGTCTAGTACCTACCCTAACTAACCACAGGTCCTACCATAACACACAGTACATACACCCCCCCCCCATCTGCTACCTAGAGATAAATAGACTCATCTAGATAAAATATCCACCTAGCTAGTTAGTAGTAGTCAAGACCTAAACATACCTAAGCGGGGTAATACTTCCACTTCCACTCCCATTTCCACTCCTGATACTTATTCCCCCTCACTAGGTAAGTACCACTAGCACTAGTCAGAAAAATTAGCATCGGGTGAACTTGACCAGTTCGTACTAGTGTCTTGATCAGTCATCAATCGGTGGGATGGCTTTTGTCTCCAGTCTCTAGTACCTAGTAGTAATCTTCAGGCTCCACAGTTCGAGAATCTAGGGATTGAGGATTCGGTACGTTGAAGAGTATCCCCACTTTCTCTTGAGTTTGATGTGTCGGACCAGAAGAATTTGATTCCATCCTCCAGAGATACTATTATGTATGTAGTAGTACTGATTCATTAGGTAGGTAGTAATAGGTAGACATGGTGTGGGAAGCGAGTCATCATGCCATGCGGACACTAGGCTCGATTAGAACAAGCCTTGGGGATAGGTAGATACCGCCAAGAGGGCTTGGGGGGTTGCTGGACTTCATGCTTGGGATTGGGAGATGGGACTAGGTAGGTTTGTGGTAGGTTTGTAGCCGACCCGACCCGCTCCGTTGACCCGGGCTAGGTTTCAGTGGGCGGTTTTCAGCTCAGCCATCCCCATTCTCAGGGGCTACCGTCACTAACACTGGTCAGGGTCATAACACATCATTAGGTATTACTAATGGTCATAATCTATATACAGAAACATAAGAAAGAATGTTGGGTTGGTGGAATCGAATTGGCGGATCGGAATCTCGCACCGACCATACAGCAAAATCCGCGTGGTCGGCCGATCGCGAAATCGCCGGCCGAGATGGGGGGGAACTCGTTGGTGGACTGGCAGAGGCACATTACGTGTACCGTCCGGTGGGACGGGCCACGCTGGTGTAAAAATTACCTGAATTCGATGACCGTGGCTGGACGGGTGGTAGATGGTGGAACCGATCTGCTTTTTACTTGCTCGATGTGATCGGACAAATCCATGGATGTGGATGAGAACCCCGCGGGGCCTCAGCGCCAGAGAACGGTGGTTCGCAACCAACACGGCGGGGGTGGTGACTGCGCCGCACGCACTGCGATCGCTGCAGCCTGAGGGGCCAGGGGGTTTGTTGCGTAAGGTTGTCGTCCGAGGAGGGGATTCCCACAAGGCTTCGGATCGCGGTCTGTCGGGGGGGTTGAGGGGTTGAGGGGTGTAGGACTGGCATCAGTCCTTCTGGATAACAATCTCGGTCGTCTTCCGGATCATAAAGTCGTCCTGTCCATTCGACTGAGCCCAATCGGTGTTGTCACTCTCGGCAGACGCGGTCGACTTGTTCGTGATTTGTCCCCTCACCCCACCCATTTCAATAATGTTCTCCTCGCTCTCCGTGCGCGTCAATCCGTCCGCTCGTCCGGTCCGAGTGTCGT
Source organism: Aspergillus carbonarius ITEM 5010 (assembly GCA_001990825.1). NCBI lineage: Eukaryota > Fungi > Ascomycota > Eurotiomycetes > Eurotiales > Aspergillaceae > Aspergillus > Aspergillus carbonarius. The sequence continues at coordinate 370,479 of KV907514.1, forward strand.
ACATGCCAGTCATATTCCGAGTCGATCGGGAATTCGCCCCCGATTTCCATCGCGCCTTCGAGGCGTGGTCAGTCCCGTACTGCGCTTCGTCGTACCGGCCATTGTGCGTATACTGGCTTGTCCGCAGGAAAGTAAGGGTGGATCTAGCCAGGCTCCAGACGAAAGGCAAGTTCGTCACGTACATGCCGATCGACGCTTCGCGAAGGTACCAGAATTGGTAACTGTCGTCATAGATGTTGTAGAAAGTAAAATATTTAGAGATAATGGCGCAGGCAATCTATGGCAAAGCAGAGCATTAGTAGGGGGAGTCGGGGAGTTGGATGGAGACGCACCACCACAATACCCATGGAGAAAACCACCACCACGGGTAATTTCGTCTTCCAGGGCATCTTGGCGCGGATAAACATCGGCAGCATCACACAGAGAATGGCAATGTCGGAGCTGAGATTGAAGACACATTGCACCACCTCGTAGCGAAAGTAGGTGGAACATTCTTTATGGGGGGGCGGAAGTGTCCAGTATCCGGACAGGGGGCGACAGTTGAGGAACAGCACCAGCTCCGTGGTGATCCAACCGACAAGGGTATACCCTGCAATGATTTTGACCAGGCGATGTTGCCACAGGTTGGTCCTAAACCTGTCAGCTAGCCTTGAGGTTTGCTGGGCAGTGTACTTACGTGAGTCGGAAGTGCACCAGCAGCATACAAGCCTTGAGCGAGTAAATGGTGCAGAGCTGACACTGATCGCGAATTAGACCTGCTCGTGTGGAATTCGGAAGCATACCTACATTCTCAGAAGCAAACTCAATCTTGGAGCCCTTAACCCTCGCGGCGATTTCGGCGGCCGTAAATGAGTAGTAGAGACTGGCGGGTTCATATAAATTGCTTCCACCCCCATCGATGATGGAAATGTTTGTCACGACAAATGCCGTATAGAAGCCCTGAGAGGGTTAGAAGCACGTAGTGACGGGCGGAGTGTTCAGCCTACCACAGCGATCACCATGAGATAATCCTCAACCTGGAGTCGGAAACCCAACCGCTTGTATCGAGCAAAACTATCATCCTTAGTGGTTGTCCACGGAGGAAAATGTGTATACATACAGTCTCACCATAAACAGCAGAATGGCGATGCTGTACATGATCCAGGTCTGCACGACCAGGTCGTGCGGACTACCACCACCATCAGTCGACATGATTTCTATGGGAGCGCAAGGAGAATCGACAGGATCATGGTCGCGGGGCTGCTATGGCCTAGATGTACGGGGTGCCAGTTTATGAACTTCTAGAAATGGCGGCCTGCCACCTCGGTGGCTTGCGAGACTTAGTCACCACTAATTTGGCGCGGGATTGATGTACTTTAGTACGTAGTTTGCTGAACGTGTCTTGTGTGGTTCGTGTGCTCTCCTGCATGGGTGGCGGCACGGGCAGTAAATTGCGACGGCTGAGTGGCTATGGGGCAAACCACGGCATCGTCGCTGACGGATTGCATTCCCCTCAGGATTCGAATCCTTGCTAGGCGGTATCCCTGCATAAACGAGAAAAGTCTGCACAAAGTCTATCCCTCGTAGCCGAACCAGCCGGAGTCCAACGTGCGTTCGATAGTCTGCATGGATTGGAGTCCAAAAACTGCTAACAATGTAAAGGATTCAGCTAGTCGTGACGTCCTTGCTCGTGGAAGGGATAGTGCAGCCACAAAGCTGGAACAAGGCCACAGACCCGGAAAATCTCCGACGCTTGTTAATTGTTGCAACACCGGCTTCATCAGGAGATGGTCGGGGTGTTCCGACTAAGCGTCGGCTACAAATGGCGCGCCCACTGGGAGTCGGCCTCAGCCAGTCAGGGAGGTGGACGGACGTCCCGATTGCCACGTTCCAGGACACCCACGTTCTCGAATCATTAGGGATAATATGATAGCGTCTAGTGGTGATGAGCTGACTAGATGGCGAAACGAGGGTCCAGGATCTGAGTTTGCCGAGTATATAGATTAACCGTGTATGTCCATCCTCCACTCAAGGACCAAACCAACGGATTGGGGTGGGTTATGCCATTATACGAGGGAGCCCAGATAGCGGCCTTGAAGGAAAGGACCGATGAGTACGAGTACGCGTCCAGGATCAGGCTCGCACTCTATCTCCGAAGGGGTCACTGACTCGGTTTCACTTTGTCGGGCCAAGCCGTATAAATCGTCTTCCGCACAAATCGCGTCGTAAGACATAATTCAGCGACGGACAAGAGGACACTTTGACTAAAGGCGTGGGGACCTGGAATGACTCGGAATGGTCCAAGCAGCGACCCTTGGCCGTGGCCGAGTGGCAGACAAGCACTCGGTCGAAAGTCAAGCCTGGAAGAGCGGAAGGACGGCTAGACCTTCCGGTCACGAAGCGGGGCACGTGCCCCACTTTGATAAGGACGGGCCACACTCTGCTTGGGGACATAGTCTTGACTAGCACCTCGCCTCGTGAGCTATTTAATATCGAGCTCTGTCGAGACCATTCCACTCCTTCCACTTAATGGAGACCTAATATACACCATGCACCGTTAGTAGCTGAAACTCAATCGAAGCCGAACGCTGCGGCCTGCAGCCTGCACGCCATCAGCCCATTTGCCCCTGGGCGGTAGAGGACCCGGCAGAATATTAGTCCCTAAGAAGATTTAGACCGGTCGTGTCAGCAGTCAGCACTCAGCAAGCAGATCAGCGTCTCTGACTAAGGCCAGGGTCATGCAGGATCCGGTGTCCAGACCCTGGCAAGGTACCAAGGCCAGGATCATGAACCGGGAGGGAAAAGCTAATCTTCACAATAAGATGATGACCCGGGATTGCGAAGAGCAGGAAATGAAGTAATCTCTTAGCTCGAATTGCTAAGCAATGCGGGAGAGTGAGCCAAGCATGGATGCTGCCGCGCGGGTCCTGTCATTGGCGGGCGCCTCGTGGCCACCAAAAAAAAAAAAAAAAAAAACGGCCAAGCGGCGAGGACCGAAGGACACTGGGACAGAAAGAGGAGTTGTTCTCCGTCGCCGCCAACAACATCCCATCGCCGGATCCAACTCTACCTTAGCTTTAACTTAGTCCCTGCTCTAGTGTCAAGTACAGGGGGGCAAATCTCCCCTCATCCTCCATCCGGCTGTTAATTTTTCTCCCACCATGCAGTTGGGTTTGCATTAAATTCTCTTGATTTCTCTTCGACGCTTGCGTTGGTTTTTTTAATCTGCTGGTCTCAGCTTCTGCACAATTTCCTGTGGCAGCTCGCAGACCTCTATCAGGCCACCCAACATGGCGGATACCATGCGCGATGAGGAGAAAGGCATCCGCGCCCCTCCGGCCGTGGAGTCGCTCTCGTCCCCCTCAGAAACTGGCAAGGAAATGTCTGCCTTCCCATCGTCGGGCAGCGCCTGGACGAGGTTCAACGAGCGCATTCAGTCCATCAAGTTCCTTGAAAGCCGGGGTATCGAGCGGGTGCCGGAGTCAGAGCGTCATGCCGCCTCCGCTTCCCATTATATGCAGATGACGCTGCTCTGGTTCAGCACCAACATCACCGCCAACAACATTGCTGTTGGAATGTACGGACCACTGGACTACTCTCTGGGATTCGTCGATGCGTCGCTCTGTGCAGTATTCGGGGCTCTGCTCGGTGCGGCGGGTGTGGCGTATATGGGTACCTTTGGACCACAGAGTGGTAACCGAACCATGGTCAGTAACGTCCCGACCACCTGGGGAAGGGGGATCACACTAACCACTGGGCGTTGTAGGTCGTTGCGAGATACTTCATGGGCTACTACCCGAGTAAGATTGCCTGTCTGCTCAACATCATTATCATGCTGGGTTATGGAATGATCGACTGCCTCGTGGGTGGCCAGGTGCTGTCGGCGGTGGCGGATGGCGGAATGACGGTGGTGGTCGGCATCATCATCATCGCCGTCATCACGTGGATCGTCGTCGTCTTTGGCATGGCGCCTTTCCACATCTACGAGAGATGGGCCTGGGTTCCTCAGCTCATCGCCATCTTCGTCTTGGTCGGCAGTGCGGGCCCCAAGTTCGACACCAACATCTCTTCCACTGGCGACACCCAGACCATCAACGCCAACCGTCTCACCTTTTTCTCGCTCTGCCTGTCCAGTTCCGTGGCCTGGGCGCCGGCGGGTGCTGACTTTTTCGTCTACTTCCCTCCCACTACTTCCAAATGGAAGACCTTCATCATGACCTTCCTGGGAGTAGGTCTCGCCCTCTCCTTCGCCAACGTCATGGGTATCGGTCTCGCCAGTGGCACCCTAACCAACCAATCCTGGGCCGATGCCTATGACACTTCCTCTGGCGCTCTGATCCTGGCTGGCTACGAGGGGCTGGGCGGATTTGGCAAGTTCATGGGGGTCATTGTCGCCCTGGGTCTGATCGCCAACAACATTCCCGGCACCTACTCTGCCACTCTGGGCTTCCAGATCATGGGCCGTCAGCTTGCCCGTCTCCCCAGATGGCTCCTCTCGTGCATTGGCGTGATTATCTACACTGCCTGCGCTCTGGGCGGCCGGAACCACCTGTACGACATCTTCGAAAACTTCCTCGCCCTGATGGGATACTGGGTGACCATCTACCTGACCATCGCCCTGGAGGAGCAGTTCCTCTTCCGTCGCACCCGTGGCTTTGACTGGGATGCCTGGGCCGACCGGTCCAAGTTACCGATCGGAATCGCCGCTCTCGCCGCGTTCCTGATCGGATGGGCTGGTGCGATTGTCTGCATGGACCAGATCTGGTATGTCGGTCCGATTGCCAAGATGGTAGGATCGGATGGCGCGGATCTGGGTATCTGGGTGGGTGTGTCGTGGGCGATGCTGGTGTATCCACCTATGCGGTGGTTGGAGTTGAAGAAGATCGGTCGGTAAATATCCGGGATGAGACCAAAGTAATAGAGATGGGATGCTTCTCCAGTTCGAGACAGGAGGACGACGAAAAGATGTATATGCCTAATCGATGTTTATAACGGTGTATTCCGATTCAGATAATGTGTTATGCTACGAGCAATATCAATCTCAGTTCTAGTAATGAACAATATAAATATTCCACTGTAAGAGTGATTCGAAGCCGTTGACGAGGAAGAGTTCAAACTTCATTTCAAGCGACCACTCCAAACATCTCTGATGTGGCACAACCAAAGAGACTTGCGAGCCCCGCTCTACTGTATACCATACGAGATGCGATCGAGGCTTGCGCTCGCCTTAGCATAAGATCCCTTAGGGTTGATAGATAGTCTTTGCGTCCTGCAGGATAAATGTAGTCCGTCCAAGCCTCCCATCCCGTTTGCAAAAATTGGGGTCTATATAGATAACCTGGCGTTGGCTGTCCTTAAGCCGTAGCACCGTAATTGGCAGGCGATGAGCAGCGGATTGTCTAAAACCGTTTGAAGCTGGAAGATCGATTTCCTGAAGTTAACCAAGCTGAGAGTGACCACTGCTAAAGTATCCCAGGATCCACTTTCACGCGAGACATATCTTTCTAATGAACGACTATGCTCCTATCAAAACCTCCAATATTCCACCTCATCTAAAACCGACTATTCTTGTTTTTTGACGTTCTCGCCAGTTGACTGAGAATGAGGTCTTTCGAAATAAACCCCCGGGCTCTAGTCAAGGTGTATAAATGCGCAAGGATCATCCTCGGTCTCGACCACTGGTAGACACACCGCACGGTAATAGTCCGGTTGTATGGGGCGGGTACCCATACCGTCGAACAAGCTCTCCATCCAATCTTTACTAACAATTGGTACTGATTGACAAGGATTTTCCCCGTTTAGCGGGATAATAATGTCTAGAATTGTAGCCCGGGCTGATTTCCTCATCAACAAGTTCGCGATGAGGGATGGGAGTCGCCGAGACTGATGGCGAGAGCTGGATAGGTTTGGCGCGAAGGAAGGATAACTATGTGTCTCGTTGCACGGCTTACTAAGTCCTATTGCATTACGTTGAAGAAGCTCTTGCTGCGAAGTATAAAGCGAGTTGCGAGGAACTGAGCTGAGCTACGAAGAATAACCAGGAGAGCAAAGAGAGTAAACAGAGAGCTGGTAACGCCAAGGCTAAGGATCTTTGGCGCCGGTGGTACCAAGCAAATTGTTTATTGTTAGAAACGGCACAAATGATGTCTATGGTACGGACTAAGATAGATGGACAGTGAGAAGAGGCTGGATCAATCAGAGAGGTGGGGTCACGTGTCAAAACAATGACAATGATTCGGAAGCACCTGATGACGGAGAAAAATGAGCTATGGTTTCTTCTACTTGGAAACACCTTTTTTGGACTTATTGCTTACTCTAATTTGAGAGGAATTGAGTTCAGACGTTCGCTGTTTGTAGATGTAGGGGGGGAGGGGGGGGGGGGTTCCTTTCTAGTGGAATCCATCCATTATACAATTTATTGAGGATGGCCAGATTCCTTTTCCGTAAAGTTTTCTCGGGCATTTTATTGCGAGGACTTGGGGGAAAGGCGAAGTGATTGAACAGTATTTCAAACTTAAGTTGGGATGCTTGACCTCAGCTTTACCGAGCCACATGCAGCCGGTCTGGTATCACTTAGGTATGGTTCGGTCAGGGTTGGATTAATATAGTCAGGTCGAACTAGTTTATGTGTATCTAGTAAAATAGAATCTAGATTTTAATCAGCTTATCAATTTTCAACATTCTTCTTTATTTTCTTTATTAAAGTAAAGACGCATAGGGAAGTACTTCTCATGCTTTATTTGTACCCCTGATGAATTATTCGAACGATAGACCTTTGGTTATAAACACAATACAAAAGGCAATCTTAGGTATAACCACTCGCCAGCTATATCAAATGTCTCACCTGCAGTATCAAGGCGCTGTATGTCGAGGGAAAAGCACCTCATAGGTCATCGTATATAGAAGAGAAATTCAATAGTAGCTTGCTTCTATAACTCGATCAGAACCAAATCGGTATTTCACCGGGCAAGTAGAGCAAGATACCCCTTTGCAGTCGTTCGGTGTATACCTGGAGGAAGATATCATCAGTGAGGAACGACAGGCAACAGCATATGACCGACCACGATACATAAGGAGACACACGGAGGAATGCATTCCCGGGAAGGTATATATAGACCCTACCATCCTCTCGTCCATCATTCCTGTATCACAGCTTCAATCCCTCTTCATCCCTACCATCACCTCAAAAATCCATCCATTATAGATAGTGAATCAACCCACAATGCCCGGCCCATTCTCCACCACGGGCCAATGGCACGAGCGCCTCAAAGCCTTCTTCGAAGAGAAATCCACCCCCGACGGCCTCCTCGAACTCAACGGCTTCAGCCCCGACGAGCTGGAAATAGAAATCCAAACGGGTAATTCCTCCCGAGACGTAAATAGAGCTTATATCGAACATCTCTCCAACAACCGGACCTTACACTCCATGTTCGAGTGCCTACACATCCAAGAACCATCATCCTCATCCCTATCCATCCCCCCCTGGAACGCCCAAAACATCCCCACCGGACCAGACGACATCCCCTATGACACCATCATCCTGAACTCCACCCTCCACGGCAAATTCCTCGTCTTTATCGTCGGAGAAGCCATCGCCGAGAACCTCAGCCACTTCGATCTAAATGTGTGTTTGATGCGCAAGTGGGAAGATACATGGGGGACTCTACACCCGGATGTTCCTCAATACGGGGCGGTGTTGAATGGGGACATGGTGACGTTTTTTGTGATGTTGTCAAAGGGGGTCCCGAGTAGTTTGGCGTTTCTGCAGGCGGAGGAAGAACAGTTTCTTTTTCATCAATCGGGGGATGAGGTAGGGATTAGGCAGGTTTTGAATCAGATTAGGGCTACTTTGGGGTTTCAGGTGAATGGGGGTGGGCTTTTGCCGGTGGGTGGGGATGGGGTTGGGGATGGAGTAACTGGAGAGGCGTCGGCTGAGAATATTCATCTTCCTCTTGAATGTCCGCCTGGTGGTCGAAATGGTATTGTGCGTCATGCGAATCCTGCTGATAATGTCCTTGGTGGTGGTGGTGGTGGTGATGGTGGTTCTGGCGCGGATAATACCGAAGGTACCGATACCACTGAAAGTGCTAATGTTGCAAGTGGTGTTGATGCTACCGATGATGCTATTCGTGATGCCCCAGATGGGGCCACAAGGAGTGCCGTGAATGGTGCCAGCCGTGTTCACACCAATCCCGATTATGATGCAGATGAGGACGAGACCAGTAGTTCGTCCAACTGAAGACTAATATTATTACTAGGCTAATTAGGATACCGGATATATATTGACAGCAGCAAAACGCGCGACAAGGGGCTGAGGTCGACGCGGGGCAACTCGGGAAGCGATATACGGAACCCCGACTGGATGACACGGACAGGAAAGTTAGTGACACAAACTGGTGAGTCTACAAGGACGGAGGACGACGGGTGTGGAATCGTGAGACGGGCCTGCATCCTACATGTACATAAAATCTCGCAGTCGCGGCCTACGTCGGCCGTCGACGACTCGGAAAGAGCCCTCTGAAAGGGCGCGCTAGTCGAGTATAAGGCAATCATCATCATCATCATCATCATCATAAGGGTGAAGGGTACATCTGGTAAAATGAAAAAGTCTAATATCATTATTCGTTAGACTTATCAAATCCCTGTTGCTGAGCAACCCGAATCCTACTGATAAAGTTCTATAAATCTTATCATGTCAATGATAAATATGCTACGGATGTTTACTACCAATCCGAGTTCTTGTTATTGAAACCGTGCACACATTAGATCTCCGCTGCGCCGTAGAAAGGGAAGCCGTGACAATTCAATACCAAAAACAACCAGAATCAACAACATAGTTTACAGAAAAACGCAAGCTACCGAAAGCCAAACTTTTCCCAAACATAAAAGCATCTCACCACCCACCATCAACCATGCTCTGCCGGCAACATCCTGTGCCGCTTCCATGTCATCGAAACGAAGTAGAACTCCTGGTCTATACTCGGATCGTAATCCACCTCCTCCCCAGCTCTCAACGGCATAAACTTCGGCACGCTCCGCGCCCTCTGTGCCCATTCCTCCGCGTCGGCCGCCTCCCACTCCTTCCTACTCACCTGTCCAGGCCACCAGCCCCTGTGCACCTCCTCCCTCATTGCCTCCTCCGTAACCCCAATCCACCTACACGCCCTCTCCCCCTCTTCCTCATACACCAGAAACCACCCTTCCTCCCTCACCAGCGGAAACCTCCACGTCCTCGCCATCCGCACAATGGCATCAAGTTGATCACGTTTGTCCATGACCGTCTCCAACTGGATTACTAATTCTTCCAGTGCGGGCACATAGACAAACTGCGTCCCCCACGCCTTCTCATCCACCTCGCTGCCTTCCCCCTCCTCTATCTCCGTCGCGGTCACCGTCTGGCCCCGAAACGGATCCATCGCCAAGCTCCAATTCAATTCCCAATACAACCAATCGGAGTGCCGCAACGTAAGAGTCAGTTTCTTCAGACATATCCCCATTCCCGAGGAATAGTTGAGTGATTGAAGGATCCCCCGCAACCCGCTCTTCAGATACGGCTCCTGCGTGAAGAATTGCAACTTGCTAACCGCTTCCCTTTGCGGAGCCGTCATCCTGGCAAAGTATTTGGCAGGGTCGGCAGAGTGGCGGGCATGGGGTGGGCCGTAACAAGACCAGAATGTGTGGGTGTTACTTGCCGCGGGGAGAAGGGCTGCCTCGGTGTAGATCCGTTGACAGGTTTGAAGGAGGGAGACGGAGATGCGCCGGGGGCTGGGGAAGCCCGGGCGGCAGTAGAGGGCTTGCCGGGGGTAGGGGTGAGTGGTAGGGTCGAAAACATGGGCCGGGGTAGATGCTACCACGAACATGTATATCATGTTGCGGATTTCCGCGGGAAGGCGGGTGAATAAGAGGCAATTTTGCTGGGGGAGGGAGGGGAGGGACGGGGTTAAGGGGGCCGGAGGAGGGCGGCGCCGGAGGCCAGTGGTGGGAAGCGAATGGAATCGCTGATCCATAGTTGGATTGAAAGTAGGATGTCAGTGACTTGGAGATTTTTGGGAAGGGAGGGGAGGTTTGGAGGTGTCACCAAGGAGGGCTGGGAGGGGGGCCTTGAGTCGGACTCTTATATGGCTTCGTTGACCCCCGGGCAAGACTGGCCTAGATATCCGTTTAGGCAGATCCCCTTCCTGATGCAGTGGCCGACTGGATGGTTGCATGGCAGACACGAGATCATGCCAAGTCATGCAGAGCCATGTCAAGCCGTGTCAAGCTATTTCAAGCCATGTACGACTTGAGCGAGGTCGGAAATTACGCGGGTTGGAGGGTGGGCCAATCAATGGCAACGTGCACGGGGTAATGAACATTGTAGTGGTCCAGAAAATGGGCATAGTATTCCAGAAAATAAACAATTGGGTTCCAGAAACTGCACATGTATCCCCCAACTCTCCCCTGGCTGAATCCGCCATATAGCAGCCCATTGCACATGTCTCACCGGGTACCCCATCGAAAGTACCACCCTCTCTCAGATCAGTGTCGTGTATGGAAGTAGAATCGTGCAGTGTGCTAGGTCGGGCAGCATCGACGGCGCTAGTGGAGGATACTGCAGATTCGCAACCTCCGGGCTGTAGGTCGTGTATTCCGGCCAAGACCAATGCTCGAAGAATGCCAAGGTGCTGTTATACCCCCGAGCCTGGAGGTACTCCTTGTTGACGTTGGGGTTTCCGGTGCGAGCAAACGACCCCCACATGTCTTGGACTGCATTGGTATAGTAAACATCCTCGACCACCCGGATAGGCTGATCAAACAGATAGTATGTGCCGAATACCTCATACAGATCGCTCGAGTGGCATCGGTAGTAAGGTGTATCGGGCTTGCCAACGGGAAACGTGCACAGATCATAGTAGTCGTAGTACGAGAGCGCGTAGCCCCGATGCATCACATATATCCACTGCACATCGAAAGCACTGACGGCCGCACCGATCTCGTGGAACTCATACCCCAAGCAGGTGATCTGAGCATCCGTGGCAACGTTGATACTGGCATTGTAGACGTTGGAGAAAGCTTTGGCCACATCGCTGGTGTAATTGCTGGAGTAGCCCTCAATCTGCCACTGGCCCGAGGTGACGATTGCTTCGGCCTGCTTAGGGGTGATCTGCGAGTTGTTCAACAGGATCTCCAGGTTTTCTTCCCAGTTCGTGACATTTGGATTCAGCACGGTTTCCAGCAAGGACTGGGCTTCCTCGGGCATATGCCCGCTCAGGTACTTGATGTTGCGGCTGATGTACGGCTGGCCTTTGGCCAGCTGAGCCCAGGGTATGTCAGGCACGTAGATCTGGTCGACGATGGTTTTCCACGAAGTGAGCTCGCTATAAGTCAAGTTGAGCAGCGTCTCCGCAGGGAGTTCCTGCAGGCATTGCAGCCTCTCGTACCCAGTACTATTACAATACTGATTCAAAACAGGCACATTGGTAGCAGCTGCCACCTCCGGCGTTGTGTCGTGACCCCGGCCAGCGGACTGCAGAATAACGCCATTGAACAATCCCTCTCCATAAGGAGAGGTAAGCACATCGATAACAGAACCACCTCCAGCAGACTGGCCGAAGATGGTGACATTGTTCGGGTCCCCACCAAAATCAGCAATATGCTTCTGCACCCAGCGCAGCGCAGACAGCTTGTCCGTCAGAGCGTAATTCCCGGGGATTATATCGTCGCCCGTAGTAAGATAGCCAAAGATATTGAGTCGGTAATTGGGCACAACGAGGACGACATCCGAACGACTGACCAGACTGGCACCGTCAAAGGTGGAGTCCGTCCCCGTTCCGGTGGTCTGGCCACCACCATGATACCAAAGCATCACCGGCTTGAGGGGTGCCGATGAATTGGCCGCCGGAAGCGACGAGCTGTACACATTTAAATACAAGCAGTCCTCACTGTTGCCCCAGGGGTTCAACCCATACGCGTTCCCATCAAACCAGCCGTATTGCAGACAGCCAGCACTATACCGTGTTGCGTTCACGTAGCTTCCATTCCAATCCTCGGCATACCGAAAGCGTAGAGCGCCCGTGGGTGGCTTGGCAAAGGGGATGCCAATGAAGCGAAAGGCCATGTGGTCACGAAGACCTTCAAAGACCGTGCCATTGCTCTCGACACTAACGGTGGGGAATTTGGAATAGTCTGTATCGACGACGCCGACAAAGGGTGCGCTGTTCGTGCAGAGAAATGCCGAAGATGAGCCCGAGTTGGACACAGTGCCTTGCCAATTTACAGGATGGGACGATGAGCACGAAGACCAAAAGGTCTGGTTTTGGTCAACGACCCCGAGGTACTGCTGATAGGAAAACTCATATTTGTAGTCACCAAAGTCCCCACAGCTCAAGAGGGTCTCATTGTAAGCCTCACAAATGCTGATGGCTTCCGAATAGCTGACAATGGTGTTGACAAACAGTGCACTCGGCTGTGTTCCATGCGTAGACCAGTTACCGTTGTTATGGAAGAAAACGGTCAAACCGTTTGCGGATGGACCGGTAGTGGAGGTTCCCACGAGGGCTGAAAAGAGTGCGCTGTTGATAGGAATTGTCCATGCAGATAAATGACGCATTTCGCAGCGGAATTAGAACCCTGGAGAGGGATATACAGTCACAAGAAGTTTAAGAAGGAAGTGAGATACAGTAGAGACAACCATGTTAGTTGACAGATATTTATACTCATCTTCTGTTGACATCCCTGCGTAAAATCCTTCGGGCATATGAAAGTAGTACAGAGAAGCCAATGCACTTGGATCCAGAGAAGAGCCCTCCTGATACAACAAACACGATGTCCTTGACGTGGTAGTGCGGGGAACGGTACATAGTCTGCATTGCTCTGCGTCAAACCCCAGCGACGGCATCTATGGCATCATCAGATGCTCCTTCTAGTCGATTGGCCCGTTCCACCGAACAAGCGTTTATGCCCAGCCAAAATCTGACAAGCTAGAAGCTATAACCGGGCTAAAGTCTTCCGGTCCAAACGATTTGGGCCCGATCACCCCACGCTATGACAGCTTAGGTCCTTTTCGGCAATGGACTCCGAAATCCTTGATCTGATCCACAACCACCAGACCGAAACCGACTAGTCTCCACGCAGTCCCCGCATGGGCTAGTGAGACTGTCAGCATGGTAGGTCGGGACCTAGATCATCTGATATCGGTATCCCCGTGGGGTGCAAGGATTAGACTGGTGAAACGGAATATCTCCGATCTGTGCACTGAATGCGGCCGACGTATGTCTCCGGTGGAAATTCAGACACGGCGAGAGAATCCATGATGACCTTAGTTCCCAACTTTCTCTTCTTGATCGGTTAAGAGAATACTTGATTGCGTTGACTTGTCTGCAGAAGGCTTCTATCAATCCCACATTGCTAGGGTCTAGGCTATGAAAGAAGGCTGACATCTCCACACTAGTGCTTTTGGGTCCGGTCTCGTCGGTGGTATTCAATGCAAGTAGATCTTTGTGGCCGAGGTCCGGATCTTGCGCAGGTCAGTGCAGAGGGGTAGGTCCCGGCAAATACAATTTCCTCGCATTGAGAACATCATGCCACGCACTGTGCAGAGATCCTTCGGCTGAGAGTTGGGCCTTCAGTAATTGAGTCTTGATGATACAAAGATAGAAAATTGACCGGATAGCGGGCGACAAGAATGAAAAGTGGAATGGGGACCGCGTGTTGGATGTATCATCGTGAAATGAGCATCACCGCACAGCAGCGCGGCTTTGACACCATTCGTCGATATCATTTCTATCAAGTTAGCATCTTTATAGCTGAATACCACAATAAACGGTGAGCTTATCTCCGGGATCCCCGAAAATATATGTAGTAGTACCGGTGCGCCAATGCGATCACCGAACGTTGTCGAATCATTCCAGTGCATCTGGCAGAATTGATTGAGCACCACCCATTTGCCCTGGACTTCAAAACGATATACAGTGTTTGAAATAGCTCAGTCACGTCGGCTACCCGTAATCAACTGCAGCGGTGCTCCTATCTTATCTGGCCGTTAGTGGAACCGACCAAATGCCGCCGTCGGCGGCGAGATGTTCGTCATCGTCGGGTGGACCGAACAACTGAGGGGAAATTAGTCTCGGCACACTCTGCTGCCTTCATGCCTCCTATTCACTTCCAACCACATCCACTCCCCTGTAGCTGCTTTGTGGTGGATGGCTGTTAGCCTTATTCAAGCTGAATCCATCTCAATAACGTCACTCGCACAATGTTCTTCCTCGTCTATCTCTACTACAAATTCCTTGCGGTCGTGATCAGGAAATTCCTCGGCCCCAAGAGAGAAATCAAGGCCACGCCAGATGACGTCTATCAGATCCAGTCACGCGACGCAGGGCGGACAATCAAAGCCCACGTCTATCGAAACGTATCCGCCTCCGCTGGGCCAACCCCCGTGCTGATCAACTTCCATGGGAGTGGATTCCTGCTGCCTCTTCACGGCAGCGACGACGCATACTGTCGTCAGATGAGCCGCGAAACCGACCGGACGGTCCTCGATGTCCAGTACCGTCTAGCACCGGAAAACCCCTTCCCCGCGGCTCTCAACGATGTCGAGGACGTCGTCAAGTGGGTGCTGGGACAGCCCGAGAAATACGACCTCCGTCGTGTCTCTCTCTCCGGCTTCAGCGCCGGTGGCAATCTCTCTCTGGCCGCTGCTTCCAATCTGTTTCCATCGGACACCTTCCACTCCGTTCTGGCGATATATCCCGTCGTGGACCTGCATACGGATCCTGCTCTGAAGACCGCGCCCGATACTTCAGGAAGACCAATTCCAGCTAGGATGTCCAGGATTTTCGACAGATGCTACGTTCATACCGCGTACGATACGCGGGATCCCAGGATATCGCCGCTTTATGCTAGTGCCGACCGGTTCCCTGACCGAGTCATGATTGTTACTGCAGCGTGCGATAACCTTGCGCCTGAGGCGGAGGCTCTGGCGGCGAAGATTGCTAAGGAATCTGGGAAGCTGGTGGTGCGGCAGCGGATGCCGGGCTGCAATCATGGCTGGGACAAGTCTGCTCGCGCGGGGACAGTGCAGGGGGATGCAAGAGAAAAGACGTATGCCATGGCTGTAGCGATGTTATCGAGGTAGAATTTATAGCCCTCTGTGACCAAAGATACTTCCTCCTTTTTGCCTCATGCCATCCCAGTTGTAGAGAAATACGGTGAGGCTGTCAGTCAACCCATGGCGACATCAGACCACCCCTCCTACCTAGTTTGGCACTAGGGGCGACCAGCAGCGTCCCCCACCCGATCAGTTTGAATGATCAGCACGCTACTGGACGAGAGGAGAAACATGACGAAGAGAAGGGTCCGCACGAGAAGCAAGCTCAGGAACAGTGGGCCGCAGGCCAATCCTGAGGTGAAGCAGCCCAGCATCTGAAGCGGCGGTTCCTGGCCTTAAGCCATGGTGTTGCAGTGGCTGAAACCACGGATGGCGCTGTGCGATGCCGGTCGCCCGGTGACCCTGCCCTATACCCTACCCTGTGGCCCAATTAGGGGGGAGGGTGGATTAAGTTCAACCATACGGGTAATTCTCTGGAAATACGCGGGTATTGTATCCATCACGATCTGGTGCCTGAGACGGGCCCGGGGATGATGGAATGGCTGACAGGTTGTCACTCACAATGTCCATTCTTCTTCTGATTATTAGATGATTCCCCTCCGAATTACCCCCCCAGGGGTAGTAATCAATAATCATCGACAGAGATCTGACCATCAGCAGCTTAGTCAATAATATGTTCTGCAGCCATCTTCCCAATTCTTTAGTGCCATCCTCCCCATACCATTCCCCCCCCTCATAGTGAGAGTGGATGCGTCGTTTAATAAGGAAGAATCGGTCAGGCGGGCCGTGGGTCGCAATAATAACAATAACGAACTTGAGGCCCAAATCAGGTTGTCGCATTGCCTGTGCTGCTCGCTGTTGGCCCGCCGCAGAGTAATCCTCGCTCTCATTAGCTCATCCCTCTGCTCCTCTCGTCCACGAGTCGCCCTCCTTTCTTGTCCATCTCCCATCCCGTCCTGTCCAGTATTATTCGCCCCTCCCCGCAAGTCGGATGCTGCTCTTGAGCGCCTCCCTCTCGTCCACCGTGCTTCCAGTACTGTGGACGAGTCTTTCAGTGTTGTGCGACTTGCGCCCTTGAAACAGAGCCCCTTTTCTATATCTTTAGTGCCCCTCCCCCTTTCGGACCGCTTCTGCCTTATTATTCTTAGTGTCGGATTAAGCTCCATGGGTGATTGGGATTTCGCCTATCTGCAATTGCATCATGGAGTCGACCAATTTTACCGAGGACGACGAGTCTCGGTATCGCAGTGAAGTTCTCCTTTTGTCATCCGAGAAATCAGAGACGGCGCAGGAACAGAATCTGATCGACGATGCACGCCAACTGGGTCTGAAGGTGCCGGAAATCGAGGTGGTGGCATCGCTGGCCGCGTCCATTGCCTCGGGAATGGTGGACCTGTCCTCCCCGATCTTATCCTCCGGCTCGTCCACCGATCGCAACTCGACGCACGAAGTCACCCCGTCTCTCGAAATCCCGCCGCCCATCGATCAGCTGGCCTCGTCCCTCTCCGCATTTACCGTCACCTCTGAGCCTGCCCAGGCGGGCAGTACCCGATCGCTCGCTTCATTGTCCACTCGGCCGACATCCTATAGCTCATGTGAGGGAAGACTGGCCCCGGGGATTGACAGCCTTGCGGCGAGGACGCCAGGGAATCGGGCGTCGATGTTCAGCGTTTCTTCTGCAGATAAAAGAGAACGAAGAAAATCTACGCTAAAATCGGCAATCGGGAAGATCCATTTCAGGAAAAAGCGAGCGCCCTCTTCCGTTTTGCTTCCGCCGGCCGCGCAAATCACCGTCGCCAAAGGCGAGAAAGGCGTTGAACGAGTATTCGTGGAGTCGAGGCTGTCAGAGTCGCAGAATACCGATTCCCCAGAGGAAGAGAACCAGGTCCTGCGGCTGGAGATTCCCGTCTTTGATAATGAGTCCCTCCAACGAAGTCTAGACGACACACAATTGCGCCAGATGCGCGAGGCTCAAGTGACGGAGAGAAACCGGCACAATACTTTCCAGGATGCATTTATGGCGCAACTACGACGGCGCCAACAATCCATCGTCGCCGATCGACTAGCGGAGAACAAGCGCCTGGAAGTGAAGAAGCGCGAAAAGGTATGCACCTCCTCAGCTTCTGCCGTGGGCTTGTGTGTTAGTGCTGACTTTGTAGAATACTACCGATGCTGCTCGGATGGAGGAGCGACAGCTGACAGTCGAGATGGAGCAGATGCGAGAATTCGAACGGGCCAAATTAAACTCGCGCACACGCATTAAGTACATGGAAGGGTACTTTAACAACACAAGTCCACCGCCATCTCCCGTCAGCTCGGCAGTGGACACCCCGGGTCGCAAATTCACTGCACAACACAAGGCCCAGTTAGCGCAGGAATACCACGACCACAACTCCATGGACCAGCTGCACCAGGCCAAGATCAAGGTGTTGCGCGACCGGCAGGAACTGCGCCTCCAGGAGGCAATCGCACGGATGGAACGAGAGTTGGACGACTTGATTGACAAACATGCCCTGGAATTCGCTCAGATGCAACAGAAGCATCAACAGGAAGAAAGCGAGGTTCTCCAATTGTTCGACGCAAAGAAATCCAGGTTACGACACCGCTGGACCCTGCAAGAGGCCATCCTGCGCAAGAAACTAGAGGATCAACATGGGCAGACGTACGGGCCGCTGCCTCCTCTGTCGTTCAGCGACTCGCACTACGACACGCGCGACTCGGCCATTTGCGTGGCCGACCCCGGAGCTGGCAGCGGTGATGAGGGACCGGCGCACCAGAAGAGAGGGGGACAGGTGCTTTGATTACGATGTGATGCCTAAGTGATACCCTTTCTTTTGGTCATGCATATATGCAGCTCCTACTAATGTCTATACTCGCTTCTACTTGTAATTACTTTACTTGATATTATTTTACATTCTGCTGCCGATGCTATTCAGCGAGCATCTATATACGGACGGCTTACTGCATAGCGTTACTTGGATATCATTAAATAGACTTGCCGGTTGGACTGATCAACAGGCGTATACATAGAAATCCAACAGACCTTGCAATCATGAAACATCCCTCGCTAGTATATAAACATTAACGCCGAAAACACAAGATACTCAAGCCTCAGTCTCCCCAACCACGGAGTGTTTCCCCAACCTCTCCAACAGCGTTTCCACTCTCCCATCACCGCCCGTAATCACTCCTTCAGTCAACTTATCTCGTCCAGCATCCCCAATAACCACGGCTCGTTCCACCATCCCCGTACTCGAGATCTTAAACCTTCCCACCCGCCCATCCTCCCACTCCATGCGGACATAAACCGCCTCCAACGCCGTCGGGCCCAACGACACAATCCCAAGTTTATTCTTCGCAATGCGCGTCTCCTCCCTAGCACTATCCCCCCCACCAAGAATATCCCTCTCCCACGCCCTCTCATCATCCTCATACATCGCATCATCATCATCATCATCATCATCATCCACCCCACGCCTCACCACCCCCAACTGCTCCCGTAAATACCTCACCGCATCACACCTCAAATGCCACACAACCAACTGCCTCCGCACCTCCCTCACAAACCCCTTAAGATCCTGTTTTCTTGATTTTCGTTTCCACGGCTTCAACTGCTCTTCTCCTTCGTCCCCCTCCCCCTCCCCCTCCGTCCTAGTCTCAACAGGTAGATAAACCCGTTCCACCCGTCCCATATCAACCACACTCGGCACCGTATGTCTATGCACCTTCACTTCCTTCTTCTCCCCCTGGACCCTCCGCAACAACACATAATACGGTTTCGTATACCTCCCCTCGCGACCACAAATATCAATCCTCACTCCCAACAAATTCGTAATCTCCGCATTCGGCGACGGATCCGTAAAGGGAAACGTCGTCGTCGAGAACGCAATCCGGTGATGGTTCGTTTCAGCATGAGTCGCGGAGGATTGGATTAGAGGGGAGATGTCGCTCCATTCGGGTTGGCGGTGAGAGTGGGATTGGTTTGGAGGGGGAGGGATGGAGTAGGTTTTGGATAGGCGTTGCAGGGGACGAGAAGAGAGGATGCTGCTGGTTAGGATGCGGCGGCGGTGTTGGAGGGTTCGGACTATCAAGTGGTTCTGGTTAGTTGGGGATGTGGGGAATGCGGGAGGGAGACGGACTTTCGGCGCGGATGGAGGAGATTTCGGCGTCGAGGTCGGAGTCGAGGTAGTTGGCGTTGTCGGGGTCCATTTTGAGGGTTGGACGGGGATGGGGTGGTGAGGGAGCTGGTGTGGAGAATGAGGTGATAGTGGTGATAGTGGTGATAGTGGTGATAGTGGTGATAGTGGTGATAGTGGTGATAGTGGTGATAGTGGTGATAGTGGTGATAGACTAGTATGGTGTTTGATTGTTTGTTGACAGGTAGTGTCACGTGATTGGTGGCGGCTCTGGAGCTGCAGCTCGATTGGCGGGTGAGAGCGACGATCCTGGTTTGATCCACAGTGTTGGGTCGAGGGTCGGGTTTTTGATTACCTATTGATACGGGGTTTCTCGGTTAGTTGTTTGGGATGAAAGGGGAGTTGGGGTGAGGGTGGGTGGCTTATTGTGGTGAATAGCTGGCGAGCGAATAAAGACATTTCAGTTACGCACGATACAACTTGGAAAGACTGCTCTATAAGTCGATCTGATAGCATCCCTGATGGCATCTGCAGATAGCTTAATGCGCGACATTAATCAGTCATGACGGCCATTGACGGCAGCCACCAATCACAACGGAGCTCGGCTGGCCGTCACCACCACGCTGTTGAGGCCAGCTTGCCTCAATCGCTCTCCACCACGTCGATGGAGACCTCGTCCCGGCCTGCAATCCCTCCCTCCTCTCCCTCCCCTGCCCCTTTCTCCGCTGCTTCCTCCCTCCATGTCCCTGCGGATCCCTACGCTGCCCACGATCATCGTCCGTCCGCAGCGGATCGTCCTCAGGAGGTGGAACTCCAGTCCCTAGCATGCAGCACCGACACGCCTGAACACCACCGTCTCTTTCATTACACAGACCACCCCTCCGATCGTCCCGGAGACTCCGCCTTTCTCTCATCTGACCCCAACTCCGACTGCTCGGGTTCCTTCCACTCCCTACACACGCGACCCCTGTCCGTCTCCCATCGTGGCCAATCACCCATGAAGCGCAAAGGCCGCACGGTCTCGAAACGCCGTTCGAAGCCATCCCTGACCATCGCGACGGGCCAGAACGGCTACGGAAGCGACAGTATGGATTCGTCGATTGAAATGCGCAAGAGGGACACCTCGGTGGAATCGACCGCCACGCGGGCCAACCGCCTCATGTCGCGTTCCAGCTTTACCCTCGACCATGACCCCCCGATCACCCCCCAGACACCAGCCATGACGACCACCTCGTTCGCCAACCTCCCCGCCAGCGATCGTCGGAACTTTCTGCTGCTGTGCGTGCTCTACTTCCTCCAGGGCATCCCCATGGGGCTGGCCACCGGGTCTGTCCCGTTCCTGTTGAAGCCATACCTCTCGTACGGCCAAATTGGCGTCTTCTCTCTCGCATCCTACCCCTACTCGTTGAAGCTGCTGTGGAGTCCTATTGTCGACGCGATCTGGAGCCGGCGGTTCGGCAGACGCAAGAGCTGGATTACCCCGGTGCAGGTTATCGCGGGCGTGGCCATGATCTATATGGGCGGACGCATTGAAGGGATGATGAAGGATGCCGGCGCCAATGGCGGCGCGGGCGTGTGGAACTTTACCTACTGGTGGTTCTTGCTGGTGTTTTTCTGCGCCACGCAGGATATTGCCGTGGACGGATGGGCGATTACGCTCATGTCGCCACCGAACATCTCTTACGCATCGACGGCGCAGACGGTTGGATTAACCGCTGGCCATTTCCTTTCCTATACCGTGTTCCTGGCTTTCAACTCGGCCGACTTTGCCAATCGCTGGTTCCGGGCTGTCCCGGCCGAAGGGGGACTGCTGTCGCTGGGCACATACCTGAAGTTCTGGGGCTGGGCGTATCTGGTGGTCACTACTTGCCTCGCGGTGATGAAGAAGGAAGACCGGACGCATGAACGCGACAGCATTAGCGATGTGTACCGTAGCATGTGGAGTGTGCTGAAACTAAGGCACGTCCACACCATCATTCTCGTGCATCTGATTGCCAAGATTGGCTTCCAGGCCAACGACGGCGTCACCAGCCTCAAGCTCCTGGACAAAGGATTTGGCCAGGACAACATGGCGCTGGTGGTGCTGATTGACTTTCCGTTTGAAATCGGACTGGGGTACTACGCGGGCAAGTGGTCGACGGAGTACACCGCGATGCGACTATGGTGCTGGGCGTTTATCGGACGACTGGTGGCGGCCGTGTTTGCGCAGGCGACGGTGATGATCTTTCCGTCGGGCGACCAGATCCCGACCTGGTACCTGCTGACGGTGATTGGCGAGCATGTGTTTTCGACGTTCATGAACACGGTGATGTTTGTGGCGGTGTCTGCGTTCCATGCGCGCATTGCCGACCCGAGTATTGGCGGTACCTACATGACGATGCTCGCAACGTAAGTCTTCCTCTGTTCTCAGCCGCCGTACTGGTGGGATGTACTGATCATGTGCAGTGTTTCCAACTTGGGTGGTACATTCCCCCGATACTTTATTCTGAAGCTGGTGGACCTGTTCACCGAGGCGACGTGTGTTCCGCCGACGGTGCCACCCACCGACCTGAAGGGTGACCTGGTCACGGAGGCATTCTCATGTGCGCTGGAGCCAGACCGGACACGCTGTGTGAATGGAGGCGGCAGCTGCCATGTCCAGCACGACGGGTACTACACGACGAACATTCTGTGTGTGGTGATTGGGGTGGTGACCTTTGTGTTTTTCATCCGGCCGGCGGTTCTCAAGTTGCAGGGACTGCCATTGCGGGCGTGGCGATTAACCCCGGGCCGACAGTAGTATAGATAGCTGGAGCATAGAGTCGTACTCGACATGCAAAGAATCGGATGACCCATGTGCGACCCTCGGAGTACTCCGTGGGTACTACTCCGTAGAGGGATGATGATTCGGTCCGGATCCCTGCATTAGCCCAGATATGAAGCACTAGCGTACCAGAATGCTGCGTGCTGATCTGCAGGGCCGGGGTATATGATGATCCCCTCGCCCACCCACCTCTGTACCTAGATTCATTTACATCCACAGCACCAACAAAACTACATTCGAAATGTATCTTCCCACCTACACCTTTCTCCTCCTTCCCCTCCTCCCCGGAGCACTCACAACCTCATTAGACATTCTCCGTCCGAAAAGCGTACGCCCCCATGCCATCCCCTCCAACAACCCCCCCATCCCCCCCAAAAAAAAGAGAACCTACTAACACCCCCCCCCTCAAAGTGGGACCTCCGCCTCTTCACCCCAGGCTGCAACCCCAACACCACCTCCTTCGAACTATCGGTGTTCCACGCCCAAGGGGTCTCCATCACAGCCGGATGCAATCCCCTCGACAACAACACCGTGAACGTCTCCTCCGTGGATAGTTTCTCGTGGAAGAGTCCCGGTGCGACACGCTATGATTTATGTCTTTACGAGAAATGTAATGAAAACGGTACTGGGACGGGAAATGGAAGTGGACGTGGACGGGTCGAGGCCGTGAGAGATGGATGGGAGGTTTGTGTACGGTATTGGGGATGGTTAGGGTGGGGGGTTGTGGGGGCGGATGAGGCTTGTGTGTAGGTTTGATGATATGTTATATTATATTATATTCTTATTATGTAGTACTTATCAGCAATCATATAAGTATATTCATTCATACCTTGGTACAAAGTAAGTGGTGGTGGTGGTGGTGGTGGTGGTGATGGTGGTGATGGTGATAATCAACCCCCCAAATGCAAATCCCTCACACCCCAATGGAGTAAAAACCGCGCATACCCTCTATGTAACCGGCCTACCCACTTGGGGATCATTTTCTGGGTGGAGATTCCACCCTCGGTGGATACAATGTTGTAGTCGTGGGCTGAGGCGAATCGGACATCGACTACCTCTACCTCGTCATCAGGGTGGGTGTATATGGGTGAGATGCTGATCTCGTGTCGGCCCCCGCTCATGAGTCGGAAGGGATAGCCCCGTTTTGCGAGTCGCTCGAAGAAGTGAATTAGGGAGGGGGGGATGGACCAGGAGAGGAGTAGACCGGGTTGGGTTTGGGGGGATGGGGATGGGGATGGGGATGGGGATGGGGATGGAGTGAAGGAGATGATGGTGAAAATGCCGTTTAGGAGGGTTTGTGGCTGTGTTGTGGGTGTGGATGTGAGAGTCGTGAGGCCTGTATCTCCTGGCGAGTAGGAGTTGTTTTTGAAGAGGTTGAAGATGCTGGCTTCGTGGAGGAGGGGTCGAGTGTTGAGGAAGGTGAGGATCCAGCATTTGGTTAGGGTTTCGAGGGTGGCAGGTTTGGGGTCGTTGCGGGGGTCATGGTTGATTGAGGTGGTGGTTTGGAGAAGAGATCTGTATCGTTGGAGAAGGGCTTTCACGGGTACTGCACGCACTTCGTAGACGTCTATCTCTGGACAGTGTTGGGTGGATGGGTTGCTGGGGGTGCGGAGGGCGAGGCTGGTGGTGGTGGTTGGGTCGACGGGGGGGTATTTGGCTTCGAGGATGGAGAGATAGTGGTGGGTGGTGTAGGTGAAGAGGGCCGGGGGTGTGAGGAGGATGAGAAGTCTGGTTGGTTTTGGTAGGGGCATTGTGGTGGTGTTTATGTGGGTGGTGAGGATAACTAATGGTGGGTGTGTGAAGGAACTTGAAGGTGGTTGGTGGAGTTATATAGTATAGAGCGGAGGTTAGCTATAGTAGAATGTATTAGGGCTATAAAGAGCTTGCGGAGGTAAGTAAGATCCGAGTCCTCCGAGATACGTCGTATCATATGATCATCGTGTTACTAGTGGGTTGTGTTTATTGTACGGAGTAGGCTGAAGGATTTAGTTGCGTTGGATGGGGATAACTGGACAATGATTGTACAATTTCCACAATTATGATTACGTTCACTACTCAAAGATTCAATTGTAATCTGTACAATTATTAATATGTGATCAAATAATTCAATCTTCGAATATAAACTTCCCTCCACATCTACTATCGACTAGTAGACACACGGAGTAGTGATTAAATCATAGATCACCGATTATCTCCGACCCACCCATCCACTCACTTCCCCGCCTTCGATTTTTCTCCAACACCATCGCCATCACTCCTCCCCAACCACACACTCACCACAACCACAACCACCTCATCATCACCACAGCAACAAAAATGTCCACTCTAGACGACATCTTTGGCTCCTCCCCCCCGGATCCCTCTCACCACACCCCCAACCCCAACCCCAACCCCACCTCCCATGCCGAACCCTCCGAGCTCCCCTCCCTCCGCCGCCAACACGTCACAGCCGGCTACCGCGACGGCATCGAAGCCTCCAAATCCACCCATGTGCAATCCGGCTTCGATGCCGGGTTCCCAGTGGGGGCACAACTCGGCATGCGCGCCGGCACAATCCTCGGTATCCTCGAGGGGGTGTTACGGGGATATGATTCTCAGGCCGTGATAAAGAAGCAGTTACCGGGGAGGAAACCCGCCACAAGTGAGGCTGTTGGCTCCAAGGACAATGGAACTGATAACGGAGATGAGGCGGAAACCAAGGCAGCTAAACGCGCGCACATTCTCGCGCTCTACCAACAAGCCATTGCCGACCTGGACGTACGGAAGGTCTTTGAGGGGATCAGCGAGGGGGAGTTGAAATCGCAGGAGGAAAAGGTCGAGCAACAGCTTGGGAGGCAGGGAGAAGGGGTGATTGGGAAGTGGGAAGAAAGGGTGGGTGTTCCGAGGTGGGAGGAGAATATGGAGGCGCTGGAGATGAAGGAGGCGCGTACTGAGGGGGATGTCGAGGGGAGATGAGGACGGAGGGATATGATGATGGTACTTTTACGATTCGCCCCTGCGTCGGTCGGAATCTGCTCGATGTCAGCCCGACGGATGGAGGGGCAGGACCTGCGGCTGCGTATGTCGAGGATCCCCTGCTGCTGTGGGCTGTAGCCGGTCGGACGGCAGGAAGGCAAGCAAGCAGCTTGGCAGGTGGACTGTCGCGGTCGAGACGGGGCCGGGCCTGTCTGCAAGGTACGCGACATAGTGACGCTATGGCTGGCTGTGATGGTTGGGTGAGTGAAGTATGTCTGGATGGTAGTGTGGCGTGGGAGATAACGTCGCAGCTACATGCCCATCTACATGCCCGTGGTGGTCGGACCGCACATAGCAAGACCAAGAGATTGGATAGAGAGATAGATAACGAAGTCTACCAGTACCCGACAGATAAAGAAATGGTGAAACCGGTTTGACGAGGCCTACTGTCGCACAAGCCTCAAGGGATGGCTTGGCCAGCCGTCATCAAGGGATGCATCAAACTAGTGTTTCATTGCCCCCCTCGCGGCCATACCCCACACATTCCCTCCGAAAATACCTCCAGTGGCCGGAATTTCTACCCGGCGCGTTGTTTTGCTTTATGCGAATTGGGCAAGAGGACAGGTTACATCGAGGAATGATTTCTTAGATTGTAGGAAATGCTCAAACAGCGTGTAGAGAGTGACAGCCGGGTCAGAAAGTCGTAAGTGAGTGTCGTGGGTCAGACATAGACAGCAAGGAAATAGGTCGATAGACTCGTAGACATAACAGTAAAGAGTGGTAGACAACAATCATCTCAATCGTTGTCGCATCGGACATGAGTCGTCGCAGCGCATGCGCGCATCATCGAGACGGCGGGTGCACCCCGCTCCGCATCTCAGTCATTGACAGGATGGACATGATCTGGATCTATCCATCGTGGATTGTCGTCACCCGGTATCCCGGGTCTCAGCATCATAAAACATTAGGTCAATCATAGAACCGTTTGGTATCGTCGGCGGGTAAAGTTTTCGGGTGTCGTAGCATAGCCGTACATCATCAACGCCGGTGGACTTTTATTCGAAAGCAAAACACAAAACTACATCGGCCTGCGAGACCGTGGTGGAAGCTCGCCATGGCAGCCGAGCACCCGCAACGAGTCCCACACCCGTTTATATAGCGGCGGCCGTGCCAGCGACAGGATCGCGTCAGACCGATCCTCGCGACAGAAGGTGTACACCTTCTCGTGCTCCGGAGGGAGTGACCTCTTGGACTCGGACCGCGGTCGGCGACGCGATTTCGCCTGCATCGCTGCCGCGGTTGTGCGGTCAATGTCGATGGCGCGCACCTGGCCGCTGCTCCGACGAGACTGTGGCAGCGGCAAAGATGTCACGGACGGATCAACCAACCGCAACGTTGGCGCGTTTCGCAGAGCGTCTCGCGAGCGCGCCTTCACCGTGTGCCGCGTGGGCGATGGACACAGCTCCTCCGGGGGCTGGTCGGGCATCGACGGATATTTCTCCAAGGAATGTGTCTGGTGAGTCGCGGCCTGCGTGGGTTGAAGCTTGGGTGCCGACTTGGCCACCCGCAGATGCACTCGGCTGCGTACTTTCTTCAACGTGTCCATTGGCTTGCGCGACAGTGACTTGGGATCCGCCGTTTCGCTGTCCGAGTCGGATTCCCATACAGACTGCTCACAATAAGCTGCACGCGATGCCGAAGTGGACGGTCGGTCACGCCCGGAGTTGGCTGTGGGATAGCGTTCAAGCGCGGGCGACGCCGGTCCCGGGCTGGGGACCGGACTCGGACAGTCATTGGCGGGGATAAACATGGCTTGGTCGAAATGAGAGGCATGTGGCTCCATTGTCACCGGGTTGATCCGAGACGGTGGAGAGATCATCGACGGAGCAATGGGAGTCCGGATCGGGGGAGGAGGTCCCTTTCTGCCGGTGTGGGCGATGCTACTGCCCGCTCCATGAGGAAGAGATGGCAATGGCTTCCCGAGATGGGGTGGCGCGTCGTGGCTGTCGACCCGATGCATGACTAGAGTGTCGGACGACGCGTTGGGTGCCACAGTCTGGGGCTTGCCCTTTCGCACCGGCGTGGAAGACTGTGTGCACAAAGTGGTCTGGGATTGGTTCAAGGGAGTGGACGAACAAGGATATACGTTGTTTCTAGGGCTAGGCAGTGGCGGGGGCACCGGAAGAGGCTCTGTTGGTGGAAGGAGGTTCTCCGGGTAGATGGGAGCCGAATAGTCGGACGAAAAGGAGCTGCTCGGGGTCAAGTCTGGGGTAGCTTCAGTCTGCACCGAGCTAAATGAGCTGTGGTCGTGATTCACGGCCGGCGCTCCCCACGGACGGGCTGCGACCTGCTGCAGTCCAAGCTGATGCTCCAGCTCGACCACGGACAGTGTAGATCGGTTGATATTGGATCGCAGCCTCGTAGCTTCACCGCGGGATGCGGGTGCAAAGGGAATATCGTTGGAATACACCGAGGATAGCATCGAATATGGGTGGCCCTCGTCACTGCACCTCACATCGCGACTCCCTGGCCGGCGAATCCCCCAGGGAGCGGCGCCCGCCAGCGTGTGCTCCAGATAGAACGGATCCGGATTCGACTCGTCTACTATCCCGGGTCTGTTTGGGTAGAATGAAGAAGCCCGCTTCGTTGGTGTAGATGGAGGCACGCCCACTGCGGTCTGGGATCGGTTCCGGCTACTGTAGAAGGCGTTCGGTTCGCCGGGAAGCCGAGAGTATCCGTCAGCCATGGGCTATGATTCACGCCAGGATGGATTCGATCTGGTGCATTCAGACACGCAGGAGGCTCATCAGTAAAGGAACGCACAGATGCAGCCCATACAGGTTCAAAGAGAGACGTAATGTAAAAAAAAAGGAATGAGAATGGCCAGACAGCAGGAAGGGCGGAGGGGATATGTTTATACATAGCTAGCCCAAAAATAACTGTGATGCCTTTCCTGGGCTAGGGCAGACCCATTGCTGGCCTGGTGGCTAGGTCGGGGAGGACCACCGGCGCATGCCAATGCAGAAAGGCGTAAACAAAGCTCGAACGTCCGAGCGCACAGGCTCCAATGACCTATCAGACCTTACATGGTCCCTTCGGTAGGGATGGAGCGCAGCAAGGCGGCAGGCCATCGATGCTACAGCAAGGGAGCCTCCGGAATACCGATCCGCAACTTTCTCGACGCGGGGTTCCGGTTCTCTGACTCGCCATGTCGCCATGATAACTTTGTGTCGTTCCTCGGCTGCTTCAGCAGACTGAAATGGAGAAACATCAACAGCGTGTATTTTGTTGTGAGCGTCAGTTCCCCCAATGTATCAAGCGACGCGACTTCATATCTTTCAGGTCTTCAGCTACCCCAATGTTCAGTTTGGCAGCTCAAAAATGGGGCTGCATGCAGATTGAGGCCGGCCCTGCATGTGTCCCGCTAGGTAATAAGCGACCCGCGTAGCAGGCTCGAGGTCATTGCTCGAGGTCGCCGCGTTGGGTTGGTACTGAGCCTCGTAAACAGACAGTTTCGAATCGTGGCTGGAATTCTGCACCGGCTGGGGTCCGCTCCCAGCAACCTGGTAGATGCAGTGGAGTGCGTGATGGCAAATGTGAGATCTCCAGCGCTAGGACATGCCGACCTCCGGGGAGCCATCCAGGATCAGCCGCTAAGTTGGCGCGCGCTCAACCACGGCTCTGTGGTGATCGGCGGCCGATCTTTGGCCTGGTTGCCAGTATCCTCGACTCTGTGTGCGGCTGATAACAGTGAAAATGGTAAAAGATATCCTGTAGACTAAAGTTGGCGGCGATGTACGATCTAACTGCGAAGCTCCATCGCTGTGGCTGAGACCTATCGCACCTGGCTATCGCATCGATTGGCTGTAACAGATGTTATGTCAAGACCCGCATTCCGGAATTCCAGGTTGCTGCGATACTGCAGGCTGGCATTAAGAGACCGCGGTTTGCTGTTCTTTGTCTGTTTGGCTTGGACGAGTATCGAGCGTGGTCTGGGTATAAGAGGGCGCTGCCCCCACGCATTTATTCTCCGAAGGTTGGCTCGCCGCCCAATAGAGATTCGAGAGTCCTTGCTGGTGAGGTTGCAGAATATTGGCCTGATAACCCAATCTCCTTATTCCCTTTTGCACCGTCTGTCTGCTGCCGGACCGACGGTTGAGCGTCAGTGTCCATTATCCCATTCAGCAAGCTTCGACTCCGTGGGCGAAATGACACCGTTCAATCAGTGCATAATTGAAGAGACAGGAAGCCTTTCCTGGGAAGCTCATGACTCATCCGTGCATTTGCACACCATTATGTTGGGATTGTCATTGTTCTGTGGATCTGTCCAGATGAAAACACCGCCTGTCGTACCTTTTTTTTTGTTTCCCACTTGCTATCTGCATAGGCTGAACGAGCAGTTTACGAGAGCTTGTGCAAATTCAACAGCATCTAGACCGCCGGGGAAGCAGAAGTTGCATGGCCCGCATTCCGAGGCCTCTGCATGCATCTCCAACGCTCTGCCGGTCACACGTACGTATAAATTTTCAGTTCAGTTGAATCAGGAGACCTTGTGTATGTTGACTGTAGGTGCAACGAGCGCACCGGAGATTATCTTATTCTCATCTCTTCTTCATTTGCTTTGCGAGTATAGGATCACCCCGGGCAATCTAACTATCCCAATGATTCTTTTGCATCTTTCTTTTTTTTTTTCGAGGTTCTTCACGGGTAGCACGGGCAGATGCGCAATCCTGCCGCTTCTTGACGCCGACGCATTCTTGAGCTGCCGGACTTCTTTCGCTGCATGTAAAGCTGAGCTGACCACTCCGTAGTTGTGTGCAGGGACCACCTGTGCCTGTCTTTGGCTTCCAACTGGTTACAATTATTGGTCGGAGTAAAGTAGAGCCCTAATTGAGTACCTCTCTGATAGCCGATGCGTGGTAGAAGAGAAGACAGTATCAATCACAGTAGTACAGTACGGCGGGCATGATGCAATAATGCCCGTCACAGTAGAAGAAGTGGTGTGGAGGTGAGACTTGCTGCAAGGCATTTCGACAGGTCTGAAACCGGGCCGGACGGCTTGCCTTCCTTGAACTCAATTAATACCCGACTCGGATGGCCCTTGCTGACTCGTCCCTTGGGAGAAGGTTGCGCTGTGATGAGCGCTATTATCCCGAGAGTTCGCATGTGCTGGGGGTCTGATCCAATTCCACCAACGGTCTGATAGCCTAGAACGCACGACCCCAAGTGATTACTCTAGTTCAGGTAGTGATTTTGCTTGCAGAAACCCAAATGAGAGCCATTCACATGTCTTCTGGGGCATTGATCTCGAAATATTTTCCGTTTGGTCTTACTAGTGCTCGTGCGACCGTGAAAGAATAGCCAACGCTCCATCGTCATCATCGGGTCTGTGCTGTGGATGGAGGTCCGGGCCGGGTGGAGTCGAGTCGATTTTCCTGGCCAGGCTCTCGACAAAATCCACACAGATCATCAAGGGGCCCTCTGCCGCTGTTTTCGCCCTTGGACCTTTAAGCGGCAAATGGGCGTCATTAGACAAGGACGGCCTGAATCATCGCAAGCGACCGCGACCTGGTCGAGTGCCTTGGCCACTGGCCAGGTACACTAGTAGTTGGCAGCTACCTAATCATGGCTTGGGACTAAAACCCGATCAGCAATCGCCAGCACATCAGCCCGGGATTGGGCCATTGCAATGACCCGGCTTGACTAGCGTTGGTTTCTATATATATTTCTTTTCCGATGGGACCATGATGCAATTTATCTCAGCGGTCTGATATCATTCCGTACGCTGTAGGAGTTTACTATCTCTCCGGTGGGAGGTGAGCGGACGGGTGATACACGAAAGTGAATTCTAGAAGCCCATCAGCAATGGGTTCGGAACCCAATACAAATATTGCCTGATTGGAAACCAATTGATCAGCTTGGGTAGATACCGATTAGTTTGTTGTCCAACCAACGGCTATCTGAATCATCGTAGTCCATCTGTGCGACGTCTGAAACCCGGGAGGGGAAGGTAAGGCGTGTATCGTAGGGGTGGCTTACCTGGGCCTGTAGAGAGTAGAGTGCCTTGAATCGATGCCATCAGCGTCCCCTCCTTCTTAAATGCCTTGGGTCGGACCCCGAACCTGGATCTTGTGCTTGTTCGTGGGTGGAAGCGCAGATCGGGGTGAAATTTGGTAGCGGGAGAGACTGGCGCTTCCAGCAGTTTTTGCCCGATCTTTTCCCGTCTCACTTTCCCTCCTCTTCTTCCTCCTCCGTCGCCCGCCTCACACTTGGCTGGCGTTCATACAACTCAGACCGCTGTTATCTGGTCCTCGATTATCCGCCGGAGCCATTGGGCTGTCTTGCCCTGCTCCATGACGGCCCCGAGCCTGTAGCAGTGCTCGTTGCGGTCTGGCAGGGCGCTTTCAGGTACAGGTAAGATCCCGTTGTTGCAGCGTCCCCGATTCCCAGCCATCGTAATTCTGCGACGGCTCTTCCTATTCGACCAGCCACTGCCTTCAACCCTCGCTCGCTCTCACTTGCGTGGCTCGCTCTGAAATGCTTTCGCTTTCCCCTGTGCTGTCCTTTCGTGTTTCGAATCAAAATACCCACATTGCAGCATTCTCGTACTGACTACCCCGTCACCAGC
Organism: Aspergillus carbonarius ITEM 5010; assembly: GCA_001990825.1. NCBI lineage: Eukaryota > Fungi > Ascomycota > Eurotiomycetes > Eurotiales > Aspergillaceae > Aspergillus > Aspergillus carbonarius. The sequence goes on from KV907514.1 coordinate 402,068, forward strand.
GGCGGGCTCAATCTGTGTGCTGGACTGGAGACCCTCTTCCTAGTCGGAATCGGTTGGAGCTCTGCAGTTCTCCTGACACGTTGACAAGCCCACCTACCGTGCAGGGCCCGCGTTCCTGGTCCCCTTCCCACGTTGTCGTCGCATATTCCGTTTCATTCACTCCCATCCTCAGCGGTGTCTCATCGCAATCGCGGCGCCTTTAACGATACCTACGACGTGAACGACCCTACACCACTGACGACCTTTCCACCGCAACGCCAGCAGCAGGCTGCTTCCCACGCCCTTCCTGACTCTATCCCTCATCCTTCACTTCGACCCTCGAGCGCTTCGGGAAGTCCTCGTACGTTGCGGAGAACATCCCGGCTATTTCAAAGACCCCCTTCGGTAGATGTTTCCGGGCGCCCATCTCAGATAGAGCAGACTATCCCTGTGTTGGTGCGACCCGTCTCGGAGCCAACAAGCGAACTCGCTGCATTGCGTCCCGCACTCTCCGAGGCGCAAACTGAAGAAGACGACGACGACTCGGAATTTGAAGATCACCCCCAGCGGCCAGGCGCATCGTATTGGCCACACAGGTCGACCCGAGTCTCCCCGCGCACCGCGTCTGCCATACTTTGGACCTTGGAGGAGGCAATTCGCAAACCATTTCCATTCACGCTAGATCTGGAGGAAGTGAATGCGTCCATGTCTGACGTAGCAGGTCCCTCTGGTTCGACCGGCTTTGGAGCCAATGGCCGTACTCAGAATGGGTCTTCTCGGGCCGCTCAAGGCCCGGTCCCTGTTAATCCGCACCCACCAAGTGGTGTGCGGACGCCTACGGACATCATGAGACAACGCCGGGATCGAGAGGCTCGCAAGAAGGCGGAACAGGAGGCGAGAGACCGGGAGCAGGATGGATTTGATAGGCAGCAGCAGGAAAATAAGGCCCCGGGCCAAGCTCAGACCTATGCTGCTGGCGTTGCCGGTGACAGAACTTCGCAACGAAGGGCGCCAATGCTAGAGCGGTCTTCTACAACCACGAGACGACCAGACCCTCAAGCCCCAGCCCAGGTCTCTGGAACGCATGGTCGACCGACAACATCGGCCGGACCACCCAATCCTGCTCAGCAGCCCCAGAATCCCCCGCAGAGCTCTGCAAGCCTCAAGCCGCCAGCTCAAGGTTCCTCCGATCCGCCAAATCCCCAATCCCACCAGTCTCGCCGAATCCCATTTCCACACGCGTTCGAACGATGGGAAACGCTGTCATCTCATTGGGAAGGCTTGACTGGTTATTGGATTCGCAAGCTTGAGCAGAACAATGAAGCCCTTGAGCGTGACCCGCTTAACCAGCAAATGGCGCGTCAAGTGACAGATCTCTCTGCGGCGGGCGCTAATCTCTTTCATGCTGTGGTGGAGCTGCAGCGCCTGCGTGCCTCATCGGAGCGGAAGTTCCAGCGCTGGTTCTTCGACACCCGTGCCGAGCAAGAACGGTCGAAGGAAATGCTAGCAGAGCTAGAGAGACAAGTCAGGGCCGAGAGGCAAGCACGAGCTGAAGCCCTTGCCTCGGTGCAAAAGGCCGAAGGCGACAAGGTACGCGCCGAAGACTTGTTGAAAGAGATGCGCCGTGAGCTGCAAATCTCCAAGGAAGAGGCCCGCCGGGCTTGGGAAGAGTTAGGTCGGCGCGAACAAGAAGAACGGGATCGGACCAATTCCCTGCGTAACGGCGAGCCTACCTTGGTCGGAGGAGTCCAAGTTGTACCCATGATCCCGGGTCCCCCTCATCGGCAGAACTCCAACCGCCCACCGACTCGAGAAGGCCCATATGCGGGTGGTGAGAATGTCCCCCAGCCCACAGGGGTGACAGAAGGCCAGTACTATGGGGACACACCTGCCTCTCCCACCGGGACCGACCCATTCGTTGAAGGGCAGAGACCTCTCCAGGAGCCGCCGGCATCGACATCAGCAGAAACTCAGAGACCATACCCCGGGCATTTCTATGAGCAGGAGCCCGCCTACCCTGCTCGGCCAACATCTGAGAACGATGATCGCTCATACGGCCCCAGCGTTGCCAGTAGCGAGCAAGGCGAAGAGGAACTGGGTAGTAGCTACCGTCGCAACCCTCAGGGTCATTCCACTGCGTATCCACCTGCGATGTCAGAAGGGAGCGACGACTATGAGGGGTCAGTGGAAGAGGGCGGATACCCCCCGACCTCTATGCCCACGACCTCGGGATCGATGTACGGAGGCATCCCATCCGTCGATTATAGTGGCTCAGGATGGGGTGTCGGGACGGGTTGGGAGTCGATGACCCCACGCCACCGCCATCCTACACGTCTCAGCGATGTGATTGAAGAAGAGGAGCCACGAACGACTCCCAGCCGTGCCAGCTTGGCGAGCCGAAGTGTACAGTGAGATAGTCTGTTGCTGCCGTACATACAGTTTTCAACAGTCCTGTGACAAAAACACGCGTGTCCCTCTTGTTATCATTTATACCAAATTTCGCATTGCTTTCGCTCCACCATACCAGAATACCACTTGTCGCTTCTCCGCTTTACACTTCGTTATTTTCTTATATCAACCCGCGTTTCCTATTCATTCGGCGACCAGAATCCTATCGAGCAATAAATTGCATACCGAGCACGCACGTCTTTGGTTCTCAGTGCTTTGGGCAGACCGGCGTCATTGGGCAGGGGCAGGTGTAATTCTTGTAATCCTACAACTCATAATATCCCTTGACCATGAATATATATCGCTTTCCAAGTCATTCATAGATGAACGAACCAGTGTATTCTCTCTTCACTCACCGTAATCAAACCACACGTGATCCGTAAAATTGCAGCCTCAGGAACCCGCACTAAACCCATTCAAGCGAGATGTTCTCCGGACCGAGCTGTCGACATCTAAACCTCCGCGCAGTCTCCGACACCCTCCACGCGAAAACTCCGCAACCAGCCATCCCCAGACCGCCCATACACCACAATGGCTTCGACAATGCGGCCCATGAGCCGAATGCTCACCCGGGCCTCCCGTTCCACCCTATTCCCCATCGAACGCACCGCGACCCAGACCGCGCTCTCCTCCATCAGAACCACCACCAGCCCCATCTCTCACCTCACCACCCACAATGCCATCCTATCGTCCACCCGCTCCTTCTCAACCTCCACTGCTTGTCTGCGCGCCCGCACAATGGGCCAAATGAAGGCCCGGCACTCGACGGGCCCATTCTCGTGGAAATCGGCGCTGCTGTTCGTGCTGACGGGTGGAGGCATGATTATTTATTTCCGGGTTGAGAAGGAGAGATTGGAGAGGAAGCGTATCGCGGAGATGAGTAAGGGGGTGGGGAAGCCGAGGGTTGGGGGTCCGTTTACGTTGAAGGATCTGGATGGGAAGGAGTTTACGGCTGAGGATTTGAAGGGGAAGTATGCGTTTGTGAGTATCCCGTTGTTTTCTGATGTGATTTTGATTTTGAATTGGGGGTCGGATGGGGGTTGGGATTGTGGCTAATTGGGATGGGGGGTTAGGTTTATTTCGGATTTACTCATTGCCCTGATATCTGTCCCGATGAGTTGGATAAGATGGCGGAGATTATTGATAAGGTGAATGAGGCTACCAAAGGGGAGAATATCTTCCTGCCGGTGTTTATTACCTGTGATCCGGCGAGAGATACGCCTGAGGTGCTGCGTGAGTATCTTAAGGAGTTTCATCCGGGGATTATTGGCTTGACGGGAACGTATGATGAGGTGAAGAATGTTTGCAAGCAATATCGGGTGTACTTTAGTACTCCGAGGGATATTAAGCCTGGGGAGGATTATTTGGTCGACCATAGTATTTATTTCTATCTTATGGGTAGGTTTTTTTTTTCAGGTCGGGGGGTGGTTTCTGGGGTATGAAGCTGACTGACTTTGACTTAGATCCCGACAATGACTTCGTCGAGTGCATTGGTCGTCAAGACACGCCCGAGACGGCCACGCGGACAATCATGGAACATATCAATGACTGGAAGCGGGAGGGCAAGCCGCTCCGGAAGGACTAATTTGTCTCACTGGGCGTGTATCATAGACAATACCCTACTCTGTGACTGTAAAATAAGACTGTCAATTAGCATCACTCCATTCCATCCATTCCATTCAGCATGTCCACTTACCTCCAATTTGAAGTATAGTAAATCACCCCTTCACGACCTTCACCTTCCCCTCCGCATCCCGATCCCTATTCGCCCTCCACTCCTCCTGCCCATCCACAAACACTTCTCTCTTCCAAATCTCCGCCTTCTCCTTACACTCCTCCAGCACCTCCTCGCCTGCCCGCCACGCCGCCCCCCGATGTCCCGCACTCACCGCAATCACAATACTGCTCTCCCCAATCGGCACATCGCCCAATCGATGTCCAATCACCACCCCCAGCAGCCCGTGTTTCGTCACCGCGTCTTCAGCAATCTTCGATAACGTCTTGAGGGCGAGAGGCGGGTACGCGGTATAGCTTAGTGTGGAGACAGGACGGTCTTCGAAGGAGTTCCGTGTTGTGCCAAGGAAGAGGATATTGGCACCGGCATTCGGGGAGGAGATTTTGGATAGCGCGCTAGTGGGGTCGAGGGGGTCGTAGGTCAGGTAGATGTGAGTGTTGAGGGATGAGTTGATGGTTGTGCGGGGGTAGGTTTGGGGGTCCAGATGAGGCGGGATGGTGTCGGATTGGCGCTGGTCTTGGGGTTGTACGTTTGACATGGTGGTAGTTTGTGGTGAGTGAGGGGTTAATTTGTGGGATTGAGCGTGAGTTGTTTATAGGGGGATATATATAGAAGATGGCGATGGTGGTGATGTGGTGATATAGGGAATTGTATGTAGATAAAATAGATATCAGCACAGATAGTCAAAGATGCAATCCAATACCAAGCACTTCATAGATGGAAGCATGCAAAGACGAAAGAATGCCACGACTTTGGTGTGGAAGATAGTTCCGTGGCGGCGTGCCTTATCACCCAGGGTCCTGCGGGGAGCTAATGAAAAGGGAAGGCGGTGGAGCGAGCTGCGTTTGGCCGCATCAATCCGTTCTGGGCTAGTCCGGTAGAGCACCGGGCGGTGGCTCTACAACGCGCATTTTGGCTTCAGTTGCAAAGTCCATTGGCCATTGGGGTCTTTCATATCATTCCACGCCACGGAGCAACAGTTGATTAAGCATTTGAAGTCAATTTGTAATGACTTATAGGCTGTAACACTCGGTGGTTAAGCGAAATCCAGAGATGAGCGAAACACAATCAACTGCGAGGAATATCCGGCGCGCCAAGGTGAGTAGGCGGGTGCTCTATACTCTTAGTCGATTGTAGCAAGGACACTAATGAATTTACTGACTCATATGCAGGCATGCAATACATGCCGCCGTAAAAAGGTCAAATGCGACGGGAAACGGCCTGCTTGCTCACCCTGCCATGCCTTCAACTTGCCATGTGCATATCAAGATGTTGCGGAACGCCGGAATCGTGGGAGTCGGTTAGTCGCCCGCTTTTTCTACGCTGATTGTGCCTAACTAGCATATTTGATTTGATTACTTGTGAATAGAGCGTACATTGAGGAGCTCGAACAACGCATCGAAAGAATGCAGTCGCAATTGGAGAGTCTGAGCAGGCCTGGCAATGAACAACTGAACGTGGAGACTCCTCGAGATTCAACATCACATTCTACTGAAGATAGAGAGTCTGAATACCCGGTCCAATCAGTAAACGTCTCCGGGACTGGCCATGAAAAGGATCAATCCTATGTTATCAACGCCCAAGACGGCAGAACGCGCTACTTTGGTTGGTTAATACAGCTGTCCGAATCATTCTGATGTTGACCATTCAATACCGAGACAGGAGCATCTTCTGCATTTTCTGCTCTATCCAATTCCACAGTCAATGCGCCAGAGAACCAGACGCAGATGGGAGCCCGACGGCGTGCACCCCAACGAAGTTCTAGTGCCTGGCCACTTACAAGTTGGGTGCCCAGTATTCTCCAAGATGGTCCGGAGCGACGCAGCTATGAATCCCTTCCAAGTAAAGAGGTGACAATGCTGTTGGTCGGAGAATACTTTGCAACATTCAACCAAGCGATTCCTCTTTTTGATGAGATAGCGTTCATGAGGTCGATTAACAGACAATACTCGTGGAACCCTGACGACAGTGCGTCATGGTGGATCTCGCTCAACATTGTCCTGGCCATGTCATACAGAGAGAGGGCACATGTATTTCCTGATGGAAATGACAACTGGAAAAGGTCACTGGGGCATGTTAAGAATGCATTGAATGCCGTTACCGATATCTTTCTCCGAAACACTGACCTTTCTGCTGTCCAAGGGCTTCTGGGTCTGGCACTATACTTCCAGGGCACACCTAACCCTCAGGCCCTCTTTATGTTTGCGGCTGCGGCAATGCGCCTCGCCCAATCCATCGGACTGCATAGAAACCCTGCGTATGGAACTTCATCGGAGGACGAGCAAAGGCGAAGAACATACTGGATCGCCTTCCTCTTGGATTCAGATATTTCCATACGAGTGGGCCGCCCGCCGGTCCAAGACATTGAAGACTATGATACATCTTTACCGATGGAGGAGCCACCGGATGGGAAAGGAATACTGACTATCGATGGTGCAAGGATCAACTTTTTCCGTCTACTTGTGCAATTAGCCCTGGTTCAGCGGCATGTTTATAGGCATCTTTACACGGTAACTGTTCGCCGACAAACTAGCGAGAAAATGGTTGAAGAAGTAAAGTCCTGTGAGGAACTCCTTTTGAATTGGAAGACTTCTATACCTCCAAGGCTTCAACCTCAGCGCGAATTTGTTTGCCAACCCAGCTATTTCCTACAGCATATCGTTCGCTTGCATTTTGCCTACCATTGCTGTTACTCCAACCTCTACCAGGTTTGTATGTTTCAAGCAAACGCCACAGAGCGATCTAGCAACGGCACAGACAACGATATTTCTCTGATTGTTTCACGCTCCCTCGATTCAGCACGTTCTGCATTGGCCCTTCTCCCCCAAATAAATTTACTTGGTTCTACCTATAAATGGTGTGTGTTCTTGCCTTCCCATAGTTTCTGGGCTGATATTGTCAAGGAACGTTATTTATTTCCCCGCCGCAGCATCCGTCCCATTAGCTTTACGGCTAATCACAGCCCCTACACATTCATTTGCCGAGGGTGACTTTGCAATGATCCGGGATATTGTTACCTTCCTCGCTACTACTTCGTCTGAGGAGCCTGGTACCTATGTTGACTACATATTGGGCATGTGCTCGGATCTGGAGCGCTCTGCCAGACAGGCGATCATGACAGCACAGCAAGGCCCTCGGCAATTGGTCGGGGCGAATGAAGTAAATTCTGCACCTGATGGAACCGGCGAGGGTAACAGTCGCCCAGCAGGCTATCCCATATATAATACGCTATGGGCATCATCTAGCGGCGCTGGTATGTTGGATGAAAGAAGTGCACATACTGCGAATATCTTACCGCAAGCGCCTTACCCTGATATTGAGTTCCCGACATTCGCCGAGTATGACCCGACACCGAACTGGCAGTGGTCTCTGCCGCCATTTTGGAATTGGCAGGATCTTGTTCCTGGTGTTCCCTCAATTCCGGTTGTTTCAAGTGGGGACAAACCAGAGTCAAACATGCCAGATATTTGATTGAGATTGTTATATGTAATCGCCACAGTAACCTTCTAGGAATGTACATTGATATCCACCTCAACTGGATTAAAGTTTCTTTGTCTCCAAGGAAACCGCCTCTATTCTACTCAACGCCAGCTGATGTCCCTGTCATGGTGGCAATGTGGGACCGGAGGAGATGTCCACCTCGGCGTCGACTCCTCGACACCCAGCCTTGGAACAGGCTTCAAAAGTGTCTGACGGCCCCAATGTCCATCATCAAATGTTGTCATGAACCTCGAGTGTTCATCCAGATAGTGAGGGAGTCCCTTCTTCCAACCATCAACGACTGAGAATAGAATTTCGGTCACATATTGGTCAGGAGTGATCTCCTTGAAGCCGCACCGTTCGATTGTGTCGCGCACCACCTCGGGAGGGTACAGCCCTATCTCCTTTTCCAACGCAATGGTATCTGCAGCCACCAAGGAGCTATGAACATGGTATGAGCCCCCCTCTACTGCCCGTCTCCTGATTGCGATCATCGCACCGACCGCACCAACAAGTCCCGTTATCATGTCAGACACAGGCAGTGGCGGTAGCACGCCCTTTCCGCCCTCATACCCCTGGGACCGGCCCATAACATATGAGCTACCCGAAGCAGCATCTCCGATCTGTTGCCAGCCAGGACGCTCAGCGAATGGGCCATCTGGACCGTAACAGTTCTCGTCAACATAGATGATCCCTTTGTTTCTCCTAGCTGCCATCTCTAGCATGTCATGGAGACCTAGTCCCTTTCTGTCCAGAGAACCCATGCGGAATCCTTGGATGAAGATGTCGACGTCTGCGAGGAGCTCTTTCAGTCGTTCCATGTCCTCCGTCTTGGTGATGTCCAGGTCAATCGTCCTTTTTCCGGCATTGAGAGTTAGTTGGAGCGCCTGAAAGCGGGTTGCCTAGTTAGTGGACTCTCCTGTGCGCATGGACTCGGTAAACACTTACATTAAGATCAGCAAGTCTGCTGCAGTTCACTCGAATCACATCTGCTCCGTAAGATGCCAAGGTAACGCCGATCTGTGGCCCTGCGATAATACGTACCATCTCCAGGACTTTCACCCCAGCCAACGGCCGTTTATCGGAGAGACCCTTGGCCAGAGGCACTGGAGGCGTAGGCCTGGCATAGGTCTCGGCTGTCACGTTGATCAACGGATGTTTGGATAGGCGTCTACCAAACTCTGTCTTCCTCCAACCCTCAGGAGAATAGCAGATGCTTCCGCACAGACCATGACGCACGTTGTGCATCTCAAGCTCGTCAGGTGTCCACTTGCTAACGTACTGTTGAATATAGTCGTAGTATTCTTGAGGTGTGTTGAAGGTCACATCGGGGTTGATTCCCATTGACCTGAGAGCAGTGTTTGCGTCGAGTGAACCATGAAGCTGATACCACACGTGGGGATCCTTGGTCTGATAGATGGCCGTCGCTCGACTGGATATCCCCTTGCCAAAGCCTTGGTCGAAATCCTGTTTGAAGAGTGCCCCCAGACTCCTTGATCGGGCCAGGGCAGTTACGTCGGAGCCGTTTATATATGTGGTGAACACGGAGCCAAGCCAAATGCCAGCATGATCAGTGTCAATGGTCACGCTGTTCTCGGTGGTGGGCTTTTCATCCCGAAGCTCCAGAAGCTCATTAGCTACTAGTCCGGCCATGGCATGCAATGCGGCCGCCATGACGGGCGATTTGATCGGACCTTGAACCATGGGCTCCGGCCGACCTTCGAAGTGGACTGTATCCCATGCTGCTTTGTCCTTGGTGAAGCCCGGAGTACGTGAAGCGAGAATCTCGAATACACGACGAGCATCGGTAGGCACCGCGAGGACATTCTTGTCGATGAAAGTCCCTGGCCCGTATACTTCGGTTCCGGGAACGGTTTCGTGGGTCACTGTCATGCTGATTATCCTCGTCGCAGGCGTTATCGATAATGAAATTCACAAAATAGTCGGAGAAAAACTAAGTAATGGGAAAGAACTTATAATTATGAGAACAGGACAGCAGCCCACCTTGCGGCCGATGATCCCATAAAACCGGAGGACAAAATTCCACGGCCCGCGGGAATTTGTCCCCGTGGCCCACGGCACTGGCAAACAAGGAGTCAAATCAGCCCACCAGATGACGTCTTGCAGCAGATGATAACCGTTGAGGAGACTTGCGTGGACTAATAAATTAACTCAGGATTTATTATGGACGATCCTCCTGTATTGGACGCGGGGGGGGGGGGGGGGGGGGGGGGCTTCATTTTTGCGGATATCCTCGGACACGGACCACAAGGCTCGGAGAATCGGCAGTCAATCATAACCCTATATGGAATACAGACTGGCTGGGAATCCGCCAAGGTCAAACCGTCCCAGGGTTAACATGTGTGAGTCTTCGTCGCTTCTGCCGGTTACCGTTCTTGGTCCGAGTGTCCATCAAACGGGACGTTAGTCTACCGCAATATATAATATTCAGAAACAGCACAGAATTTCGTCTTTCAATGTTCTAGCCAATTCCACTGAATATTATCACCATCTACATTATTCCTATGTCGTTCTACACTCAGAAACGCCCTGTGAGGGTGGCCAACTGCTCCGGATATCATGGTAGGTGGCCTGCTCTGAACATTACTTCCCATGCCGACGTACATGGCAGGTGATCCGGCATATGAGATGTATCGACAGGCGACACTCGGCGATGTTGACTTTATCATGGGAGATTACCTCGCAGGTAACCGACACCTGACGCGTGCTTGTGTACACCTGTTGCTAAGCTGAACTAGAAGTGAACCTTGCCAATAACGCCCAGGCCTGGAGGGATGGAAATCATCCAGGATATGAAGCTACTGCCTGGGAAGGGCTTCAGCAGACAATTGAGGTCATTGCCCAGAAGCATATTCGAGTGGTCATTAATGGTGGCGCTTTAGACCCCAAAGCTCTTGCACTGAAGACCCAAGCGCTGGTAAATACCCTGGTTCTGTATGAGGGAAGCCCGAAGTACTAACATCTTTCTCTCTGATAGGTTTCCGAAAAGAATCTAGATCTCCGTGTGGCTTATCTTCTAGGCGATGACTTGTATCCTCGCGTTGGACCGAACATGCCTACCACAAAAGAAGAACTAACTCATCTTGAGTGGGGGAATCCGAATGTGGTGCCGTCGAATCTAACATACGCATTCCTAAACAAGCAGGATGAGAAGGCTATTCCCATGGTGTCTGCACATGCTTATTTGGGAGCCCGTGGCATTGTGAATGGCCTGCGCCGGGGCGCCGACATTATCATCTGTGGTCGAGTTGCAGATGCCAGTCCTGCCATAGCAGCAGCTTGGTACTGGCATGACTGGTCGGAGACAGACTACGACAATCTTGCCGGATCCTTGATTGCTGGGCATTTGATTGAATGTTCTGCATATGTGACGGGCGCCAACTTTGCCGGGTTTGATAGACATCCTCTGGATGATCTCGTCGCTCCAGGGTTTCCTATCGCCGAAATCGCCGTAGATGGTACTTGCGTTATTACCAAGCACCCAGGTACGCCAGGGATCGTAAGTGCAGAGACGGTTTGCTGTCAGTTTCTGTACGAACTCCAGGGGACGACGTATCTCAATAGTGATGTTAGCGCTTATATCGCCAATGTGGCTATCGAGGAGGAGACCAAAGATCGGTGAGTATTTGGACCAGCCAACGGGACTTTATGCTAGGGCTATACTAATTCGACATGCAGGGTACGTGTATCAGGAATTAAAGGATTCCCACCACCGTCGACCACCAAGCTTGCAGTCTTCTATCAAGGCGGATACGAGGCCCAGCTTTTGCTCAATGCCACCGGGTTTGCCACAGAGAAAAAGTGGGATCTTCTGGAACGGCAAATCCGCCATTTTCTCCCGGAGCAAGCAAGAAAAACTCTGGAGACATTGGAATTCCAGAGGTAGGTCGCTCGATCTACGTTATGCTACTCAATCTCACACCCTTAGAATCGGAACACCCGCATCGAATCCAATGTGCCAGGGCGAAAGCACTACCTATCTTCGAGTATTCGTGGCCTCCCGTTCTGAGAGTGCTGTTCTTACCGTGGCAAAGGCCATGCAGGAAATTTCCCTCAAGCACTTCTCCGGTACGTCTTTATGTCCTTCGGCCGAGTAATAAATCGCTCATGGCAGAATCGTGTAGGATTTCATGCATCACTGGATAATCGGACAGCCTTGCCGCGGCCATTCCTTGCTTACTACCCAGCACTGATCAAGCAGGCCGACATCCATGAAGAAATAAACCTGATCGACGGAACCAACGACATCCGAGCGTACGAGACCGGCCATCCTCCGCAGTATCAAGATCTTATCAAGCGGGAGAACTACGACCCGACCGATCTCCATGTCTTCCCTGGACCCACCAAGCAACTCCGTCTGGGAGATATTGCTCTCGGCCGATCCGGCGACAAGGGGGGGAATCTGAATTGTGGGATTTTTGTGACGAATCCCGGCCACTGGCCATGGCTTCGATCATACATGACGAAAGACCGGATGCGCCAGCTCATCGGCAAAGACTGGCATGATAGCTTCTTCCTGGAGCGGGTTGAGTTCCCACATATCCAAGCCGTGCACTTTGTTATTTATGGGATTCTCGGGCGGGGCGTCAGTAGTAGCAGTCGGCTGGATGGGTTTGGCAAGGGATTCATCGATTATATCCGCGACAAATTTGTGGATGTCCCTGTGGAAATTTTGGAATAATCGGTGAGAATATTGGTGATGTTCCTTAATAGCAGATTCGCAATAGCGATAAATTATGTCGCAGCGAGAGTCAACATGATATCACTGGAACAGACTTACCAACTAGCAGCACTCCCAGCAGGCTATTTGCCATACCTCTATAATCAAAAGCTGCACGAGAGTGGATCATGACTAATTCAGATAGGGAGCATTAGCCTGATCAGTAAAGGAGATAAATAGAGCCCAAAATAATCCTCCAACCGATTGAATAAGATATCTTATCCAATACAGCGTGAAAGCACCATTGCTCCTCATCAAATAGTAGGAAGCACTTGACAGGAAGAAAACAAAGACTCACCTAGGCAGCAGGTCTTTCCCACCTTTAATTAAATCACAAGCCAGCGATATAAGACCGAAAGAGTGACGAAACCCAAGGGTGAAAACAAACCCACAATCCCGGACTTCGGCTCTCGGAATCCGGCGCGTGAATCTTATCGGTAGCTCTCGAGACAACATCGGTCATCATGTCTGTATTTTGACTAGCTGACTCTCTTAAGAGTCCAAGATTAAGGATTGAAGTTGATGAAAGACTCTACATATTGTCCCCTCTCTCTCACGATATGTCATCGCTCATTCATAATACCTAAGATTTTATTCCCATATATTCTCTAGATTCTAACAAATGAGTCAATAGTATTGATGTCCAGCTTAACGTCCTACTGACCAATTACCCTCCTACTATCTTCTAATTCCCTTCCAAGTTCTAATCCTTACTAAACCCCCTAGTTCGATGAGCAGGTGGGAGTAGAGTAGAGTGGAGTCCGGAACTCGTTGACTCCCGATGATACGATATTAATTAAGATTGATTGTCCGGAGTTCGGGTCTCGGGACTCGCGGGGACGGGGACCCACTTTAGAACGGGACTGCTTCTCCGTACAGTTATGTTATTAGTCCAGATATAACTAAATTACGGAGTCCAGAGGATGCAATTGACGCGGTGTAGGGGGTAGAGTTTAGTGGGGCTTGTTCTTCATGTCACAGAATTGATATTATGGTAGGTAGGGAGGTAGTTGTCAGGGGGGGGGGTTTATGTCATTGGTATGGGATGTATTATTGCTAAAAATATTATACATTTGGTTGATACGAGAGACTGTCTTCCTTCCGTTCACCTTCTCACTAGTAAAATAATACACTCTCTCCCAACCCCCCGTGATTACCAGAAGATGTGATCAATTACATCTTCTCCATCATACTCTCTACCCAAGTACTAGCAGTCTTATCCCAAATCGTAGCATACGCCAAATGAGCCGAGAGGTTCGTTCCCGCCGCATCACACACCCCATCTTTATCGTCACAGTAGTCATGAAGTCGAGCGGCGTATTTGGCCAACGCCTCTAGCTGGGCAGCCGTGCGGGGGTATTTCTGCAACAGACACGGGTTAAGAAGAAGTTTCTTCCCGAGTTGAGTGGAGTGGAGTGGGAGGTAAGTCAACTTACCCCAGTGGCAGTCACATCTCCGACATTATACGTCTGGTTCGGCATGTGGCGCGGATCACCGTAGAGGAGAACCGCGGCGACTAGATGAGATGTCTGATTAGCGTGACCGGAAGGGATGATATGTATGGGTGTGTTATCACGTACTGTGTGAGCCCAGAGTCTCGGGGTCCACCGACGGACTGGTGATATTACCCAGTGTTCCGTTGTCGCCCCCACCAGCTAACATGTCGCTGACGACCATGGCTCCCTATGATTACAATGTAAGAGAGGATTCTCGCGTAGAAGCAAGGTGTGTGTGTGTGTGTGTGTGTGTATGAATTAGGGGGGGGGGGGGGGG
>KV907514.1:417223-445971 GCA_001990825.1 Aspergillus carbonarius ITEM 5010
CCCGAACAACACAACCTTGGAATCCGGACAAGCTTGAACATACGCCTTCAGTTGGGCAGTACCGTTATAGATTCCTTCCTCGTAGCTGGGTGTCGAACCCTCCTGGGTGGCGGGGTAGATGATGTTTTCATAATCGCTATCAGGAATAGCGGCCATGACGAGATCGGTCAGAGAACCTAACAGGCCGGGATAACTCTCGGTGGTGCCGCGGGCGAGCATCATGTGCACATTTGCGCAGGTGGTGCTGGCGGCGAAGACACCTGTCAGGGCAGGGGAGAGTAAAGCGGCGGTGGTGAGCTTGTTGATCATGATGCTTGGGTGGTTGGGGGTTAGAGATGGGAAGAGTGATAATGGTTGAAGCAGAGCGTGGGTGGTGAATGGAGGTTTATATCTGTCTGCAGCCCCTTTCTGCAATCACTGACCAGGGACATGGATGAGGATAGTTCGGACAGATGCCGTGCCAATCTCTGAGGTTTCTGATGGATGAATGCTTGATGATCAGGAGATAGTCGTTCGATATGGGTCTGGATCAGGAAGACTCCTCCTAGGGTCACCGCCAAGTGGAAGCTTTGAGCTTTATCTGGGAAATCAGTAGAATTCATTGGTGGAATCGATAGGGATGACGCGGACCACACACGCGTTATTTCCACTCGGTCGTGGAGCACAGATTACGGGGATGATCCTTAGGGACCGCAGTGCCCCAACCGGGCCAGTCCCTTATCAGATGTTGAGTGGATGTAGTGTGGAAGATGACTCGGACAGTCTCCGCCGAGAGAATAAGCTCCAACCCCGAAAGCCATCTCCAACTCGGCTCCACTCGGGCTTCCGCGTATCCAATACGAGGATGTACTCTGCAGGTCGATTGATTTGGCCTCCAACTTGGTCTGGTCTTTGGCGTATTGAGAACAAAGGCGTGGGAAAGGCAGTACTTGGATGCGTCTGAATCCTGCGCATCCTACCAGCTCAATCCGATGAGCCTTCTCCGGGTATCTGCGGGGGCTGCTTAACAGGGCACATCGTGGGAGCCTAAATTCGGCTGAAAAGTGGGGATTGGAGTCTGGATGGTCTCTTCGGCCGAAGTTGCCGTTCAAAGGGACTTCGCCCCGTCGACGATCAAGGGCCGCTTCGGGGATTCCTTGGCCAACCCTAAACCATGGAGCATCACTGTGCGGCCAAGCAAAAGACATTCAACAACTGTCGATGGACTGAGCAGCTACAATCAACTTGGGGTCCTCGGTTACATAGTCCATTGCAGGCTACTCAACTCTCACTTCGCTCAGATATACCTCTTGCACAATCCCCGAGAGTGCAGTCCAGTCCCTTGGGGCCAGCTCGATGTGGGCCCGGCAGCTACTGCTAGTGACGGAGAAACCTGGATACACTTTATTTCAAACCCGCTGCTGCCTTGAGTGGGGAGAAGGGATTCGTCGGTTGTAGAACGCGTGTACTCTATTGAGAATGCTTCAATAGGTTGAGGGCCAGTCCGCAGTCAGAGCATCCGAGGGAGGCATACCTGCAGATATTCTGCTTCTCTCAAAGACCATGAACAGCTTCAATGTCAATGAGATGGCGATAAACTCCGAGGACCCGGCCCTGCTCGGATATCCGGCTTACTGTCCGGTGATCGACTTCAATTCTCGACAAGCGCCAAGCTAGCTTCATTGAAGGTGGTCTAATGATACGGCCGAATTTGGCTGATGATTGACGGTGTCCAGTGCCACCGGTATCTCGGCGAATCCAAGATCCTTCGTACCTGAAACCCCGCCGAGCTTCAGAAGCCCAATCATCATACCACACGGGAGACTATCGCAGCTATATAAGGTTCGAAGTTAACCCCCAGGTACGGTTCTACCTCCAGCCACACCATCATCGCAAAAGCTTAGCCAGACAATCCTCCTTGTATCATGTTCTCCCGCACTGCGACCCTCCTCACGCTCAACGCGCTGCTCGGTCTCTCGAAGGCTGCGCTGACCAACAGCACAGAGTGCGCTGATATCCATTTCATGTTAGCTCGCGGCACCACCGAGGACTATCCCGGAACCACCTACAGCATGGCGGAATTGGTAGCCGAGAACACCACTCTGAGCACCAATTACGAAAACATCATCTACCCCGCGGTCAGTGAGACCGCATCCGACAGCTACTTCATTGGTCGGGCTGCTGTGGGAAGCCAAGTCAACAGCTATGTAGCGGCTTGTCCGAAGTCCCGAATCGTCTTGATCTCTTACTCCCAGGGTGCGCTGATCGTGGGAGATGCCCTAGCGGGAGGAGGTGGTGATTCCACCCTTGGGAATGCCACTGAGCCTTTGATCTCAGATGAGGTCTCAAAACACAGTATATCCCCCCCCCTAGATACATTCCCCATCCTATGCTATCTACTTGACCTTCACATCAGAAACACTAACTCCCTCCCCAACAGTCTCCGCCAACGTCTACTACGGCAATCCGCGACATGCCCCATACCAACCCTACAATCTGGGGAACAACACCTGGAACGTTACAGGAGTGAGTGTTTTGCTTCTCCCTGCCCCAGGGCCTTTTCCTTTTTCTTAACTAACATCCCAATCACCACAGAAATACCCCCGTCTCGATTACCAAATCAACTACCTCCACGACCGTTACCGTCATGTCACTGCGGATTGGTGCAATAATGGGGATGGTGTCTGCTCGCCTTCAGAGGGGAGTGATAGTCTTTCGCTGCATATGGCGTATGCTAAGGATTATGATCCGATTGCTGCGGCTTGGATTTTGGAGAAGTTGGGAGTTTAGGTAATAGGCCAGATAGCTTATGTTTTCTACAGCAGTAGCTGCTAGGGATGGGTCGAGTTTGGTCTGCGGGGTAGAAGGGTCGAGTTGGATGGTTGGGAGTGATGAAAATAGTAGTAGAATGTTAAGACTTGTTGCAGTATTGGATCTATCTTAGTAGTGACTCAGTTCGTGTCTATTTCTTTGGTTGATGGGTGATTAGGAGTGATACTGGTTCATAGCAAGAATATATCAATAAGATCGATGTCGAAGTGAATGACAGGTTTTGAAACTGCAGGGTATTTATTGGACGGAGACTTTTGGCTAGCGCCCCCCCCCGTTCCACGGAGGGGTTGTATAGGAGGGTAACCCGGAGTAACATTGCTTGTGGTTAAGATCTGTTGTTTCAGCTCCTTTATAGTGAAGAAAATATGTAGTGCTATTGGTCAAATGAAGGGATGTATCATCTTAGGACATGGGGCATCATCATCCCTAGACATCTCAGAGTAATTATTTTGCTTCATTCATGTGGTTACTAAGATGGGTGAAACCCTAATTTACTATGTACCACGCGGTAATACACAGTAAGTACACTAGACGAAAGTCTACCAACCCTGATTAAATATACCAATAGGTAGTGGAAGGAGAAAGTGGTTCTGCAAAGTATCAATGCTCTATATCTCTATGTATTATTCTAAAGTAATCCTTGATTAAAAGTCACCTCTTATCGAAATATTCTCCCATCGACTTTTAAATACTGTACAACACCAACACCCACACATTATTCTTCATGCCCCACATCTAAACAGTGTAGTAGCTGCTCTTAATCAGATCCGAAGCCTTCTCAGCCACAGCATAAAGCGTACTGGTCAAGTGACCGCTAAGCTGGAAAGGAAGAACCGAGGCATCCACGACACGAACGTTCTTGGTACCGTAGACTCTGAGCTCGGTGTCGACAACACCGCCCTTCTCCCGGGGGAGCATACTGGCGGTGCCGACGGGGTGGTAGTTGGGTCGGTCTGGTAGGAGTCAGTGTTGATACCATGAATATTGGGGGGAGGGAGAGGGAGGGGATCATACAGTGTGCCACAACCCAGTCATTCCAAGCAGAGTCTGTGGAGTTGGCAGGGAGAAGACTCAAGCCAGGAGACACCTCGTCACCGACAATTCCGCTCAAAGGAGCAGTACCCAGGGCCTTGCGGATGTATCTGGCGACATCGATCTGGGCAGAAACGTCCTGCTCGAACATGAAGTAGTTCGGGTTGATGGCGGGGAGATCGGAGGCGTTGGCGGAGGTGATGTGCACGCTGCCTCGGGAGAAGGGCTGGAGGGGCCAGTACTCCACGTTGAAGGATTCGCCGCTAGGGGCAAAGACGATCTCCGCGTAGGGGACCTGGGAGTTGAAGATCAGGTCGTATTGAAGGTTGAAGGCCTCCAAGAGGTTGGTTTCGTTGACGGCACCGTTGGAGGCGTTGTATACGGCCTTGGCGTAGGTGGTGAGGGTGGCGTTGATGGAGGCAGCGAGAGCAGAGACATCCTCGCCGTAGAGTTGGTCGACGGAGGTCAAGGCGGAGAAGGTTGCCAGACCGGTGAGGAGGCCGTTGCTTTCCCAGGCGAATGCGTTGTTGGTTTGGTCTTGGAGGTTCTCGCCGACGGTGGGGATGTTGACCTTGACCTGGATGTTGTGCTTCTGGAGGATGTCTGGGTTGCCGATGCCAGAGAGTTCGAGGAGAGCGGGGGATCTCAGGGCTCCAGCGGAGAGGATGACTTCGTTGGAAGCGTAGATGGTTTCCTTTCCGTAGGGACCGGTGACCTCGATACCAGTGGCAATGGCATCGCCGTGGGTGGTGTTGGACCAGATGATCTTGTCGGCCTGGGTGTTGGAGATGATCTTCAGGTTGGAGCGGGTCTCGTAGGGCCAGTAGTAGGCTCTGGCAGCATCCTCGCGGACATTGTTGTCGCGGTCGAGGGTGTCCGGGTGGGTGGTGAATCCGACCATCTTGCCACTGTTCGCGTCGGGGTTGTAGTGAATGCCCAGGTGTTCCATGGTCTCGTTGAGCACGGTGAAGACACTGCCGTTGGTCATGGCGGTAGGCCAGCCGACCTTCAGGGGACCGTCCTTCCCATGGACGTCGGCGTTGTAAGAGGCGCCATGGGCCACTTGGTCCTTAGTGGGCACCTCGAAGCCTTCGGACTTCTTGTAGTACTTGAGCAGGTTCTTCCAGTTCCAGCCTTTGTTTCCCACCCGTTCCCAGTTATCGATTTGAGCGTTTTCGGCGCGGGTGTAGGACATTCCTGTACATTCCTCAGTATATGGTCTGGTAAGAAGGAGAAAGGAAGGTGGCTGGTGGACCTACCATTGATAGTACTTGTACCACCAATCGCCTTGCCAGCACGGATGGTCTGCTTCAAGCCTCCAGCATACGTCTGGTTCTCGGTCTGGTACGCCCAATCGATGTCGGTGTTGAAAGCCAGACTGTATCCCTGCACATCGGTGACATTGAAGTTGTTGAGCACCGAGTCTCCAACCTCAATGACAGCCACCGTCACATTGTTCAGCTCCGAGAGTCTGTTGGCGACAACCAATCCACTGGTACCGCCACCCACAATCACAAAGTCATATTTGGACGAGGGAGGGTGGCTGGCTGCCACCGTGCCCACCGAGAGAGCCGCAACGGCAAGAGAGGGGATAATCATTTTGACGAGGAAAGCTAGCTGTCAGTGTCGTCCGTCAAAAGCGATGGAGAATTATCACTGCAACAGCAAGCTGTTTATATACAACTACCCACAACTCCTGGTACCTCAATACAAAAACCCTCACCGGGACTTATTATTAAGCCCTGACACAAACACGCCCTGATCTACTAGCCGCATTAGCCCGCAGAAGGATCATTGTTTCACATTCGTAATATCCAGGTCAGGTTGGCCAAGCGTCTAGATCCCAATTCGAGCATCTGCAGAATCCTTCAATTAATCTGCCGGGAACCAATCCCGTGTCTTGAATCTAGCTTTCTGCAGCGGCTGGCAGCCAACAGGAAAATCCCTGACCTTCGATGAAGGTTCGACAGCTCCACAATTGATTATCAATTGATCAATCACCACTTATCAATCATAGGGTCAGGTGCGGAATTTTGCCGCGGGTAGGATCCAGGGTCCTTCCCGAGTCCGAATGCCGAGTCCGCCCGGCCCGGAACGCATAATTTCAGAGATGATTGGGTATAAGTCCGTAATTCCGGAGAAACGTCGGCATGCCGACTATGCTTCTGCATGACGGTCACATGTCATCCTTCAATAAAGGATGAGGGCAATGCTCATACGACTCGGTTGCGAATTAGTGGCCAGAAACTTCTTCACCGAACCGCCCAAATGTCAATGATTGGGCCATTTTTAATAATTACTATATCTTTACGAGGGTGCACTAACGCTATGTTGGAAGTGGAAATAGGTCGCACGAGATCCATCCAGCACATGAGTCTAAAATTGCTGATTGGTTTGAATTCCCACGGTAGGTACCAGATCCTAACCTTCGTAGACAGAATCATGATGGTACAACGTTGGCGTCGTGACTAAATGCTTAGAGAGGTGTCAGGATCTGCCCAGGTCCACTGCTAGGGTGCCAAGAAATATGCGAAGAACCCATATTCCTCATCAGGAAAAGTCTGATATTCTGGCCGACCGGCCGAGAACAACAGCCCTGATAAGATATCCAGCGGGACCTCATTGATTGTCCCTTTCTTTATTCCTCAGGTTTACTCTTATAGATTATGGGTAAATTTCCCTAGGTATAAGTTAGTCCCATGCAGATAGATAAACTACAGTTACAAATAAATCAAACAGATTTCACTTATGATGTTGCGTAAGACGTGGGAGCTTTGTATATATCTAGGGTATGGTTTAGAAAAAACCGGCAAAGATAACGTAATATCCACCCAACACAGTCATAAAGCATAAGACAGGGTATATCAGTTTTCATTCTCATCATATGAGAGGACCAGAATGCACAATGTGCATCACTTCTACAACACCATCCTGTCCCGGAGGTACCGTCTGCCCGATGGCCACTACAGCACAGGAATACTCCATTATTCTCTACCACAGAATCAACACATCCTACCTCATGTACCCAACCTTCTTATAATTTTATAACTCACATTATGTACTATTCTTCATATCCTCCACCTTGTCAGGACAACCAAGTCCTACAACTCCCATGCAACACATTTCTGTTCGCTCGTATACTAAACCCTAATCCACTGATTAGCATCTAGTGATCTATGATAATTTGTTAATGCTAGCTAACAGTGATCGCACTATATATGAACGAGCAGAAGAAGAAGAAGAACAAGAGGAGAAAGCCTTAGATTACACTAATATTCAGCGTCAGCCTGGATAGACTAGTCTGGTTCCCTGAACGAATTTTCACGTGTGTACTATATTCCACTCATTTCAACTAATGGGTTTGATTGATAGTGAAGAAAAGGTAAAGGAGAAATGAATAAAAGAAAATGGTACTTTATGAACGGCCCTAGGGGTAGATAGATACATCGATATAGATCCAGAAATCAATGAATTGCATTGGCAAGACAGTGTTTAAATACGCATATACCAATGATAAAACATATGCAGCGTGCATATCATGATACTATCGGCTGATGTAAAACCATCTAAATTTGGCTGGTAACCAGGCAGAAACCCTACGGAGTATTATGCGTATCAGGGTGTTAAATAAGCTTAATTTAAATGCTGGGTATCTACCTACATACTAAGGTCCATTTTCCAACGGTCTTTTGCTAGTTCTCTAGGAAGGATTTAGATACCCCACTATTGTTCCTCGCGAAAAAGATAACTGGGCAGTGATTTGGCCATTCTTTCAGGAAAATAGTGGGGACGGGGTTGATCCGGCGCTAATGCAGATTGCTTACATTTCTCTTTTGATTGGCTAGTCGGAGTATGCGGTGGATTACTAGGTAGGCTCGCCGTAATACTATTCCGTAGTATCTATATTAATCACGTCAATCTCGAAAATTAACAAACTGATCAGGTAGGAAGGGCTACACACAGGAGAACTATCACGAGTGGCAGTTTAATCAACGCAATATGTTCCGTATGTATGAGAAAGAAGAACACCAATCCCAGCGAAAATGAGCACGGCACAGAACATGATAAACGTGATAAATACTATATCTAATTACACCACCAAACTCAAACCATACCCCCCACAGCCCTAATCAACACCTCCCCAATCACCGCCGCACTCGCCGGGTTCAGACCCGTGATCAACAACAACCCATCACGTCCCGAAACAACCTTGGCCCCAAACGGTCCCTCTGCCTTCTCATACACCTCACCGTTCTTCCGCAGCTCCGTCTCCAACAGAAACGGCATATCATTAGTAAACTGCATGATCTCTTCCTCTGCATCCGACAGACCGGTAACAGCCTGTCCTGAAACCAAGTATCCCCCATTGCGGAGTTTCACGTTCACCAGAGCTGCGGACCATGGCATCCTGCCGAAACGACCTTTTTGTTCTCGTGAAATTCGCGGATCAGGGCATGTGAGGTGGTGTTGTTGGCCAGGTCGAACATTGCTAGAAGATGTTAAGGTAAATGGGCTTGTTTAGTGTGGCATATGAGGGATACGTTTGATGAGGATGATCTGTGTCATGACCTCATGGGGTTCTGGGATTCGCAGGGCACGGATGCAACACTTTTGGTGTGGGGCGTGCCTTGGAATCCGTGGAATTGGGAGGTCACGGAGGGGTCTGCGAGGAGGGGGGAGACGTTGTTGGTGTGGCGGGATGTGCTGTGTTAATGGAAGGGAGTGAGGATATGTGCTGTTAGGTGGATGTTGCTTTATCATGAGTATCTGTTTATTGCTTAGCTGATTATCACAGTCTGTGTACAGCGAAGTTATGACCACTTTTCTATGCTGGTTGATCCAATATTTCATCACATCTGTCCATTCACGCCTATCGCATCACTCTTCATCCCCCTAACAAATGCTACATCGGGATCTCCGATACCGGCGCCTAGCCTCTCAAGCACGCAACAATCCACAGCAACGGCAGAGAATGAATGAAGTGCTTGGAACTACTACTATCCAGAAATATATTTAAATACGGTGGATGTAATCGGGGTGGTGTTGACGGGGAGGAGAGGAGGTTAGGGGAGTTGTATATCCCCAACGGGGCTCATATGTAGGAAAGATAGATTACTGTTATGCTCGAGATGTCTCTCTCAGGTTAGCTATATTCATTGATAATTCAAGGATATCTACGTGTAAAAGCTGTCTGGATTGTTGTGATCTGCGAACATTGTGAATGCTTGATCCCGCACAACGAAGGAGATGGACTTCAGCACATGTATCTGCCGGCTACAACCTTAGGGTTGAATGTTCTCATTTCTCTTGTGTCAAATACCCAGCCGGCTTAATCTAGATGTCTACCACTCAAGCACGATGGTTGCTTTGCCTGACACGAAACTCACCTCCCACCCATACTTACCCTTTGTCAAACCATTATCCACTAGCCGGATGTCTTTTGCTCCAGAAACAGCGGTCACAGTATATCCCACCGCGGCCCGAGTGGCAGGCACCGCCCCTGAACCTTCGGCCTGATCAACCAGATCGAGTTCCACCCGGCTATCCCCGTAAAGTGTTCTGACCTCCGCAATGGTACCTGCATCGATCTCAATGTCCAACCCCAGATCTGACAAGTAGACTCTCCTACGGACTGTGTCTCGCGGTTGCAGGACCACACTGTCGTTACCACTAGAAGTAGCAATGTTCCCCCCGAAGCTGATCCATCCAAAGTCCGGGTGTTTTAGCTGAACTGTCACAGCACCTAGCACCTGGCCTAAGAATCCCGGGCCATAATCGCCAGTATAATCATCCCATGCCAGCGTCTGTGGGAAGGAGTGGAAGGACATGGACCCGAATCCGTCGTCCGCAACATTGGTCGTCGGACCTTGGTTGCCGCCGTAGCCGATGCGGAGGTCATAGAGGCTCGATTGGGACGTTGGATCGGAGAGAGATCGATAATTCTCCAACATTGGGAGAGCGTTCAAGCTAGATCCGTAGTGGTGGATTTGCCGTTCGATGCGGGAGAGTTTGCCTGCCGTCCTCCTAGAAGTCAGTACAACACTATGTCAGATAAAACGGGGCAAGAGGTCATTGTATGGCATACGTAAAATCCCAATACCGTCGAGCGTTGCCGTTCCATCCCCAATGGGCTACAGTCGGCATGTATCCTCTGATTGAGGAGATGGTCTTGGCCGCTGTTTCGGTGTAGTTGAAGTACCTAGATGTGTTAGGAAGTTTATAAGTTGGTGTGGAACAACATACTTCGACCACAAGTACACTCCCTCCTGTCCTGTGCAATCCCAGGCCTGCTCACTACCAAAAGGATCTTCTTGCGTTGACCATGCCTGCGCACGATCCCGCATAATATCCTCAATTGTCGTCGCTTCCGACGTGTAATTCTCGGCCCTAAGATCCTCGAGCAGGTACATCCACACCGTTTCGCCCATCAACCCGAGGTCATTATAATACGTGTTTTGGCTTCCATCAGGCTGGGATCCAAATGCAAATAACACACTTCCGCGCTTATTAGTATCATGTCCAAGCACATGGAAGAGACTCACGTTTTATATGCCTGCAGCAAGTACCATCTTGGCGATCGCACAGTGAGGACGCTTGGAGCAATCCGGCCAGCCCGGTACAACCCCCAATAAAGTGCGGAGACATGAACGTAGTCATAGGCTCTGTCAAGCAAATAAGCTGCTTCTTTATCCCAACTTCCAGGCCAATATATCTCAGGGTCATAGTCATAACCCGGCACCGCATCAGGATCATAGAAAAACAAGCTTTTCCGAACCCCATACTCGGTGGATCCGTTCGTCAGTTGCAATCTGGACCAAACAGTTTCATTCACGAAGAGTTCCAGCTTAGCAACCTCAGATGCGACAGGCTGGATAGTCTGCTTCAAGGCTGCTGTCACAAAAGACCCCGCACCACCCTCATCACTCAGACCGGCTATCCACACCCGGTTATCTTGGAGAACCGGGCCATTCACGGACCGATCGTGAGTGATGATAGAGGGGGCGCGTCCGAATGGATCCGACGTGTTTGTAAACCACTGGTTCTCTTCCAAGAAGTGACCGGCATTGGCGAGAGTGCTGGGGCCGGTGTCGGTGATATAGTAGTGTAGACTATGCGTCAACCCACTGTCGTAAACAAGCTCTACTCTGCATCTGCCGAATGCTTCCTCGTAGGGTAAAACCTTGTACCCTTTCCAAGAGTTACTATCCAAATCCAAAGGCGTCAACGAGAGACAAGCTTCAGGGGAAAAGTTCACAGAATCAACATCAAGCGTCGTATTCACGAACAACTGCCCCGCCAGGTCCTTGGGCACCACGTATCCCGGAATCCCAACCGCAACCGGATGTCCAAGCGAAGAAACCGTGGGTTCAATATCGTCCACATTCGGAACAGCGGTAAATCGCAGACCATATGAAATAGACTCTCCTGGTGAGAGGACTAGCGACGTGGGCGGATTCCACGGCTCAACACCCTCCCATTCCTGGTCTGCATAAGCCTTTGAGTAGACCTGCCACTCATAGTTGCCCTCAAACACCTGACTCTGGTAAGCCAGGGAGGTATCCGTCGCCTCGGTGAGGAACTTCCATGCTTCAAATTTTGTATTGAGATTCAGCGGCGTAATAACCAGGTGAGGCCCTTGTCCAAGGAGCCTAGTCACCTGGGCGTATCCAGCCTGCAGACCGATAAACGGATCCACCAGGACGCACTTCTCTCTTGTCTCCACCGCTGTGCGATCCGTAAAGATGCTATTGAACTCGATGGGGAAGCCTAGACTACCAATTTCGATAGATTGGGAGTTACCGTTTCTCAAGGTGAAAGTCAGCGCTAGGTCTCCTTGATACTCTGACCAGGTCCGTGTGATGAAAAGACGGTCATGGGTGACATTTCCAATGGTTGCGTCGAGGCTCGACAACAGAATGGAATGCGACGAGGTGCTGTTAGTGAGAGGGACGCGGTTTGTGACAGTGTCTGCATCTATCCACACGTTGGAATTGCCGACTCGGTAGCGAAGGGTCAGATCACCGGTGTGGTAGTGGCCGTCGCCACTGCGATTGGCAAAGACATCGTACGGAGAAAAGTCAAAAGATGGGTCTAGGGATGATTTTAGGGACCTTAGCACCCCCGATTCACTGTCGAGCACCCCAGTAAAACGCCCGGTGGAGAAAGAGGTAGCATAGGTGGCTGGTAAAAGGAAGAGCAGGAGTCCGGGTAGGAGACGCATTTTCGACGACCGCACGGGAAACCTGGTGGTCCGACTGGTTGTCACCCATCGGACTTTATAGACACAGGGCCTGTCGATCTATCCCCCCCCCCCGGCAAGTTGACGTTACATTTCTACAGGGATCGACTTCTTTTGCCGGCACTAAACCCTCGATTTAACCGGACATTGGATGAAACTTGACCACTTGCAAACTGTCATCGGAAATTTGCCTAAAGCGGGTTTCAATGAGCTATCAAGATGGAATTAGTTTTCACAGCACTTCTGACCCCCTGTAATGATACCTTGAGTGGGACACACACAGTATCAAATAACTCGGTCCATTGAGAATCCGTTCGCTTCGTTTACCCCTCGGATTGTACTATAACTAGGGCCCCGCGTATGTTAGCTTAGGCGTGTTGGGAAAAGACATTTACTAGGGATGCGATTTGTAGCAGTTGGTGCACCCAGTCAACCATCATTCTTCCTGCAGCTCTAAGGGGACTACCAGGAACATTTCAGAGTCGCTCGGCAGAAATTCGCCTCTTGCTATTGTCATGTAGTCTGAATGCTCACAATAAAGAACATCTCAACTTTTTCTAGTCGCAGATTTGGCCGTTTCAAAACAACTACTACCTCAACTTATGAATGCGCCTGCCGAATATGCCTGCGTAAGTGTCTTGGTATGATTCTTGCTGCAGTGACCCATATTGGAAGTATGATAGTAGAACAAGAGAGAAAGAAGAGAACAAAAAGTGGCATCGAGTAATTCGCAATCGTGGGCTACGTCGGTCATCGGAGGCTCGGAAATGGTCCTGAAGGGGTGACGGATGGAAGAATGAGACAAGAGCTAATCAATCCATCTGTCTGTCTGTCTAACCAAGGATGTTAGAGGTAGTCGAACTACATAGATAGATCAGTGAGAGGTTCAACAAAGATACCTGCATATCCATATCCATACACTAACTAACCTCTCTAACACCCATTTCCTATTGATATAAAAATCATATAAATCTAAGCAAACATCCCCATAAACACGTCCACATCTCCACCCACCACAAACGCCCGAGAAGCCCACTCGGCCATAACCCCCGACTCCCACGTTCCTTCACGATGCGGCCACGACTGCAAAACCCTCAACGCCCTCGCCCTCACCCCCTCTTCCGGACACTTGGTCACCACAAACGCCAACGGCAGAATAACACCCATATCGAGACATACGCTCGGACGATTGGTGAAACTCGCGATGATAGATTCCGCAAGGACAACAGCGCGTTCGAACCCCGGGGTGTGGAATTCCAGAACGGGTTCATCGTCTGTGACGAGGGTGAGGGTAACAAGGATGGAGAGGACTTGGTGGTGGAGTTGCATTGTGTGGATGGTTCGGAGGGCGTTTCGGGGGAGGTGGGGTTTGGAGGCGATGGAGAAGGATTCGAGGGCGAGGGCGAAGCGGTTGAGACGGGAGAGAAGGGAGAATTGGGTGTCGGAGAGGGGGCCGTAGGGATGGGGGAGGGATGAGGTGGGGAGATGGGTGGTGGTGGTGGTGGTGAGGTGGAAGTGGAAGATTTCAGAGATGAGGGGTTCGAAGGTTAAGCGGGCGTCGAGGAGAGTGTGGAATGTTTTGTCGTCGAGGGGGGTGGATGGTGAGTCTGGGGGTGAGGTTGGGGTTGGGGGGTCGGATTGGGGAGGAGTTTGGGGAGGTTGGGGTTGTTGGGTGAGGTCGTCGATGCCGAAGTAGGTGGATTGGATGTTGAGTGAAGCGAGGGAATCGGCGATGCATTGGCTGAGGACGGAGCTGAAGGCCGCGGATGCGGCGGTTAGGGTTTGGTCCTGCTGGATGATGCGGAGGCCGTTCTTCATGTGGATGGAGGCGGTGGTGTATTGGCCACGCATCCATTCGATCATGACGAATAGCACGCAGCAGACGAGGGTGATATCGCGCAGGCCCGGGTCTTGGGATGCAGACCGGGAGTTGAGTCGGCTGTAGGCGCGGGCGCATTGATCGAGGGCGAAGCGTTGGAGGGAGTTGTCCATCTCGTCCGGTTTGCGAGGGAGACCGCGGGTTTCGTAGTCTGCGTAGACGGCGCTGAAGGCGACGACGGCGTGGAAAGCCGCGGGTTCGGATTGGCTGAGTTGGAGGACGAGTCGTTGCCAGAGGACGCAGTCGAAGTAGCCGACGATGGATGGGCCGACGCGGTTTTGGAAGAATGAGATGCAGCGTTTTTCGTCGGAGGTGAGTTTCCATCGAAAGCGATGGGCGATGCCAGGGGCGAGTTCAGTTAACGCGCCGGTGGTTCGTCGACTGGGGAGGCGCTGGGAATCGTATCCATCGCATTTTCTGCCCGTGGAGGTGCATCGCTGGCACATGCCTGGGGTTTCGTCACATTTGACATGGCGCATGCTGGGGAGGGGTTAGATGGGGTTGGAAGTAGATGATGAGGGGGGGTGTGACTTACCGACAGGTGCGACATCCTGTCCTGCTCTTCTTGCTTGATCGTCTGAGCCGTATTTTGTCTTCCATTGTCGACGACTGATGGGGTGGTAGGATGGATGGTGAAGTGAGTGGGCGCAAGTGAGGTTGAAGCTATTGGGACAGTCGACGCTAGTGCAGGGCGCTAAAGCTGGGCAGTTCGGCGAGAAGTCTTATATCCACGGCCTGGACACGCACCAATACTTGGCCACTAGCTTCTGGGATTCAACCATGTCCCCGAATTGCGTCTTATCGAGCTTGGCCCCATTCCTGGTGCTCTTGGCTTAATAACAGCGGGGCCGCTTGCCAGTGATCGGCATGATGATGCTGCGAAGCAATCCAAATGCCGTATTCGACCAGACTGATATTCTCTCTGGGGTATATGACTCCTGATGACTCACCTGATGATATACATACATCTGGCCTAATTCGCGTTCTGATGACTTCTCATGGGACAAGTGAAGCGGACGGAGGTCCACTTTCCCTAGTGACGGTAGCCTCTGCAGATGGGAAGTTGGGACTATCGGAGGCTGGAGTTTTTCTGCATGCCACGTTGGGCGGACCCTGCATGTAATCGTAGTATAAGAAGGGTACATAGTTCTGTCTAGGTAATTGCTTTGATGTCTGCAATGGTTGGTGGTAGGAATGAATTGTCCCACGGCAAATGATCGGGAAACGGCCCGCCCCAGGACCAGAGTAGGTACATTTGGGTGCAAGGATGAAGGGTATGATCGTAGTCTCATTGCAAATCGATAATCACCAGCGAATCCTTTTCTTGTATCTTTCGAAATCATCCGACAGGTACGACGATTCAATCAAGACTCATAATAACGCCTGCGGTGCTCCAGCCTCCACCAGCCGCCCGTCTGCCAGCATCACCACCCGATGGAAATCTAAGGGCTGTGCGGGGTGTCAATCGTGATTAAGTTATGTGCGCCTTGACCAAGCGTTCCAACCCGGCGAAGTGGGTGGTCCATTCGGAAGAAGAGCAGGTTTCCAGGTCACACTTCGAAGAATATTGCAGGGAAATGCTGTGAATGACGCCTCGACTCTTGTTGGGGTACCTGGTTGAGCACTAGGCGTTGTTCTTCCCACAATTCTCGGGATTCAGGATGTAGTGTTGGGCATGCGATCAAACATGGCCTGGTCATCAAGAAGAAACGGGTTGACAACCAGGAAAACTGCAATCTATGGGGATGGAGCCAGCCAAAGTGAAGAGGGAGGCGGTCGGCTGAGAATTAGCGCGGGATGCAGGGGAGGCTGGGCACGCACGATAAGCAACGGGCAGACCGAGTCCCGTGGCATCTCGCGATCTTGGATACCCCACTGGCGTTTATCATTCAATTGGAGATCCAATATGGAAGGCTTGCCAGGTACTCCGTACTCAAACAGCTATGAAGAAAAAAGAATCTTCATCCAAATACCCCCGCATAAGCAGACACCCAATCATCCGCTAGATAGACTATGATCCGCCAGCCGCACAAACAGCAGACTATATAGAGAGCTTACCCCACCATAAGCAAGGCTGTAACACTTTACACGTACATCCCGACAGTCCAAGTCTCCAAGCAAACCCTTTCTCTCCACTCCACCATGTCTTCCCTGGAAGCCAAGACAATCCCCCGCCCAGGTCACCTCCCGTGCACGACCTCGGACGCCCAACACGTCTTTCAAGTCCTCCAATCCGGAGGCATCGTGATCGTCCCCACCGAAGTTGGCTATGGCCTATTGGCATCCTCCGTTGAGGCGATCGAGAAGGCCTTCGCCGCAAAACAACGCCGTCCGGGCCACGCCCACGGCTTGATCGGATCCTATGAGCTTCATCGTGAACTCCACATCCTCGAACCCGAGAAATTCGACATGACCCGCGTCCTCACCCAGGACCTCGACATGGGTGTGGGCATTGTGGCACCGTACAACCCAGACCATCCCATTATGGCCAATTTCACTCCGCAAACACTCGCCAACATAGTCAAGGATGGGAAGATCGGCATGTTTGTGGGCGGGGGGCCATTGATGCGGGAGATCTGTCGGTTGAATCATGAGGCTGGCCAGGCGATGGTGGGCTCCAGTGCGAATCTGACGGGACGCGGCCAGAAGTTTCGGATCGAGGATATCGAGGACGAGATTAAGGAGGTGGCGGATCTGATTGTTGATTATGGATTGCAGCGGTACCATGTATACGGGCGGGCATCGATCCTGGTGGACTTTGAGGAGATGAAGGTCCTCCGCATGGGGTCGTGCTATGAGTTGTTTAGAGAGAGAATGCGCAGGTTCTGGGGAGTGGAGTTGCCAGAGGATCCGGTGTATAAGACTTGATTTGGGGCTGACTGTCGGAGGGTGATAGAGAATAGACCATAGACATTTTACGGCGAAGGGAGACCCAAGGTGCAGAATTAGCTATGAGAAGGATAATGAGAGCCATGAAGCCCAAACCCGATCGCTGAATCACATTCAGCACGACCAACTTCCGTCATATCTCGAGCGTTAAGACAGAGAAGATAACTTGTTCCGGTCTCGCCGTTCAGAACAACGCTGAGAAGATATCCAGCATCTTCTGCGTCATCGGTCCCATTAGGAACAAATATAGCTTCTCCGGGTGTATGTCTATCGTGCGTCCATATTTTTGCTTCCTGCGTCTCGAGGTCGATTTTCGCAATGGCATCGAAGAACGAGGACTAGGAATATACCCTTAGCTTGGAAGCTTGGTGCATGAAAATCACTTATCTTTCCTTGGTTAAATATGTTGTATACGTATCGGGCCTTGCGTGTGGCATATTTAGGGTTGATGGTGGGGAGATCCCCCACAAAATCAGTCTCAATCCTCAGAAGCGTTTCCGCTTTGGGGAGATTGGCATCAGAGTTTCGACCTGATGTTTTCAGCCCAGCTGCATTTGGAACGCTAGCTAGGCGATAGCGAACTAGTGTCGGCCGTGATGCTTCACTGCCGTAGTACTTCTCTATGTCCTGCCCCGTTGAGACCATAGTTTCTTAATAAGTACGCCGAATTGTCTCGTCCGTGGGGTACTGGATGATATCACAAATGATGTCGACGGTATCATCGTCATTAGCCTTCTGCCAGGCGTTGATGGTATGGAAGCTGAAAAAGGCTGGGCTCAAATAATTGGCTACTACCCCTCTTCCATTTTTCCGGTCGATGACATACCATCTGGTTTGGAGACTAGGGTCGAACTTTATAGAATCGACCAAGTTCCTCTCCCAGAGGATTTTGATACCACCTTCAGCAAAGACGCTGGGCTAAACACACAGAATCACATATTCGGGACTGAGGAAGAAGGAGTGGAGGTACGCTGGCTTGACAGTCGGTCCTGTAATGGTCGCCAATATATCCGTCTTTCCCTCTGCGGCTGAGGTCCAAAATACTCGGTATGTTGCGTGCCTGCTGAAATCGAGGTTGTAGTTGTATAAGTCCCCAGATTCGGGATCGATCGCGGCATGGGCGCATGAAAGGGCACCTTTCAGGTCAGGGTGCAGACCATCCTGGCGAGTGACACCGAGCGGTTCCAGTGTGTCGGGGTCCATCTATTGATAGTCAATCCATGGATCGTTGTGAACGGAAATAAGAGACCACCTTACATGCTTCAAGACATTAGCATCTATTAGAGACGTCAAAGTTTGAAATTTTCCAGAATCGGAGCTTCTCAAGTGCGGAGCACCAGGAGCCTGGCTGTAGTATTAACCATAATATCACAGTACACCTATCTCCTCCCTTGGATAATAAACAAGAGCCAAATCCTGGTGGGGATGTTGAGGGTAACCTACATTTGCATGCACAGTAACCGCGATATTAACGAGCTCGGGGGTCTGTGTATCAAAGCCAGGGCGAAAAGTGCCCTTGATCTTCTGAGAGATATTTTTTTCGCATGGGTCCCTTTTCTGCCCGAATGTGATACCTTTCATGGATCCGGTCCTGCGTGCTTCCTCTATCAGTGCATCTACCTGCCGTCGCGAGTTGTAGAACACTTTGCAGGTTCCGGTTGGCTGCGGGACGATTTGGAATCGATGAAGATGAGAAAATCCGTCGAACCAGTGGCTGAGTTGGTAGTTGCTTCCGGGGACTTTGTAGGTCCCAGGACCGACGTGGTACAGGGTACCTGCTAGTTGAGAGGGGATCAATCCGATGACTGGAAGCTCAATGGATTCGCGATGCTCGACGGTAGCATCGAACCATTGTTGCAATATCTTTGATCAGATTTCCAAGTAGCACCTGGATCCCTCTCAGCTGTACTTACACCTGCGTCATTGGGCCAATCCTTGAACGGTGTTCTCGAGGTCTTCTTTTGAGTCATTCTGAAGGAAGCAAGATTTGGCCACACTTAATATGGATGGATAAAAAGTAGGCAGATCTGACCGATGACCAAGCTGTGAATGTAGTGCAGCTTTTGCAGGTTGGTATGGCTTTCCCTTGTCGAAAGGCTCAAAGGAAGAGTGACCGATCGCAAAATCCCCCTCTTTATATAGGATAGATCTTCAAGCTTCTGTGGGAAATAACACATGGTTTTAATGGTATGGACGCCTTACTGAATCCCGGTTGTATCTGTCGCCATAACCGTTCATATCGTCTCGCAAAGAGAACCTTATTTCGTTAGACCTGGAGTAATACAAGAGCGATGTCTGGATGAAAGGTGATGGATTGCCTGGATACTGCCGCGTCACGAGGTCCGTGCCTGAGGTTGGGCCAATGCTTTGGGCTCTCTCTCATCCCAGCTATCTGCACGTGTTCGTTTATATTCTCTAGTTATTGGATGGGGTTACGGATCCCTGTCTGCGGCGGTAGGACCGTGGCTTGGTCCTTCGCAACACTATCCCTACAAGGTAATCAATGCTGCAGGGCAGATGAGCATTGAGGGCACTTCTAACAGTCTATTTCTCCGGGACTCATAGGGTGATATTTCACCCCCAGCTATCTCAACCGTGTAAGGTTCTAGAGCGACTCGCACAAATGAACCAACAATTTCCCCCCGGCCGGTGAAGCGGTGAATGTATCATACATCCGCATCGCATCATCGTCAATGCTGTCATCGACTGTTCCGTCAAATCGACGGAAGAAAGTCGCAACCAATTTGCTGAGCTCCATTTGTGCCAAACTGTGGTCGTCAGTAGCCATACAAGACAAAGGCAGGGATGGTAGGAGATACTTACTTGATACCGATACACTTTCTCGAGCCGATGGAGAATGGCGTCCACGCCTCTTTCCGTGATGTCTCATTCTCCTTCTCGAGCCAGCGTTCCGGTCGGAATTCCAGAGGGTTGGGAAACGCCTCTTCGTTGAAGTGGGTGGTGTAATTTTGGGTTCCTACCGTAGTCTATTTTGTGTGAGCTATGTGACAAGAATATTAAAAAGAAGAGACTGACGCCTTTTCGGATCACAACACCTGCGACAACCGTGTCTTTCACTGCGGTTCGTGGTAATTGAGAAATTGCAACCGGATACCGGCGGAGGGTTTCGGAGATAACAGCTTGGAGGTATGGTAGAGACGAACATGTCTGGAGATGAATTAGCAGTGATAGATGTGGCTACCCCATGTGCATAATACTCACCCGATAGTCAGGAATAATTGATGGATCCGGAAATGCCTCTCGCAACTCCGCTTTGAGCCTGTCCACAATATCTGGCCTCCGCAGACAAGCCCAGAGGAGGAAAAGAAACGTATTGGCGGTGGTTCCACTTCCTGCGAACCTTTGATGACTGTCAGCAGGAGACAATACACCATCATTGTTTAAACATACATGCCGGCCATACACTCCTCTGCAAGTTCGGAGTTCGTCAGAGGCCTACCGAGGAAAGCGTCCTCATCTCCATTCAAAACCGCCCTTAGAAAAGGAGTCTTTGTGCCCCTTTCTCGGCTTCTTTTGATTAAGTTGACAGAATACTATGATGATTAACTTTAACTTATTGATCTACCATGGACGCCACTCACCTTCTTCCACTCTTGAACTTGTCTGAAGTAATCCCCCACGTAACCAGGGACATACACTCCCCATCGATCTAGTTGGGGGAAGAACTCTTTCTTCTAAGATGTCAGTTTATGGTAAGTAAAAGCGTCTCTGCGGACTGACATAGATATACGTCGGTTTCCATGCTGCAAGGTATGCTATTACTTCATGGCTCTGACCGGATGCCACTTGGCCTGGGTCATCATCAAACATCAAATGATCTACACGCGGCTAATGTCAGAGACGTAACCAGATAGCATGGCGACCCTCCACTTACACACCACGTCGAACGCAAACCAATGTAGCCATGGATAAACATCAATTGGGCCGTCGGCAGACCGAGCCTTCCATTGCTTCAAAAGTATATCGATCTTGTTCGAGATATTAGGTTCGTATTCCATCATCGCAGCTTGAGAGTATCCTCGTGCAAAGAGCTTTCGCCGCTGCCGATGCGCGCGCACATCGCTGATACGATCAGTATTGTTGTGGTTGAATGACACGAGCAATGTCCTACCGAGTAGAAAAGAGGTGGTCCTCATGGAAGATCGTTTTCGCCCTCTAAATCTTCATTAACGTCTTTCTGTGCAGTGCATATGAGATCTGGGTGTCTTCGTACGTAGAATGTCTCTTCTTTGACAAAGGCATCCGACATGTAAATAGCTCGTACGGCGGCAGGGTCTGCAATGGACAGTTCATTCGGGCCAAATCGCACGACGGGACCATATTGAAGATGCGCTTGATGAATTCGCTCAGCTTTGCGACCACTCCGGTTTCCAATCCGACTCCATAGTTTGGAAACTTTGGCGAGGGGTGGTCCGGGGAAGCTGCGGAGAGGATGGAGAAAGAGATTGTAGCACGCGACAGCAAGAAGGTAGCCGGGGATCAAGAGGAGGGTCACAAGGGCCAACATGGTTTGTCAAGCTCATCGCAGATTATCTGGCGCCTTGTTGGCCGCCATGGTACGAAACTCCTATTTAAGTTGCACGGATAACTCGGGAATCGGCAATGGCCCTTATCCCCGGTTGGTTCATCTTCCAGACAAGCTAGCTTGCATTTCCAATCACCATTGCAGAAGTGGGGTCAATGGTGACACAGGATGACGGTTGGCATGGGATGGCCGGTGACCATTACCCCGCTCGCTGCTGAAGCATCAGTCCCACTGACTGTTCCTTGCCCATCGACTTCTAAGCACCTGAACTAGGGATATCGGGACAGATTTGGTGAAATTGGGTTACAGTTGTCAGGATATCAACTGGTAGCATAAGAAAACTTGCAGACACGTTCACGACGTCATTGTGACCGCAGAGCCGAGAAATCAGAATATATAAACAACGTTGGGGCGTTTTTTTTTTTTGGCGTAGGTCTATAGGAGTAGTAGTAGTTACATCCACATTGTTTATTCACCAATTGTGAATCATAAATTAACAGTATGTCTTCACAAACCACACAGCCACCAACCATCATCTCCACACCACAAACTGCAGAGGAAGAGGCAAGTACCTACATCTTTACCCACATGAATCCCATTCCTAACACAGCCTCTCTATCTAGGCCAATCTTGCCGTTGCAAAAGATTACATGTCAATTGCCTATTCTCCAACCCACAACAAAGGAGCCGAGTCCGTCCGCCATCTTTGCACCCCGGACAGCTGGTTCTGGGGTCCCTCCACCTTTCCTGGCTGTGCCACCCCGATGGACTATGCCGAATCGCACGCCCACGTCATGGCTTCCGTCAACGACTTGCGCATCGTCCGATACGACCAAGCGTGGGCGAAGGACGGACATGTTCTGCTCCGCTATACGGCTGAGGGATCGCATGCCGGTAAGCCGTATCAGGGCATTGAGAGGTCGGATCCTCCGAGAAAGGCGAGGTGGAGTGCTGCTGCGATTTTTGAGGTCGAAGATGGCAAGATCAAAAGCTTTACAAAGGATTGGGATCAGAAGGTGATGCAGATTCAACTTGGGTGGGCGCCGGTACAGGAATCGGAAGACCCGAGGTGGAATGTAGGGATACTAGCAGATCCGGAGAGCGCGAGACATTTGAATGGTTGAAGAGGATGGCGATACAGTGGAGGAGTATTTGTTCATTGGGTATTTGGGGTGTTCCTGGCCTATGATTATTTACACAGATTGAGCATGATTATTAGGGCCGAAGGAGTCTGTGATGTTAATATCTTCATGGATGAAGATCAATGGAGAGCATTGTCCAAACCGCACCCTGTGCGCATAACATCAATGCGCCGGCATAAACAAGACCCTGGTGGGGCCCAGCCACACTTTATATCCAACGCCCTAAACCAGACTAGGCAGTTCCGACACTGGCGGTGAAGGAGGGCGAGATATGACATGACGTACTCGGGATTCGAACTTCCTTTGGCCCCCTCCCCTCTTTTCCTCCCGTCAACAAACCTCCAAAACAGACCACCGCTACCACGGTACCTCTGTCATTGTCCCTAATTGACACAGCCAGAGGGCGACAAACCCGATCAATCATGTTTCTCAATACTGGCCTCTCGCGAAGAGCCCTCAAGCCCTACGTCGCCGAGTTCTTTGGGACAGCTCTCCTGATCGTCATCGGTGATGGTGTCGTCGCCCAGTGCCTCCTATCCGACTACCAATACGGCACCTGGTTATCGATCAACATTGCCTGGGCTGCAGCTGTCTGTCTCTCCGGTTATCTGTCTGACCCCAGTCCAGCCATCAACCCTGCCGTGACCATTTGCATGGCCCTCGTCCGTCCTACCCCTGGCCAATGGCGCAAACTCCCCGGCAAACTCTTCGCCCAGTTCCTCGGTGGTTTCGTCGGCGCTGCCATCGTGTATATCAACTACCGCTCTGCCATTAAAGACTGGGACCCTGAATTCACCATCCCCGGTGGCTCTATCCTGAGTCCCCGTGGACACCACTCTGCCGGTATCTTCTCGACTTACCCTGCCGCGTTCTTTGAGTCGAACTGGGAGGCCGCGTTCTCGGAACTGCTTGGCTCCGCAGTTCTCATGTTTGGTTCCCTGAGTATCTCGGATCCAGCCAATGCGACCAGGTTTCACTCGCCTCAAGTGACCGTGTTTTTCCTCCTCCTTGCAATTGGGGCTGCGTTGGGCTGGCAGACTGGTTATGTAAGTGACTTGTTTCTGGATGTAGGAAAGCGAAGCTGACTGTTGCAGGCTATTAACCCCGCCAGAGACTTTGGCCCGAGACTGTTCTCCGCTTTCATCTACGGCAGGGAGGTGTTCACCGCCGCAAACTACTACTTCGTCGTGCCGATCTTCGCCCCGATTGTTGGTTGCATACTGGGGGCTACTGTTTACGATTCGACCCTCTATGAGGGAGAAGGCTCTCGCATCACCGACGCTTTTGACCGAGTCGAGGATCACGATGGTGCTCTTCGACTGCACTAAGCTAGGCTGATGCCAATGGCCTGAGCTCTGGACTTCCAGCCGGAGACTCGTAATTACCGCTTACCTTTCCAAGATGACTTATGGATATACGTACTATGACATGCAGGTGAATTTATGTGGACATGTATAGATTTGGGCGGTTAGATGATTATGAGCATGATGTGGCGACGGATGTACGATGGGATAGAGTGTATATGCTTTGTTTTAGATTGAAGGAAATTACGTTCTTTTCCAATGTTTTTGAGACACCTTGAGTGCATTCGACAGGCCTGCTGGGGATTGTCGCTCATCTTACTTAATTCCCTTGCCGCCCGCTATCGCCAACTTTCACCCGTATGCGTAGGTGACATGGAACCATGCCACTGGGTATAATCTGCAGGGATGGTTGGCTTTCCAGAATCTTGGTCCAAATGTGCATGGCTGTTCTCAGCAATTCTAGCGAGACAGTAGAACTGCCTATTTAGACGGGATGTCCGATGTCGACACATCGGCGTGATGCGAAACGCGCCCGCCTTGAACCATCGCAAATTGCTTGGCGCTCTCAATGTTTTCCTAAAGAACAGCTAGCCGATGACTATAATCAGAGTTCCAAGCGACTCCATTCGCATCCTGCTCTGGCGCGGAGAATAGATCGGGGATAATATGGGCGGCGATCCGGAGCCGGCCTGTCCCCTTTTCGGCCACTGTTGGAGAAGCAGGACGTTCGCCTCCCAGGTACAACGAGGTGGGTACCGCTGGAGTGACCTCTCCCTCCACCATTGAAATCCCGGTCCACCACATCGTGGGGTGTGAGTGGTAGACCGCATGCGACCGGTGGACAATGTATCCACCGAGAATTTCTCCGCACGAGCGTCGCTGGATGCGCTGAAGCAGCGACTGCCCCGCGGTGCCCATCCATGGAGGGGCAGACCAGCCAACCTGGCCTCCCCCTCCCCCTTCCTCCCCCCGCGGCATTCCTGATAAGAGAAGAAGCCCCCGTTCTCTTCATTCTGCCAAACACACCACAACTCACCCGCATCATGAGCAAGGTCGCCTCCCAGATCCACCGCGCCTGGTGGAAGGAATGCTCCGTCTATCAGATCTGGCCTGCTTCCTACAAGGATTCCAACAATGATGGCATCGGCGACATTCCCGGTATTATCTCCAAGCTAGATTACATCAAGAACCTGGGGGTTGATATTGTCTGGTTGTGTCCGTCCTACAAGTCGCCCCAGGTGGACATGGGGTATGACATCGCCGATTACTATAGCATTGCGGAGGAGTATGGCACGGTCGCGGATGTCGAGAAATTGATTCAAGGGTGCCATGAGCGCGGAATGAAGCTCCTCATGGACCTGGTTGTCAACCACACCAGCGATCAGCATGAATGGTTCAAACAATCCCGCAGCTCCAAGGATAATGAGTATCGGAACTGGTATGTTTGGAAGCCGGCGAGGTACGACGAGCAGGGGAACCGCCAACCCCCCAATAACTGGGTATCGCATTTTCAGGGTGAGTTTCGGTGCTTTGGATTCTATTACAGTGGTTGCTTGAGCGTCTGGCTAACCCGCCATGTAGGTAGCGTCTGGGAATGGGACGAGCACACCGAGGAATATTACCTTCACCTCTATGCGACCGAACAACCCGACCTGAACTGGGAGCATCCGCCCGTCCGCAAGGCTGTCCACGATATCATGCGTTTCTGGCTGGACAAGGGCGCAGATGGTTTCCGCATGGATGTGATCAACTTTGTCAGTAAAGACCAACGGTTCCCGGATGCTCCTGTCAAGGATCCCCGAACGCCTTGGCAGTGGGGAGACAAATACTACGCCAACGGGCCAAGACTACATGAATACTTCCAAGAACTGGGAAAGATCCTGAAGGAGTATGACGCCTTCAGTGTTGGTGAGATGCCGTTTGTCAAGGACACAGAGGAGGTGCTTCGCGCGGTGCGCTACGACCGAAACGAACTCAATATGATCTTCAACTTTGAGCATGTGGACATTGACCACGGCACGTACGACAAGTTTGAGCCTGGAAGTTGGAAGCTCACCGATCTGAAGGCCTTTTTTGAGACATGGCAGAAGTTCATGTACGCTAATGATGGATGGAATGCTCTTTACTGGGAGAACCACGATCAGCCCCGGTCGATTGATCGCTTTGCGCAGGCAAAGGAGGAATTCCGCACGGAAGCAGGTAAAATGCTGGCCACTGTTCTGGCCTTGCAGTCTGGGACACCGTTTGTGTACCAGGGGCAGGAACTGGGAATGAGGAATGTTCCGCCCGAGTGGGACATGAGTGAATACAAAGACATTGACTGTCTTAATCACTGGCACCGGTTCGTCTCTCTACACCTCCAGTGGGACTGACTAACTCTGCGATCATCAGACTCTTGAAGCATCGGCCAACAGACACGGAGGCTCAAAAGAGCGCCCGCGCGGAATACCAAAAGAAATCCCGAGACAACGGCCGCACACCGGTCCAGTGGTCCAACGCGCCAAACGGTGGATTCACCGGACCCAACGCAAAGCCCTGGATGTCCGTCAACCCGGACTATGTGCGGGTTAATGCGGAGGCGCAGGTGAATGACCCGAATTCGACCTACAACTACTGGGCCACGGTGCTTGGGCTGCGCAAGAAGTACCTGGACATCTTCGTCTATGGTGACTACGAGCTGGTGGACAAGGACAGCCAAGAGATCTTTGCATACATCCGTCAATATGAGGGTCAGAAGGCCCTGGTGCTCACGAATTGGACGGAGGAAACGTTGGAGTGGGATTCCACTGCCAATGGAGTACAGGGAGTACAGGCGGTGCTACTAAACTCATATGAAAGTGCAGAAAGCGTGAAGGAGAGGTTCTCGGGACAGAAGTGGTCTCTTCGGCCTTATGAGGCAGTGGTTCTTCTTGTGGAGGCCTGACCAATGGATATGACCTGATGGGGTAATATATCACTGGTTGAGTATATATCCATCACTAGACTGAATCATGATATGAAAGTTAAGATACTTGGGTATTCATTTCGATTATCCTACTACTAGCTGTCCGTCGCTATTGCCCTAACCTTTCATGCAGTAGACGAGGTGCATTGGCAGTGCACAACACCAGATGCCAAACCGTCCTGCAGATGGACAGTAAATGTCCTACTGCGTAAGATACTACAACATGACTGCCTCTTCCGACTGTCCAGTGACCGGGATGGTGCTTTCTATTTCAGGCAGCCTGTGTCTGATAAGACCGCGACAACTGCTCAACTTCTTCGCAGTCCATCTACCTTTAGCACTTCACGCAAGCATCTATCACTTATTGTTACATCACAGTCACCAGTCACTACCGTTCACATGCCTATTACACTCACGCTCTCTGATACGCCCTCTCATGAATGGTCTGGCGCGTCCAACGCCGACGACGGAGCCGAACTCTTCAGCCAAACCAGCATCGAGGACGCTTCGGAAAGCACCGAAATCTTCAAGAGCACATTTGGGGATGGCGATTTCCAGACGCGCTGCCTAATCGGGTGGAAACATGGGTTCGTCGAAGCCATGTATACCGCCTACTGTCAACACCACCGTCTCACCCTCCGTCCCGAAGACATCTGGTTCTCCATCCTCAGCCAACTGAACCTCTACTTCAGCGCCCACTCCCA
This sequence comes from Aspergillus carbonarius ITEM 5010, assembly GCA_001990825.1. Lineage (NCBI taxonomy): Eukaryota > Fungi > Ascomycota > Eurotiomycetes > Eurotiales > Aspergillaceae > Aspergillus > Aspergillus carbonarius. The sequence goes on from KV907514.1 coordinate 444,714, forward strand.
GGAGCTCCGTCACCACTTTGTACGCCCGGTTCAAAACATGCCCGCGTTCTATCAACATGCCAGTGTCCGTGTCATGGCGAATCACATGGAAGCAGCCCTGGCCAACCACGTTACCGATCCCGAACTCAGGGCGTGGGGGCTCCCGTCGTTCAGCACCACGACCGAGGACGACGCAGTGACGGCGTCTGTGCTAATGATGGGCGCTATCACCGGATGCTTCCAGTTCACGGGCGCCACGACGTTGCCACGTGGACTCGCATCGGTGACGCTGTTGGGCGAGCGGGCGGATTGGGAAGCTTTGCTGCGCCGGATTGACATGATTGAAACCTGGGGCGAGCAACCGAGCCGATTCGCCGTTAAACTTCGTCCGATACTCCGGCGATTTGTCTCGTCTTTTGATGGCGATATGACAGAGATTCTGTACTTTTGGAAATGGTGCTTTCGGGAGAAACGCGTCCGCGGAGAGAAGACGGTTGTTGCGGGCTGGGGCACGGCGTTCTGCTTCTGGGATATCGATGGCAATTGCATTCCGCATGTGCGTGAGAAGCACACAAGGACGATTCAGTTTGATGGAGTGCACTATTGTCCGCTGAAAATGTTGTTCTTTCCGGCCGCATATGCGACATTATCGGCATCGTGTATGGATGAGGAGGGATTCAGGCGTCGGGTGAGGGTTCTGGCTGGGCTGGTGGGGTTTGAGCTTACGTATGAACTGAATGGCTTGGATCGACGGTGGGATGGACTACAGCCGGTGTCCGGATGGTGGGTGTATCGAGAGAGGAGGTATCGTCCCAGGGGTTATCTGGGTGGCACGGCCAGCCGAGGTCCTCGACTGATTTATGAGAATTGGAGACGGACGGGAATATCGCGATAGGTATTCATAGGATATATGGATTGCGGTAAACATTGAATTCCCTTCTATGCATCTTGACTTGAAACTCCCCCACAGGATCCAATATGATAGAATTCAACAGCATTCCCAGACACATACCCTCTACTCACACTCACACCTACAACCCAACCCACCTTCAACACAATGAATCTGCAACCTCGTTGAACTCAACAAGTGTGACTACCCCCACCCACCTTTTAGTACTTCTTTTGTTTGGGTAGCATGGTTTGAAATGAACATGAGACTGATATATATATATATATATATATGCTATATATACGTCTCAGATCCAATAATGAACTAACTCTACAAGGCAGTCTATGATATTCAATCATATGGATTATAAGCAAGGGGGGGGGGGGGGGG
>KV907514.1:449165-485234 GCA_001990825.1 Aspergillus carbonarius ITEM 5010
ACAACAACAACAACAACAACAACAACACCAACCCCCCAAACACCCTCCCCCCCCGCGACCCCACCACGGAAATCGACCCCCCCCTCCCCAAAATCTGGACCCCCAAAACCAACCTGAAACTCTTCCTTTCCGGCCTCGCCTTCTTCACATTCAGCATCTACTCGACACGACGCGCCACCGCGCGCAAATTCCTCGCTTCCGTCCCCCCCTACTACACCAGCAGCATCTACCATAAACCGAAGGTCAGTGGTGGGGCGGAAGCGTTCGAGGCCCTGCATCTGGCGACGATGAATGTGTTGAGTTTTAGTATGATGGCGGGAGGGGGATTGTTGTATGCGATGGATATTAATGGGGTGGAGGATATGAGGCGGTATGTGAGACGGGGGGAAGGGGAGGGGGGGTTGTTGGGGGAGGCGGATGTGGAGTTGGAGAGGGAGGTGGAGGGGTGGGTGGAACGGGTGCTGGGGGAGAGGTTTGGGAGGGAGTTGCAGAAGGAGAAGGAGAGGGCTAGGGGGGAGGCAGAGTGAGTGAGAGGTTATGGATGATGGATTGATGGATGGATGGATTGATGATACCCGGGTGGGGGTGGTTTCTCTACTCTACTCTTCTTTTTTTAAAAATCTACTCGACTCTATATTATGGGATGTAGGATATTGGCATGCTTGGGAGGCATCCGGTATGTACACTAGCGGTCCATCTGCTCGTAGCGTTCGCGCGCCTGTTGCTTCGTCTTCGCCAGGAATTCGTCGTACCGGTTGCGCGTATTCCGTCCCGCTTCTTCCGTCGCGTCGCCCAGCTTCCCTCCCTGCGCCCCCAGTCCCACGCCCTGGGCGTAGACCTCGGTTGCGATTGGGGCCGTCATCCCGGTGCCTTGAGCACCCAGTCCAGCCCCGGTCCATCCCATCTTGCTCAGGAGGGAGGCGCCCTTGGACGTGGTCTGCACCGGTGGCTCTTCTTCCTTCGGGGCCGGGGCTGGGCGAGCCTTGGCCGCCGGCTTGGAACTGCCGAATGCCTTGCGGCGCTCTCGCGCTCGGTCACGGTACTCCGTGGGGGCTGCGATAACGCCGTGTTTGATCAGCTTGCCCATCGCCTTGGTCGTGAGTTCCTCATTCTGCAGATTGCCGCGGTGCATTTGACTGAGGCGTTCATGGCGGTTGACTTCGGCCGACGTCTTGAACTGGCGCATGCACAGGTAGCAGCAGTTGCGCGTGGGATCGGCGTAGGACTGGGTGGGCGGCGCCGAGGCCTCCGACGGAGACGCTCCGCGGTCCGAGCCATGCTCCGTGCTCTTGTCGTCCGCATCTTTCTTGTGGATCCCATGCAACTCGGCATGGCGGTTGCTCCAGAACTGCAAATGCGACGGCACCGCCATTTTCTTGGCACCTGCAGCCGCCGCGGCCTCGGCCTTTCGCTTCTTGGCTTTCTCCGCATCCCGAGACTTTTGACTCTCAGATGGGTTGGCGGGCTTGTCTTTCGGATTGTCAAGATCTGCCGTCGACACGGTAAGTTCCGTGACGTAGGCTTCTTCATCCCAGTACATAAGCCTGAGGGACGGGTTGCTCAGAGGACTGAATGTAAATCGATCGGTGCTCGCGGTGGGATTAAGGACCGGAACAAATACACCCGCGTGGATGTAGCTGACAAGAACGGGCCGCGATGAGATAGTGAACTTCTCGAACGAGTTCAGCCGGGTAACAGCGGCTTGGGCATCCTACACGAATTAGCAGGGTCGAGTCAGAAGGCGATAGACATACCTGGATAGTTGCAAATTCGGCAAATCCGTAGCGCCAACTGTCGTTAGTTCGACGGTCCCTCACCAGCAGAACACGGCGGATGGAGCCATCCCGAGCACCCAGGTTGGAGTCACCGGTTGTAGACGCTACCTTGGCCCCTTTCTTTCCATTTCCCGGAGCATCCCCCGTAGAAGCCGTAGGCCGGTACAGCTTGGCAACTCCCTTAGCAAGCAGCTCTTCCGTGACAGTAGGCTCCAGTCCGCGGAACAGAAGGAATTGAGAGGGCTGGTTTTCAGGCGCCGCATCGTTGTCGCCATGATTCTCCACCTTGGGGGCTGGTAGCCCAGGGGGACCTGCCGGCCCAGCGTCTACTCCTGTCAGTAACGCTTAGATCAAAGGGGAAAAGACATACCCGGTCGAGGTCCTTGACACCTAAAGCATTTCTGGCGAGTCGAATAATTGACAATACCACACTGCATGTGTTAGCTCCATGCTCAACCCAGCTGAACCCCTTTTCAACCTACCATCACGCAGTTCCAATCCGCCTCAGCTCTAGCACGAGCCCGATCTTCCCTTTCACGACTGTATGCGATGCGGACCTTCGTGCCGCGATCATTCTGCGCACTCGGGCCATGTAGATAGATAGCGGGAAAGTTGCGCTCGACAAACGCGCGGGAGAGGTTTAGATTCCGGAATCGCAAAAATCCCAGTTGTCGGGAAAGTTCTGAGCTCATTAGCCTGGCAACCCAAACGAAGCATCGCACTCACTCGTCTGTCGGTCGCGAATGACCCGGACATCATCCAGGCCCTCGATATGATAGAACTCTTTCAGTTCATTCGTAATCTGTAAACCACGTCGACCGGAACCCGGTGACATGCAATCTCAGCCTCCTGCCATCAAACAATGTGACGAGCACAGCTCTGAACTCCACAAAACATCAAGGGAAAGGAGTTGTCGAACGTCTTCTTCCACCATATCCACCGGTAGGCCATCCATCATCACCTCTCTGCTCTCATGTCCGAAATGCGGCGGGCGGCTGCGGCGAGGACTGCGGCTGCGACTGGGACTGTAGCTTCTGCTCCGGCTGCGATAGCCCGGGGAGCGATAGCCTTCGCGATCGCGATCCTTGTATGCGGGTCGGCCTCGCCGGGGTGGAGGAGAGCGCGATGAATGCCGTCGGTGGTCATCGCGGTCCCGACTGCGGAAACGGGGCCGAGAGTCGACTCGGTCTCTGGAGTATTCGGGTCTTCTGTCCGCGGCTGGCCCTCGGGGAGGCGAGCGCGGGAGATCTTCGCATGGAAGTGAGTCAGTAACAGCTAGATCTGAAGAATAGATGGACGGCTTGTCCAAGGAAAGCATTCGCTCCGTGCTACTGGTTGCGGGGAGGAGAGCGTATACCGCCAGGCGAGCGCGATCGGGAGGGCGAACGATCGTCGTACATGCGGCCGTCCCGGTCGTCACGGCGAGGCATAGGTCTGTAGGAGGGGCCAGGCGGATACCTGGACTCCTCCGGATGATGATGAGACATGACGGGCGATAATCCGATAGAGGGAGGTGAATGGGAAGTGTTGAGAGAGGAGTGGATCTCGAGGCCACAAAGCCCCGGGGGGCAGAATCCTACCGCCTCCGCAATATACACAGATCACATGACCAAGTTGGTCCTTAATGGACGCTCTTTCATAGCCTGCGTTGTGTGCATTAATTTCGGTCTTCTGGTTTTGCATTCCTTGGCAGGAAGGAATTCTAGTGGATAAAGTATTACTCTATAAGATTACAGTCCATATATACAGTGCAAATGCACCTATACTACACATGCTGCCTCCCGAACGTATATATCCGTAGCACCCGCTCCTTTTGCTCCTCGATCCATGCATTCAGCTCCTCGCTCCGACAGAACAGCTGCACATTGGCCAAGTGAGACGACACCACCCACCCCCCAATCAGCGATGCCGTCTGATGATGAGCCGGCGTCACCCGGCGTCCATCCGCCTCGGGATACTCGATCTTCTCCTGACCCACATGCGCCGACATCGTCTGGCTGCCGAGAATGTATGGCACGGTCGCGCACATATCCAGAGCCAGCTTGTATGTCAGATCGATCGTCGCCTGGATCTGCTCCGGAGCACCGCCCGGCAGCAGCGCTAGACAGCAGCGAATGATGTTTTGCACCACAATCCGAGAATCCCGGTAGAAGTTCCATGTGCCTGCCACCCACATGTCGGGGTAGCAGTCGCATCGGTTCTTGTACATGCCCGCCCGTCGGACAGATTGGGGGATCCAGGTCGCCGGAACGGGCTTCCAGTGGGCTGGGAGTGCGTAGGTCCAAGCTTCCAGAGTCGCGTCGAGGCAGTAGGCGCGTGTTAGGAACTCATGGATCTCTCTGATGTCGTGTACGCCTTCGTAGTTGAATTGATCCCACGCCTGCCGGAGACTGGCGAGCTCTGAGGTGGCCATCCAAAGCTGCGATGTCGCCGCCTGAGGCGCTTCCGGAGACACTGACCATGCACTTGGACTTGGCATGGTGGGATAGGCGAGTCCTTTTGACGATTTGACCTGGCCGGTTAGTGTGCGAAGTGGATCGAGAACCGAATACATACCAGCTGGACTTGAACCGCAATCTCTAATGTCAAAGAGAGGATTGACGACCGCTGGGCTGGGCTCTTGCTGTTTACTAGAGCAACAGCGCCGCGCAGATGGGTTCTCGTTGGTTGTCGGCCTTCTTTCATCGCGCAAAACTCCTATCGATAGGTGAGCATCGCGATCATACCCATACGTGGAGTGACGTGACCCACCTCATAAGTCGACAGTAGAAGGATAGCCATCAGTATATCATCCACATTCTGGCTGATGTCCCCCTGCAACGCCTTCCTGGTCTTAGCAAGGGCCTTGACAAACAACTGCTCCGCCGACTGGAGAAATGCCCGATTACCGGTCCAAGCGGCCACAGAAAAAAACGACACGGCCAAAGTGCCGACGTGAAGGGGAGATTCGGGCTGCGTATAAAAGAAAACATCCGGCAGGATGTCCATGAACCCCTGCAAGATAAGGGGGTCTCGAGGCGAGTAGATAAAAGAGTTGAAAAACATGGAGGTTACGGTGTCCTCCGTGGATAGGAATAGCCCTCTCGGTACCTGCGGGCTATGCAGTAGTGGACCGGACGGTGTACCTGCATTAGAGCTGCTGTCGGAAAAAGCATCGTTTAAGGTTATCGGAGCTGGGGACGGCTGAGTCGAGACGGTACTAGGAGTATCTCGCTTCTTACGATGGAATGCTACCTGGTCCCTTAGCACGACATCGAGGGGATGAGGATAGCCAGGACAAGACCGGCCCGTCCGAACACATGCTTTGCAATGAGGGCGAGTTTCATCACACTAACTCATCAGCGAGGAAACACATCGACATGTGGAGCATACCTTGATGCGTCGCTTCCGGCAGGTTTGACAGCCGGTACTCGGCTTCCCGCCGTATACCATGATGTGGCAGACTAGTCGTTGATGTACGCAGCCTGATTCGAGCGATCGTTCCACGCAAGCACAAGCACAAGCCCAAGCACTCTCAGAACGTACCCTACTAAGCCCATTATTCGGGTCTCACCGGCAATGCTGGCTGTCCGCTTCTTGTTTCCACCAGACGCCACGCAAATCCCGCTGTGCGGAATAAACGGCCGCCTGAGTCGGGCCTGTCAGCTTATCGTCTCACGTGGCATGAGTCAGCCATCTTATCAGCCTGATACGATACATAACTCGGCATATGCCCGCATAAACAAGACCTCAGACGAAAACATCTATAAAGAACAACAACTGATCTGATCGGAATGCGCAAATCGATTGTCAATACTATTGAGGATATCAGGGCACAAGATTCCCATGGGGGTATAAGCATACAGCACGAAACAACGCAATCAAAATCATCAATCATCAATCCTCAACCCAGAACATTATCATTAATAAAAAACCGTGCAAGGCCAGGGTATGCAACTCTGTCGTGAGATTCGTCGCTCATCATAAAACATAAATCATAGCAAAATGGGCATAATCTTCGTGAAATGGTCGCATATGCATCGCAGAAAGCAAAAGTCCACCCTGTCATCATACAATCCCCATATCGGGATATCGCGAGGCATCCTACCGCATACACCCCGTGGTAATCAACATATCCGCCCGGCCAGGACGGTCGAAGCGGTCGATCCCCAGATGTTCCTTTCCATCCCGACCCACATAGATCCCAAAGCCGTACATGGAATGCTCCCGATCCCCGGGCGGGGCCACCACCAATCGAGTGACCAGATCTGCCTTGCTCCTCGGCTCCCGCAGTATCTTATCCGCGAGCAATGGGCTTTGGTAGAGGAAGCTCATCTGATCGGCCAGGGTGCTAACCTCATGTGGCAGGCGGCGACAGCGACGAGGCCAGATGCACAGGAATGATAGCATGTATAATGCGCAGAAAGCTACCAGGGCATAAAACGCGGGCATCAATGCCGAGATCCGAATCGCGTCATCCGACGGGTGGTACAAGGCGATAAATACCCCTCCGGCCAGAATAGGGATTGCAGCCGATACGGTGCTCATAAGCGAGACCCAGGCCACCTTGTAGTGCTTATTGAGAAGCGCCAGAATGGTCACCTGGAAGGGATAGCAGGAGGGATAAGACAGTAGGAGGCTGTGCTCTGCTCTAGCACCGTTCGGAGAGGATAGGGCCGCGAATGGCTGCAGCGCACGGAAATAGACGTCGATGGGCTGCCACGCAAGGAAAAAGATATTCCCAATCAGCGCCGGGACAAAGCTATAGCAGAAATTGGACGAGGAGAAGGCGCCTGTCGACGGTAAAGTTGGCAAACGCGGAGGGAATCCGCCCTTGATAGCATCGTGGATGAAGCTGACCAGCACAAATGCAATGAATAGGGCACCAACAATCACCGTCCATAGAATGACAAAGCCGTCGCGAAGGAACCATGGGACCCAGCGGTAGCGGATAGCGGGTGAGTACAGGTGTTGGTAGTACTCCTCCTTCTCAGCAAGATTGTGCTGCTCAAGGTCGAACGATACCCGTGACAGGCCATGCGATTGCATCTGGAGGTTCTTTTCTTTGCGATGTAAAGACGGCGTCCGGACGGGTGCATCCACCTCACCAATACCGTAGAATGTGTCCGCTCGGTTTGATAGTTTCCAGTATCCTAATCGGAGAAATCGTGGGTCCAGCGATTCTCCCACATCCGGCAATGTCTCGGATTGTTCAAAATCGTGCAAGATATTCGATCGCTGAATGATCGAGATCAAGTCGGCCAGACTCACAGGGTCCCACATAAGTCCGGACCAGGTGCGCACGAAACGAAACATGAGCAGGAGCAGACCAATAGCCAAAAACGCGTAAATGGCCACGAGGGTCCAACCAACTGCTAAGACTGAAGCCCACCGCCAGGTCCCTTCCCCACCTATCAAATACCATTTCGCCTGAAAGAGGCAGCTCAGCAGCGGTAGCGTGATCAGGTTTGAGAGCCACATAGTCAACAGCGAAAACCCAACGATGGGCTCTCCATGTCGGAAATGGGAGAAGTCCGGTATTAGGAAATTCCGCGATAAGATCGGCAGGTTCTGCAATACATAACCCAAAGGCCGCTCTGACGCCATAATAGAAAACGGCATGGTTCGATACAGGGCTGCTTGGATCACAAACGTCCAGATGGTGATGATCAAACCCAGAATCTGGGGTAGAAACTGCATCACAAAGTAGTGCGAACCGCCTAGTCCCGTATAATCCCAGAGTCCTCGATGCTGTCGAGACCACACATTGCAGAATGATATCCCCGCAACCATTAGCAAGCAGCATATGATGATTGTGGCCAGGGCCCATGTTCGTAGAACAACAGGCACATAGTTCAGCGGTGGATACAGCAGGCTGTCCTCCGGGGGCTCAACCGCAACAAATGATTCCGGGTCCACCGAGCTCTGAGGGGCCCTTCCTATTGAATCCGAGGACTGCTGCGGTGGCCGTGCCGGTGGTGTTGCCGATGGTCCAGGTGAGCGGATAAAGCAGCCCAATTCTTCGTCCCAAAGCAGTGGCTCGAGGGGATTATCATTGCTCGTGACCGAGCTTCGCCGTCTGGGGCCGGCCACCTCCTCATCACGCGTAAGCTGGCTGATGGCGAAATGAATGTACGGCGAGTCATCCATCCCGGGAGTAGTTGGTCGTCCCGCATAGCTATCACTGGGCTCCCGCCGAGACGTGGTATCCGACATGGGGCTAGGTTGAGCGTCCTGCTCGTCAACAGTACGTATTGTCCGAGAAGCAGGTGTGGCAAAATTTCTGTTCTCGCTCGGGGCGCTCAAAGAATGCTCCGATCGCGCACCAGGCGGAGGTGGGGCTAGATGCGTTCGAGAGACGCTGGGAGAAGGAGTTCGGGTCGGCGGATGAGAGTTTGGGGTCGCATACCGTGCTACGGTGAGTCGACTGCCGCTGGCTCGGGATCTCGCGCTGGAGGAAGGACTGGAGAAGGAGTAGTAGTCGTCCGAGGCGGCGACGGACTGCTGAGATTGAGAATGCATCAGTTGTGGCCGACTTGCTGTGAGGGGCCAGCCATCAGTCAGTCAGTCAGATTTCGAAGACACATCATATGTTGCTTGGCTGGCTGCCAAGGTGCGGCGGAGTTAATTGACTTACAACTGACAGTCCTTAGACTCACATTCCCAGAGCCCGGGGCGAGCATGGCGGCCGAAAATCAACCGAGGAATGTATGCGGTGCGCAGCTCACTTGCAGTGGAACTGGAGGTATCCGATGGACATTCCCCAGATGCGGACCCTCAACGTGCCCACGAGGTAATAAGAGGACAATTGCAGCAGCAGAGGAAGCAAGGGAGGACGCTGCTGGATTGGGCCGGCATCGCAGCTGGGGTGGTTGGTTATACGGTCGCCGATGTTTCCCAGCCTCCCGGCCCAGCCACCGCGGGCCCGACGAGGAAAAAAGCCGATCGAACAGCACCTGGCATTGGTGCCAACCGCGGGACCGAGGGATCTTCAACTTGGTCGATCGCGATTGGAAGGTGTTTTCGACGGGGCATGATGGTGAAGCTGGCTGCCAGAGCGGCTAACGTGTGACTGGTGTTGTGGCCCTCGCTGAGTCGATGGCTGGAGATGGAGACGGCGATGGATGGAGCTGGGCCGAGAGCCACCGCCCGATGGTGGTCCAACCGACGGCTCGCTGGCGGCCCGATCCACTCTGACCCTTGGGTTTGTCTCACATGGTTTCTCTGGGTAACACATCTGTAGGCACTAGGCAGTAAGTGTGGGTGCGCCCTGGCGAAATTGAGAGTGGGAGATCCCTGTCTAAAATCCATTTACTCCGTACTCCGTACCTTACCGAAGTCATCGGCGTCCCTTACGAGGCCATTCGGGGAGGTCAATGTGTTTTATAAGGAGATCGCGCATCCCTTGCGCTATTATGATTAAGTCACTATCAGCTAGAGAAAAGATTATCGTGGTTAGTACTATCAATACGAACAAGACTCATATGTACTCCTTTCTCCACAACCCTGTCGGCCATCTATGCATCGTACAGGTACCCGGCAATCACTCCTCCCCACCCGCCGGCATTATCGCTCTCAAGAGCAATCGGTTTGTTGCCCTCCATCACCATGTTAGTCGTGCTCTTCGTATTCGTGCCGTAGAGATATATGGCGGTCGAATTGACAATTTCAATGGCATTCGTCTGACAGTCCCCACTGCAATCACCATTGTCGTTAAAGAAGACCCAATTGCAGCCTCCATAGAGGAACAGATCCGATGAGCCATAGATTCGCTCAAACAGTGCCATACGGCATTTGCTATCGTCGGCCGCGCAATCATTGTAGGTGGGATCACTGATGGCCAAGTACTCATCCCACGGGGCTGGGTTGAGTGCGCTACTCCCTGGCCCTTGCCAATACGGAGACTCGCTTTGCTGCATGGCAGTAAAGACGTTGCGCGCGTACTGGAAATTGTACTGGTACAGGGTGTTGTGTTCGAATCCCGTGCCAATGAGCCAGGTCGCCGCGGTACCTTCAACCAGGACGCCACGACCGGTGGAGATCGTTTGTGGGTTGTCTCCATCAAGATCGTGGTCGGCGGTCCAACCCCACATGTTCTCAATGTAGGCCGACGATGTGGTAGATAGGTGCAGAAGACCCCAGGCGGCCTTGCAGTCTTCTGGGCTGTCGGTGCATTTGCTTTCAACCTGGCTTCCCACCGCACCACCGATGCGGAAATGCGTGTTCCAAAAACCAACATCTCCGGGTGACCGAGCAGCAATGTTGATCTCGACCTAGATTACATGGCCTCATCAGAATGTATCCCATAGGATATCAGAAATTTGGGTCGGTCGCTTACCAATTGACAACCCGGCAAAACATCCGCCACAGTGAACAGCATATCACTGACTTGTGCGACACCGACATCGCCCGGATATCCAACGCGGAACATGGAGCGGACAGCGGACTCATCCTCGAAATTGCTTCCGACAGCACTGATCGTCGAGGCAAAAGGATCGCCGATGATGCGTGTGCCAGCGGGCACGAAGATGGTATCTGTCACAAGGTAGGTGCCGGCCGGGAAATAGATGAGCGAGCATGTCTTGTAGCGGGACAGGATATCGTTGATGTTTCGGGTGTCGTCGGTTTCGCCGTCACCATACACTGGCAGTCCGGGAACATTCTTGATGTTCAGAACCTGCCCGACGTCGTAGTCTTGATATGTGGGCGGGGCCATGGTGAAGTAGTTTTTTCCTGATAAGAGCGATGAGGAACGGGAGGTGCTGACTATCTTCCCTTGCGAGTATTGGTATTGCGCGTTCTTGGACGCATACTAACGGTTGGCTTGGGTCAGCTTTACCGCCTCGACGCAGCCAGTCACACGCTCAACTTACCAGATTTCCATGTACCCAGGTGTCGGGGACATTTCCGCTCCACGCGATCCGTCCGCCAAGTTTCACGGTGGTCCCGGAATTTTGCACATTATCAAGAACGATAGAATTGCCTGCGTTGCCCGTACTAGACGATGAGACTAGGGTACCCATGCTGACACCAGTCGTGTCGACTACGGTCAGAGACCCAGATGTTCCCTGGGCATCGATTCCCAAAGCACCCGATTCAAATCGGCATCCCAAGAACACAATATCGGTCCCTCCTGCTTGGACCCCGGTTGTTGTGCCAGTGAACGATATGTTCTTAAATACCCACTGCTGGCCACTTAACTTCATTCCGATGGCGCCGCCTCTGAACCAAAGGTCATTCTACAAGCAGTCAGTCTCTAGCACTTTGGGTGAGTGGCAAGGCATAATATACCAGTATCAGGTTACTATTGTAGTCGTATTGTGTGGTCAGGCCGACATGTCCGGTGCTATAGTTGGGCATATTGAATCCGACATTGGTAAGTTGGGTCGCCTGACTAACGGTCCAGTCGAGAAGAGTGATAGAATTATCCACATCAATATCAGTCGAATCGATTATGATATTCTTGATCCCTATGTAAAAGTTGATAGTGCCTCCAAAGTTGGGGTCCTTTCCGTAAATGATGTGATCGTCGGCAAAGTCCGAGGTCGCCTTCAGCACTGGAGGGTCGGTGGGATCGCCAATGATGACGGTCCCCACAAACAACTGCAGAGATGACTTCATGAGGTAAGTCCCTGATGGCAGGTAGACGATAGCTGGCTGTCCCGTCGTTCCCATTGAATGGGAGCCGCGATCGGGTCCGTTGGACGGTCCGGCTATATGTGAAATCCAGTATTAGAAAATGCTCGTTAGAGTGCGTCACTTGCTGTACCTTGGATTGCCGCTTGGATAGCAGGGGCGGCGTCCTCGTCGCCGGTATTGTCGGCACCGAAATCATCGACGACATTCCGAAAGACCTCATAATTGTCTTTGTATTCTGAGTCCATGAAGGACGACTCTCCATCATGATCAATCTGTTCATACCAATAACCGGATGTGCTATTCGATGACACGCAAATCGAATCTTCCGACAGCGTTGGATGAGTGATGGGTGCTTCGGTTCGATACAGCCATGGTTGAGCCGATACGTTTTGTATTAGAAAAGGGATTCCCCTGCTTCCGTCAGCCCATAGAACTCCAAGGAGGAAGCGCAAAACTCACGAGGGTTTCGGAGCATAGGTCACCGGAGGAAAGTAAAGTACTTGCGAGGCCGAACTGGGGCTTGGGCTTGGACTGGCGCTCGCGCTTGGACTTACGCTTGAGCTATTCTTCCCACCCCCGTGGGGAACGGCCCATGCTGGAAGGGAAAGGGTGCATAATGTAGATACAAGAAGAAAAGAAGGCGTAATGGGTGCCATATTAAGTCAGCACGGTCTCAGCCGTGAGCAGAGGATCATATAACAAAACAACAAGGTTCGAAAGAGAGTGAACCCATCCAATCCAAACCGAACAGGCCGTAGACTGTCTTGAAAGAGGACCGAGAATCCTCGGACGGGGCCTGAACGAGTGGCAGGATTAATGGCCCAGGTCGGTACGGAGTACAAGGAGTCCCATCCACAGCGACGAGGGGAAATGGCTGGACTTAAATTGACCGGTCCCTGTGTATGCGTATGCGTATGCTCGAACGCCCTCCTCGAGTGGACCTGCATACCTGGACTTGGGCCAGGCATGACTGGCCCAGTGACCCCCGCCGCGTTAGTATCCGCATACCTGGGCATTCGGGCGGATTCTAGGGATCTGACCGAGGTCCGCCGTATTGCAGAAGATCAGAGGCCTGTGGTTGCTTTTTGCCCCCTATGTACATGTATTAAACTTTCCGCCTTCTCCTGGGCCGAAGGCTAGGTACCCATGTACTAGTAGACACAAACCTTGACCCTCCGCTTGCCCCTTTTTGGGAGGATGAGAGGAAGCCGGTCCGCAATTCGGATGGGAAGAGATCTGCGCTAAGTAGGTGTCAATCGAACAATGACAGGACCAGTTGCCAACTGTGCAGTGCGCAGGAATGAGACCCGCGGTTCCGATTCCCAGGAAAAAGGATTCATCCAAGGACACCGCAGCCAAGCCAAGTGGGTGGGGAGGGGTGGAAGGTGGAAGGTGGAAGGTGCCTGACGAATGGCTGCATACCGCAAGGCGCATGCCGACCCGCACCCCAGGAGGGAAACATGTAAACACTAGTCGGTCGTCGCGTTCTTTCGGCGCGCCTGCCCGGCACGTGCTCGACTGCTGGCCGCCCGCTGTCGGCTAGGTTTGCCATTTTCCATTCGGCCTACACCTTCCGACTTCTTATATGAAATGTTGGCGCTGATCTCGCGACCATCATGCCAAGCCTCCTTTTTTCCATATCCATACAACCTGGTGGCCGCGAGCTACGGAGTACAGAGAGCCGAACCCGACCGAACCCAAGCAGGCGAAGCGTCCTTTTCTGATATCCAGCGGGTGGTATATGTAATAGCTTTTCGCTTTCTAGGAATCGACAGCGGAGAAAGATTCCGGGTACGAACCAGAGAATCTCAGTCGCATCTGAATTAGTCTGCAAGGGAGTAGGTATGACCCTATAATCTCGCCATCACCAGTCGAGCAAGCCAAGACAGCCTTCCTGTACGGGCCGTGGTCACCAACCCAACCGTAACTCTAACCATCTGCGTGGGATGACCCTTTTCTTGGACATACGTATCATTTGATCTCTGCCAAGCCATGCTTCAGATGTTCAATCCCAAACTCTCCGGCTGGTAAACCATCTCCTGGTGACTCTCTGGATACGGTGGATCCATTGTTAATCAAGGTGAAATTCAGTCTCAATAAGCCAATCCCCCTCCTAGCGTCCTACTCTTTCATATCATAGATGAAAATAAGGGTACCTGCACCTCGTCGTAGTAGTAGTACTCAGCCACTCAACGTCCTTTTCACCACGTAGGCCCTTCGATCATGTATGAATATGGGTTGACTGTTGGCAGCTGAGACAAACACCTTTGCAGTAGGAGACTACATTCTCTCACGGATAATTCCTCTGCGTATCGTGAAGCAAGCGGGACCTTGAGTCGATCCGAAATCAAGGGTTCACCGTCTATCTTTGCCCTTGGTCCGGAGGCCTTGAGGCCAGGAAGGTGACTGCTGATCAAGATATTTGCGGACGAACTTGCCGTGGTCTGTGTTCATAGATCACCCGCAGCAGCCTTTTTTTCCCACGTCATATTTATGTTCGCCTTTATCAGATACCGATGCCACCGGCCACTGCCGGTACAAATATTCTGGTGTGTGTGAATAATCGAGTCAACAGATCTATAAATACTGATTGCCATCGTCGTCTAAGCTGGCAAAGTACTCCCCCTGCCATATGACCCGATCTCCACCCAACACGACAACATGGGCCGTCTACCAGAGGAACTGCTCTGCATGATTGGAAGTTACGTGGATGACAAGCGCACGCAGCGGGCTTTGACCGAGTGTTCCCGCCAATTCCAGCGCTTGTTCGTGCCACGCCTATATTCATCTCTCGAGCTATTTGCTGGTATCCCGGAACGCGGAACCAACCCGGACGAGATCAAGACCGCCCGCACTTATTCGGCAGCCTTGGCCTCGTCCCGATTTGGCCCGCCATGTCCGACATGTGGAATTTTGGTCTTCTCACCCATGTCTCCTCGGCTTTGGGCTTTCCGACGAGTATGCTCTCGTCATCGATCAGGCGGTGACGGAGATATATGACACAAAAATGGATGAAGCACTCTAGATATATGTTCTGTACCGTTGCTGCAGAGATGCATGGATCGGTGTGCCGCTCACTCGTTTGGGTCATCTGGAGGCTATCACGACCCATGCTTCCCTCGCCGGTCTAGGTATAACGGACACTTTTGCAAAGGCAGCTTTGCGCCAACCCCCATTTCATCGGGAGGTTCCATTCGCTCATCTGAAGAAAGATATATTTATGCAGCAGTGGGTAGATGATCCGGTCTGCGCCCAGAATCTCGTCGCGTTGTTTCACTTCCCAGCTCCTCGCAGCGTCGAGGTCATTGGTATTCTCGAGATCCTTAAAACAGACATGCCTTCCAGGCTCTGTGAATTCAAGTATCTCGGGTCCCCCGTGAGGGAGATTACAGTATCGGGGGCAAGCCATTTTGAAACAGTTGGCTTGTGGATTGAAGCCTGTAGCAACCTCGAGCGAGTTCATGTTGATATAGCGCCGAGTTGGCGCATAGGAGTTTGGTGGGATGGACTTTTGGTCGAAAGGTTCCGCGAAAGTCTTCTGCCTGCCAAGGAAACTTTCAAATCCCTTTGTCTTGAACTGAGTGATTCTTCCATGGGATGCCATGATCTTCGCGACTACTATGAGGGCTTTCAGGAAGTTGTCAATGGACCCTTTGGCTCATTCAAAGAGTTCGAAGTGTTGGAGCATTTGACCAGCCGGCATCTAAATCTCGTCACTCTTCCGGGTATATTCACCGGACATAGTAACGATGGAGAACGCTTCATCGACCTATTTCCCCGCTCGCTCAAGTCACTCCAGATCACCGAGATTCAAGATGCATTCCTCAGTGGATTGATACCCGATATATTGTTGCTAGACCAGCATTGCGAGACCTCGGTGCCTCGCTTGGAAAGCATCGCGCTCTATGTGCTAGAAGAGGGCCACTCGGTGCCGCATTCCTTGGGCTATTCGTATCGCTGTCTGATACCGGGGTACCCGTGACGATCGGGCTGGAGAACATCTGTCGGGGTTTTAGGGGTATTAGTGAAAATTCAGAACCAGGATTAGATTTGGATTCGGATTCGGATCCGGGTTCAGATGATGATTCAGATGGTTATTCCGGAGATGATTCGGATTTTGAGTTGGATGCAGATTCGGACGAGAATGCAGGTTTGGATTCAGATGAAGAACTGACACAATGAGGTTGGTGGGAATCCAGCACACCACTTGGGATGGGGCATCTTCGGGCCGGGCTATTGTTCGTGAATTCCAAGGTACATTCAATCGACGCCTGGTAAGAAATAATAAGCCACCAAGGATCAGAACACGGACCACTGCGGTCGGGCCGTTAACCTAGTAGTATTACCCCTCGGCAGGGTGATTGATAGGATAGGATGAACACCGTGCCGTGAGCAGATTATTACGAGATCCACGAGACGTAGCCGACGCTAGAGAGGCTAAGCTCCAAGGCGGGTGGGGCCCCTCCAGGACTATAAGAACTGCCGCCTGGAGACCGTTCCCCGCCAGAGCCCATCCATGGCCTTCATCCCCGCCTTGGTGTCTCGTCAGCCAAAATGCAGATGGAGGGCATGAGTGGGGGCACGTACTATGGTGTCCTGAGTGCCTCCGAGGTCGACTTTGCCAACATCACCCAGGTCACGACTTTTCTGCATGAGCTCAAGCACCTGCAATACCTCCCAATCCTGGGGGCCCGTTATGCCGAATATTTCTGGTATGGGGTCATTGTGGTAGTGGCCGTGGTGGCCATTATCAACCGGATGTCGTCGATGATCCGAAGTCTGCGGTAAGTCCACGGACCGCGTTCCCTGGTGACTGCCTGGGCGCTAATCCATTGCCTGGGGAAAGGGTCCGTCCCAGTACAACCAAGACCCCGTCCCTCGCCAGCATCTATTCAGTCTCCAGCACAATCCTCGCAACCAGCACGGCGTTGGCTCGAGAGCCATCCTACCTCCAATGGACACCACGGGCGCTGTCGCCATGGGTGAAGATCCCGCCATTTGGCCCCATATACATCATCCTGGCCTACTTTGCATTCATCATGGCCTTGGAATTCCTCCACAATGACATCCCAGGCGCGGGTCACTGGCAGTTCCTTGGAGCTCGTGCGGGGTGGCTTGCCGCTGCCCAGGTCCCCTTACTGGTGGCCCTTGCAGGCAAACGAAACCTGATTGGCATGCTCTGTGGGATTCCGTATGTCCGCTTGAATATCTACCATCGCTGGGTATCGCGAGGGCTTCTGCTGCTCTCAACCTTTCATTTTGCCTTCCAGAACCATGGATGGGACCTCTACCATATAAGCAAACTTGAGTGGGACACCGACGACTGTCCCACCAAGGGCATTGCCGCCTACGCCTTCATCCTGTGGATGAATCTCACAACCCTTGCCCCCTTCCGGCACATGAGCTACGAATTCTTCGTCGTACAACACATCATCACCTTTTTCGGTTTTATCATCGCGCTGTCCTATCATCTGGATACCGGCACCGCTCCCGCCTCCCAGCGATACATCTATGTTAGCGCGGGCATCTACCTCGCAGCCTTACTCCTGCGTTTCATCTACTACACCTATGCCAATTCCCGTCCCCCCCACGCCACACTCGAAGCCTTGAACGGCGGCGCGACCAAAATCCGAATCACATCTCGACAAATCCGGAATTGGAAGCCCGGCTCACACATTCTGGTCTCGCTTCCTCGATTAGGGCTCCAACTCTCCCACCCTGCAACCATCCTATCCACCCCATCCTCCCACGACGGCGAATTAGTCCTCATTCTCAAAGCCCACCAAGGCTTCACCAAAAAGCTAATCACCGCGGCCAACAAACCTTCCGATCCCGAATCTACCCAACCCCACCGCTCGTACCTCGCCCTCATCGACGGGCCCTATACCACCTCCGCGCCAGAACTCACCACTTTCGACACCCTTCTACTCATCGCCGGTGGAACAGGTGTAACCTTCACCCTCTCCCAACTCCTCCACGTCGCACACCGTTCCACAACCGGCCCTTTCCCTCTCCGCCAAGTCCTCTTCATCTGGGTGATTAAGGAAAAACGCCAAGCATCATGGGTCCTCACCGAGCTGCACGCCGTCCTACAGAAGCTCCAGAATATCAACCTCCAAATCCGGATCAAGATTTTCATAACCCGTGACCCTAACTGTCTTGACAGCATAACCGACGAAAAAACTACCACCACCACTACCGACGACGACGACGAAATCCAAGAACTCCCCACCCCCTCCACAGAACCCCACCCCGAACCGTCCCAAATATCCTTTCAAACCGGCCGCCCTACCCTGGACGGTTACATCGAGGACGCGGTGTTGCAAGCCGGGGGCGAAATTGCCGTGGTGGTTTGTGGCCCCATCAGTCTAACCGTTTCTGTGCGACAGGCGGTGGTCCGAGTATCGGATGGGTTGGGGGTTTGTAAAGGGTCAGGGTTGCCGGGGGTGTTTTTGCATGTGGAGAATCCGTGTTGAGAAGGGATTTATTTGAATATAGGATTGCATATTACATTAGGGGGGGATGTGTATATAGCTTGGTTTATGGGGTATAAAGTGGGATAGTATGATATATATATTTGAGAGAGAGAGAGAGAGAATCCCAATTAAATCAATCTGGAGTGAAAGATGTACTTCACGTTCAATATCTTTTCTACCCTGATCGAAACAAATCATGTAATTAAGAAGGTAAGTAACTAACTAAGTAACCGACCCCCTCCGTACTTAGATACACAGGTAGGAACAAATTGCCTTGAGGTTCGGGTTATATAGTAGTAATTTCCGTATAAATTTTTAAAATAATACAACAATAAATAAATATACTACTTTATGAAATGATCACAGTACCCTCTTCTAACTGTATCTGAAATATATCATACTTAATTATACTTGTAGAAGAGTTATAAGTGGAATAGCAGTTAAGAGTATAGAGAAATGTTATTTTATCTATCATATCTCAATTTATTTAATATATATTAATCCATAACTATTTGTCTAAATAGTAGTAATAAAAAATACATACATCCATGAATCAAGTTTCAAAGGGCATATTATATGCAAGGGGTTCAAGAACTGCACTCTCTACAAAAACAGAAATGGTACGTCGAGCTGTCATTCGCGACGACGGACTCCTCCGTACAGCAGGGTGACTGAATGCTGTAAGATCCCGCGGGAATTATGTCATTTTCGACAAGGACAGGGATTC
The DNA here is from genome assembly GCA_001990825.1 of Aspergillus carbonarius ITEM 5010. Lineage (NCBI taxonomy): Eukaryota > Fungi > Ascomycota > Eurotiomycetes > Eurotiales > Aspergillaceae > Aspergillus > Aspergillus carbonarius. The sequence continues at coordinate 467,762 of KV907514.1, forward strand.
ACTCACTCCCTTGATTGAATCCTGTTGCGGTCGGGTCATCCATAGGTATGCATGTTGAGGCCCAACTGCAATGGATGGGGAAAGAAAGGGGTAATTTTAGATTTAGCTGGGGTTACTGCAAAGTCCCGTCCTGCACATGAATTGGGATGTGATAGTCGAACCCTGTTTATGGAAGAGGATTGCGGGTCGTTATCTGCTTGTTATCTGTCAAAGTGACCTGTGCACTGCACTGAGGAAATCTATCCAGGTACTGACTTGGAATGGCGCCATCTTGTCCCTGGTCAGAAACTAACTCGACTGGCCCGCTTGACGGGCCAATGGTGTGTGAGGGTGGGAAGATCTCCACCTCATGTTTCGGAGCTCCGAAGGAGTCCTATGTTTAGAGTGGTTTGGTTTGACATACTCCGTGTGCGTGAATGGCTTGTTGTAGGTGGCTTATCTGCAGAAGGCAAAATTAAATGGTTGGGTTGGAGAGGCGCTATATCAAAAATGAGTCGTGTTGTCGTGACTATTGCGTGTGGTAAATTTCAGGCGCAGGATTGGGGCAGAAGCAAAGACGGAGGATCGCCAAATATATTCGGTTGGAAGGGTCGCATTCATCCCCGGGTAATTTTAGAAATCTGGATACTAGTTCTTGTCCCCGTCAAGGACCGTGATTGTAAGTAAAAGTCTTTAATCGTGACACCTACGGAGCATGAAAATGGTGAACATGCCCAAAGTGTACGGCCCTGTTAATTTGCGCTTGTTGGTGTGTGATGGGTATCGTATTTGCTCCCCGCACTGGTCGATTCTAAACTCCAACCGGCCCTTGGCTAAAACAATTTTGCGGCACAGCTGACAAGATAGGCTTAGCAGGCAGACGAAACCGAGATGGTACCTGAGACGGAAGATGGGGCACGGATGATCCATCCCGGCTGGCAAGGTCCTTGGAACTGGAAAGTGTCTTGAACGCTGGACAGTGGACTGCTCGTGACGCATATGCAATTACGTAGATTTCTGAAGGGTCTATTCTTAGCAGCGCAGACCCCAGAGCATTCCCGTGTACGGTAGACGGCCAATTTCCTGTCGCAGCAGAGGTTCGTCCGAGCTCGAGATGTCAAACCGGGGCCCATCGTCATTTCGGACGACTCGACTCGTGGCGCGTGGGACTCGGCCCCATCATCGTTATCGGCGGTCCCGCGAATCAGAGGGCCCGCCTTGCGTGGAACAGGGGCTTTGCTGACTGCGCGATCTGACTTAGCCACGATAGGAGACAACCACTACTGAAGACCCAAGCAGGATGCGAGGGACGCAACCTAAGGCGAAGGAAGGGGACGAAAAACCGGAAAGCCAGACGGACGAGACGGAGGGTTACCCCGCCAGGATCAGGCCGACGCGCGAGAGCATCTGGACTGGCAGGAGGGCAAGTCAAGCAAAGTGACGGGGCCGGCCGTTGCACAGTGGCGGCGATGACTAAGAAACGCTGCCGCCTGCGCCAATCACGGCCCCCCCGCTGCAGGCCGTCTTTCCCTTCCCCATCACCTCACAGCCTCCAGGCCGTCCAGGCCAGCCGTTCGCTCTCGTTCACCATCACTCACTCACTTACTCACTCACCCACCCACCCAGTCGTTCTTTCGGTCCTCTTTCTCGGTTGCCTCCTCGAATGCAGTCCCCTCGGTTATTCTTCCAACTGTCCTAGATAGTTAGCTCACGTCCAGGGCTGCTCCTCAGAGCTGCGCCGCTTCCTGTCTCTGACTTGAGCTGCCTCACTCTCTCGGCCACCACTTCTGTCGCGAATTCCCGGCTTCTCCCCTGGCCCCAGGACAAGGCACCGGCAAGGGTTCGCAGGGTCGCACTCAATGCTCTAACTTCTGCCCTTCTTCTCGCCTGCTTTGCTGCATTGGTTCGACACCTCGCCTGGTGGCCGTCTGACCAGTTGCATCACCGCTCTTGACTGATTCCCCACCGACGTCTTTATCGCGGCCACTACGCCGCTCCGCTCCCTTAAGTCGCCATGCTGCTCAAACCCGCCACCCCCCTCACCATCCTCCTTCTGATCGCTTTTGCGCTTCTCCTCATATCCGTCATCTCCACGCCCATAGTCAAGAGCATTGCGCTGGCGCGACACGATAATGTCGACTATGGCGTATTCGGCTACTGCAAGGGCGATGTATGCACCAGCATTCATGTTGGTTACGCTGACGGTTCGTCACCTGCATTTTCTCCTTTAGTCCTTATTCATGGATACCTTGACTACTCTGTCGAGTCGTGCTAAGTCCGGTACAGACGACATAACCTCAGAAGATGGCACGTTCAGCATTGCACCTAGCACCCGCAGATCGCTTTCGGCGATTCTGATTGTCCACCCGGTCGCTGCGTTTCTCACACTCATATGTCTGTGTTTGGCGGCGGCGGCTCACTTCCATGCTCCATCGCATTCGCCCCGCTATTTGTTGGCCCTGTTGATCTTACTGCTCCCGACTCTGCTCGTGTCGCTCCTGGCGTTCCTGGTGGACATCCTATTGTTTGTGCCGCATATGGCCTGGGCCGGATGGATTGTGCTGGTCGCGACGATTCTCCTTGTCACCTGTGGCGTGGTTACGTGTGCGATGCGACGGACACTTGTCAGCCGCAAAGCGAGGAAGAAGCGCATCAATGAAAACGCGGAGATGAGTGGGGAGAACTACTACAACCGCCAGAATGCCGCGGCAGCAGCAGCAGGACTCAACGACCCCATGCCCCTGAATATGGACACCAAGGAGCCTGTTATCAGCGGATCTCCGCCTTCCTCCGAGACGGGGCCTACGTTTGCTACATTCCGTACCACGACGCACGACAGTGATGATGACCGTACCCCATTAAACTCACGCAATCCGCACCCTGAGCCCCCGCTTCCAGACAATCAGTATGCCCGGGTGCGCGCCGACAGAATGGCCTACAATACTTCACCCGACGAGACCGGTATCCCTGGTGGTACGCACACCCCGGGCCCGAGGATGCGTCCTGGACAGCCTGACCCTCGTTTGCGCAACCAGTATTCCGACGGCAGCATGGGGTCGCGGAGAGGACCACCCCCACCCGGATTTGCACGCGGGCGAGGTGGTTATCCGGCGCGAGGAGGTTACGGTCGCGGAGCGCCTTATGGAGGGCCAGGACCTAGGGGGCCCCCTCCTGGCATGAACGGTGGCCCAATGGGTCCAATGCGTGGTGGACATCCAGGAACCATGGGACGAGGCTATCGGGGACCGCCGCCCCCTGCCGGCTATGGTCCCCCACCTCGACCGACTCCCCCTCCTGAAGACGAGTACGAATACCATCACCCGTCGCCCGTCGCGACTCGACAGCCGTCCCCGGGGCCGATCGGAATGGCCGTATCTCCGGAGCATGGCAGTCCAATTGGACAGGCTATTGAAATGCAACCACAGCCCCGACGAGTGGGCTCGGCTGATCCCGAAGCGCATGATGTGGTGCTTCAACCCCAGCCACATGCCGTATCGATAGATGGGTACCAAGAGCCAATTAGTCCCTCGAGTCTCTATAGCGGGTTAGTATCTGTTAGGTTTGCGCGCGGGTTCTGTTTGTTTGCTAACGGCCCTAGGTCCTATGCTCCTGCCCGTGCCGGATGGGCTCCAGAAGAACCCCATGTCAATCACTCACCCTCCCCTGTGCATGCATACGGAGGGGCCCGGCAACATGCACGGACCCCTTCCGCGGACTATTTTGAAGATGCGGACCCTCGATTTGCAACCAATGAGTCGGCGGTGGGCAACGCGCGGTTGCCGGCCGTTTTGACGCCCGGTGCTATTGGTGAGAGGAAACCGATGGTAGATTTGGCCGAAGGCCCCAGCTCACCGACTACTAGCGAAGTAAGCCACTTTACATCAATATCTGAGCGGCCTATCAACCCTCGCTGGCGCCCACCTCCCATGCCAGCTCAACGGAAGCAGGACGTTCTTTTAGAGAACAACCCAGACTTTGACCTGCGGGCTGGCACTGGACGAGGGGGCGCTGCTGGCGTTGGGAGTCGAATGCCACCCGTGTCGATCCCCGGGGATGCGGCAAGATACCCTATCTGAACATAATCGTAATCATTTCCTCTACACTGTCGATGTGCTTGTTACGCCAGTACACGGGTCCTGCGTGGAGTTCTGGAGTTTCTGAAAATGGGTTTCGTCGTGTTCCTGCGCCTCTTCTTCTGTCATGCTTGCGCCGCATGGCACTGCAAATACGCGCACTCTGTCCGTTGCGTCGGTCCATGTAAATGAACAATGGAAAGATCCGAGTGTACACCTAAAGGGATGTCTTACATTGACATTAGCTGCTTGTAGTTAGTTATGATTGTTATGTTAGTCCGATAGCCATGATTATGATGTCGTCAGCTCTGTCATGCTGTACAATGGTTGGATGCGTTCGTGTCAAGTAGTGCTTCTGTGTCATGTACATGGCAGATGAATCCGAGAGAAGGTATTGCCCAGCGTGGTCATGTGCCGCCCCCCAGAAATGATCGATGGCTCCGCGCCACGGAGTCGCCTGGCTTTACGTCACCACCTGGCGGGTCTCTGACGACCATCTAGCAAAAACGCCCAATCGACAGCCCACAAGATGTTCTACCCATCCCATGCCTCAATAAGAGCCTCTAGGGATCCAGTTGATACGTCAGATGACAAGTCGAGTTTAGCACCTCAACCCGCATGCCGTCAGAACTCGCAGGTGTGACCTACCCTGCTCTAGACCTGGCTGTCGCGGAGATTATCGGAGTGGCCACTAGATTCAGACAGCTCTGAGATCTCAACAGCCACCGGATGGCTTCAGATTGCGGTGCAGAATACGGTCCTGGCTGGATCTGACATGCAAATGGGGGACTGCTATGGCAATACGAGGTGATCATGGTTGCCTGCTTGGTGACTTTTGCTTTGCTGGGAGATACTCTTCGTCAACCCGAGGACTGCACGATCCTTTACTATCACTGGTCGTGGGACGCATGGCCCGATAAGAGCTATAGATTTCGACGCCTCGTCTGCTTGGGGCAATGAGGCTGTCGGTCTAGGCCCACATCCACAGCAAAACATGGTTTCAACCAGCACGCCCAAGACATGCCAAGCACTCTTGGAAACCTGCCCAGCGTGGCTCAGCGGCTGAAGAACCCAAAATCTGTCGGAACAGAGCTCACCTGGAAAGCCACCTGCTGTTCGTTGGCAGTGAGAGACACGATTGGTGACACGGCCTACTGCCCTGCTGTCAGAGACAACGATACCGCGGCATGAGGCATCGTGTGCATCTGGGAGTTTGAGATAATACGAGCATCATCCGGCCAGTGTTTCGTGATGAGGGTGGTTTGGGCCATCTAATAGGACGAGCCCTTGTGGTTCCCCGACTCCAGATGACACCTCCCGCTGCCTCCCGATGGAAATGAGGATCTACCCGGAACAGCCACCCGCCAAGATCCCACGGCCTTCCGCCGGTCAACAGTAGATAGTAGAGACTGATAACAACGAGTTTCAGGGTTCTGAGCTTGGCAGCTCCCGACCGATGGGTAACATGAGCCTTTGCCGCCCAGCGGAACCATCCTGGCAGAGCCTGCCAAGGAGTGCCAAGAGGCTGTCCCGGCGGACGATACGATACATCCAAGATGGGGCAGCATCAATCCCTGGACACGGTCGGCTGATGGAGTCCGATGAGGTATCGCTATCCTGATCTATTCAATTCCCAGGATGAGGCATGTATGGGGTATCTTGGGCTGAAGTTGAAACGTCACTTTCGGCGGTGTGCACGAACCAGAAGGGTGATTTCAAACCTACACTACTTCCGAGCAAGCCATCATCAACATAAGGTTGGAATGGCGAATCCAGCATCTTGGCGTGGTGGATATCGTGGGCCGCTGATCATGGCTAGTCGCCACATATAGATTCATAGCCCGGCTCATCAGATGCAGTCTCATCATCGATCCATCAGACCCCAGATCTATCTCCAGTCATACATCATGCAGCCATATACTCCTGACGATATTGACCCTTCCCCGCCAGCCAGGACCGCTAACACCGGACATCTTCGGTTTGCCGAAGACAAGGGTGGTTTATGGTCCTCAGGCAATAGCACGAATGTCTCCCTCTCGGTGAATCCGCGGGAAGAAACGCTCTATCGAACAATCACCCGACACTTCAAAGCCGACATCGACAAGAAATATGCCGATCTGATGTTGATAGTCTGCGGCTTCGTCGGCGGACTAGTCGACGGACTCTCCTTCAACGCATGGGGGAGCTTCTCAAGCATGCAAACAGGTACCTATCCACCCATCTCAAGCCCGCACCAAGCTAACAGCATCCAGGGAACACTGTTTTTCTAGCCCTGGGCGCCTCCTCTCAACCCCGATACCCAGCCTACCTCTGGGCCAAAGCACTCATTTCCCTATGCACCTTCATGACCAGCAACATCCTCTTTATTCAAGTATCCCGAAAACTCAATCCCCTCCGTCGCTCAACAATGGTGCTATCCTTTGCCGTCCAAACCATCTGTCTTTTAACCGCCGCCATCCTTGTCGAAGCGCAGGTGGTGTCCCCGAAACCGGAGGACCCCCGTGCTCCAATCCAATGGATGCAGATCATTCCCATCTCACTCCTTGCCTTTCAAGCGGGAGGACAGATCTGCGCGTCACGGATTCTCGCATACGACGAGATCCCTACGGTCGTCCTTACCGCATTGCTGTGTGATCTCCTAGTGGATCCAGAGCTTATGGTGAAGAAGAATCCCAAGAGGGACCGACGGATCGGGGCCTTTCTAGCCTTGTTTCTGGGGGCTATGACGGCCGGAGGACTAGTGAAGGTCGCTACCATGGCGAGTAGTTTATGGTTTGCTTTTGCGCTGAAACTGGCCATCACGCTCGGCTGGATAGTCTGGAGAGCCGATGGACAAGGGAAAGACAATGGAGGTATTGTCTGATGTTATACCAGCAATGCTGATTCCTGTCCTTATTCTCAATTTTCGACTTCTGTTACAATCTCGGGAACCCTCACAATGGCTTTCTTTCCGTATACTCCATACAAATTGACACAATGTTTTTTCCACAGTAGTCCACCTTCACTACGACTAACCCATTCATTCCAAAGTATGAAGTACATACTAAATATACTTCATTCTCTCTACCCTTCCCGTCAGCTTGCTTGCTTGCCTGCTTTCTTGCTACTATTACCCTCAATATGAACCATTTTCTCCATCCACCAATATTACCACTCCCTCCCTCCCTCCTCCTAGCCTATTCCATAACAATACATCAAGTCAACGTATAAAAAATAGATACAATTTGACTCCCACCTACCTAGGCTTATTTACTACTTGTAAGTTATTAATCCCGTTTTGGAGCTAGTTAGAGTATAGTACAATAGAGTGCATGCATATATAGGTATATTCTAGAAGGGATGCTACTTATTTTGATTGATTTAATGGGATTTATCTAAGTTAATTAATTATCTAAGAGGGGGGAAAGGTGTTGTTAAGGAATGGCGAAAATCTACGCTTGGGGATTTGGTTAATGGGGAGGTGTGTTGAGATGCGTTTATTGTTGTTGGGGTATTACAGGTTGGTTGGTGGTATGTTGTTGTTGTGGTGGTGGTGGTGGTGGTGGTGGTGGTGGTGGGTGGGGGGTAGTTTGGTTATGCGTACGGTGTAGGGGTTGAGCGGTAGGTAGGTTGTAAGTTTGGAATAGAGAGAATGTTTGATGATTGGGTAATTTGGGAAATTTATCTTGGGTTTCAGGTTGGAGGTTGGAGGGGTACTATTGTTGTGCTAAATGTAACTATTGAATTGTATTATAGAGAATACCATTTGTTAATTTTAGTGAAAATGTATGTAGTAGATGTCTGGACTGTGAGGGTATCGACTGGGGTTTGGATAGGGTTATCCGGTTTAGAAACATCTGTATACTTGTCTAATAACGGAAATTCATGTGGGGTCTTTCTAGAATATTTTCACGTCTTAGCAGAAACCGTTGCTGTCATCGCTTAGATCACCTAAAAAGTCCAGCGGCCAAAATTGAGGCTGGTGAAACGCCGAGTGGGTCGATAGATTAGCAGTGAGTGGAGCCCGCAGTAATCAGGCAAGTGGAACGTATCCGTACCCAACAAGGCTGAAATCCCCGCCTGGACTCTGCACAGAGCAGATTAAAGTACCGGAGGCGCCGGAAAACGTCAAGTAGGTGCTGACAGTCTGACCCTACAGATACCGTCTGTAGTTAGTCGACAGCTTCCAGCCGGTTACCCTGCGTTGTCTTGCCAACCCTGCTGTGAATGCGCGGTTAGTCACCGCCACGTAAAAGGAGCTAAAAATACCCCACGCCCAGCCACGGACTAGCCCGATTGAGCAGGAATTTACAGTCTGGGCAGTCGAACGCGTAGGCAGCGCTCATGTGAGACATTTAAATATGCCACAATGTCCCATTCTTGCGAGCGGTCGCTTGACTTGATCCATCTCTCTTCACCATGGCGCCCTACTACATGGTACTCGATCAACGGGCCGTTGACACGGCCGGACACCATCTGCTCAAGCGCGATCTCAGCGTCACTCACACCCAGGCAGTGACGCTGGGAGTGATGGCCGCTTATGTGGTGGTGATTGCGCTGCTTTGGAACCTGCCGTATGTGCGCTGGTCGCTGTGGCCGTTCAAGGTAAGAGAAGCTAGATTCTAGGCGATGCGACAGGCGGGAACTAATTGCGACAGATGTTGGTGATTGCGTTTCATGAATTCGGCCATGCTATTACCGCCTGCTGCACCGGAGGCCGAGTCAAATCGATCTCGCTGGATCCACACGAGGGAGGTGTCACGCATATGCAAGGAGGAATGAGCGCCATCACTCTGCCCGCGGGCTATCTGGGGTCGTCGATCATCGGGTCGCTTTTGATTTTCGCCGGGTTTGATATTGTCGCAAGCAAGGTTGCCAGTATTATTCTGGGCGTCTGCTTCCTTCTCACGCTTTGGTGGGCTCGGAGGGATTGGTTGACGATCATCACCATTCTTCTTGCGGTGGGATTGCTCGTTGCGTGTTGGTTTATCGCTCATGGCGAGGCGCTGAAATGGGTTGTGGTAGGTTGTGCGATGCGGGAATGAAGAATATGAACTGACTCGTGGTAGCTTTTTATTGGTGTCATGTCTGCTCTCTATAGTGTCTGGGATATCGTGAGTGTTGCTTCTGTCTCTTTGTACTACGCCTTGCTGACTGCCACCGTGACAGTGCGATGACCTGATCCTCCGCAAAGTGAACACCTCGGACGCGAGTCAGTTTGCTAAGAGATATGGCGGCTCCTCCCAATGCTGGGGTGTCATCTGGTCTTTCATCTCGCTCGCGTTCATTGCCGTTGCTATCATTGCTGCGATCGCAGCCTTCCGCGAGTCGTTTAGCGAGCAAGAGAAGGCATCGCAGCATTTTATCCCGACTCGGTGATCCGTGTCAGGTTATGTGGTCACGATGAATGAAATCGAGTCATGAGGCACGGTTAGGGGGGAAGCCGTAATTTCGTTAATGATACCATTTTGTTATTGTTTTCTGTCTGCTGGCAGATAGGAATGAATCCAACCGAGCAAGCCATGAAGTAGCGTAGCCGATGAATTGGTAGTCATGTGCCTAACGCGGGTTACCCGATGCGGTGTCCCGCTGCCAACGTCCACCCGCTTGCAAACCGACCAGAGTTGCTCGCAGTGTCTATCCACACTCTAACTTCAACCCTGCTTGATCAGGCTATTGCTCCGCTGGCTCTCGCTTCAAGCGAATCCGCATTGTCTCTGCTCCCTCCGGAAGTCCCGCGCCGCTTCCACTGCGATCGAAGTACAGTCTCCAGAGGTCCTTCACAACATCATCGCCATCGTCTAATCCCAGATCCTGGGCTTCCTGCTCCTTTCGCGCATCCTCCGGTAGTCGCACGGCCAGCCATCGCTCGTTTCCCTCCAGCGTGACATACTGTTCGTCTTCCGACCAGTCAAACGGCCCACACACATTGTCCTCGGTATCCTTTCGGCCTCCATACTTCAATTGGTTGGTCTCATTGTCCAGATACACCCAGCGCGCGAGTGGTGGACTCTCGGGACTCATCGTAATGAGTCCGGACGCGTTATCCTCCCCAAAGGCTGGATGCTCATAATATTGTCCGGTAAATGGGCCCATGCGAGAGGATGGATGTTTCGTGATATAACACTAACCGTGTTAGCAATTCGCTCCCACTTCCGCCCCGAAACAAGAACAGTCCCCACGACATACCTTGTAGTCTTGATCTAGATACACCTTCGCATTATGAACCTGCTGTCTCTGCGCCGGTGATCCAGCGGATACCTCACACGTGGCTACCAAATGACATCGTTGAGACCGGGACTCGTTCCTGCGGTTGTCCTCTTGGTCTCGTGCGCCCTTGGTGGCCTCATTGAGCCCGATGATGGTGGGCACCAAGGTTGACATCATGATCAGTGAAAATACCATATTGGACAGGTGTGGACCGTGGATGTCCAGCTCGGTGTCAACTCAAAAAGCTCATCGACTCATGAGGACGTGGTGTGGTTCCGCAGCCACTTTCATATATTAGGTTCGTCCGGGAAGGACCCGTCTTCGGAACCCGTCATTGATCATTCTGCTGGACCAATACCACGTCAAATCTTGCTTGGCTGGCTGTTTGAACCAACTCTACGACTGAGCGTGGTGGTTGCAACTTCACCGGAAACGGAAGGTAGCAGCACTGCAAGCGGACCATGACTCGACCATGCCTTTAAGTATTCCAATCAACCGGCGGTCGAGCATTACATGATAATATGTAATAGGCACGCTGGATCCCGGATAAAAGGATTCTCTTATCCGTGCAGACCATGGGCGACAAAAGCCCCCAGGACATAACGAGGTAAGTGTAGAAAATCTATGACAAGGCAATCTTCCTGCCCATTGTCTCTATTCCCTCTTTCTTAGAAGCACCGACTAACATTCTGTCACCAAGCGAACCACCCGAACCCCCCAGCAGTCCGACAGAGAGCTTCCCCCGGGCAAACAAACCACCCAAGCTCGGCAAGCCGCGCAAATTAAGAAAGCAGTCCAACGCATCAACCGGAACCGTGGATCCACCACCGCCACCACAAGAAGGCCAGGAGGAGCCGAACGAGAATCCACCCCAACCCGGTGAAGAAAACCAGCCACAGCAAGAGCAACAAGAACAACTCCCTTCCGAAGAGAATCCTCCAGACCCATCAACCGAACCAACCGCACCCTCAACCCATCCAGAAGACGATAACAACAACAACCCAGAGAACCCCCAAGATACAAAACCAACCATGAGTACCGAAACAGAAGATGTGACCAGCCTAACAAAGGATGTCGGCGAGAAAGCCGCCCCGGTGAAGGGGCCGGTCAAGGAAATTACCACGGGGGGGATGGACATGAGAATCGATGACGAGGATCTGAACTGGAAGTCATCAGATAAGGAGGGCAGCTTGCAGATTCGAGTGCGAATTAACCTGCGCGCAAAAGTCCAGTTGAATCTTGATGCGAGAGTTAAGGGTGAGGTTGTGATTGGGTTGTTGTAGATGGGGTAGCTTTCATATTGTTGGTGGACTTTCGTGTAGTCTCCGCTGAACATACACACCAAATTTCACACTTACTGAATGGTCCTCTACCTCCATAATAAGAGTAACCTCTTATATTATATTATACAGAGTCCAGAGAGAGAGAGAGAGAGAGAGAGAGAGAGATTCCTCTAACTAAGCGACATCTAAAGTATCACTGGGGACTCAGTCAGATACAGAAATCGAGCATTACCAAATGCATAATCATCTCATCCCTAATGAGCGTAATCAAACCTCACCATAGTAACCCAAGCCAGACACCACATTAGGTAAATGTTATCTATCCACCACAATAAAAAATCAAATCAAATCAACTCAAATCAAGTCCAGGATGATCATAGACATCACCTTGCGAAACTAATCACCCCCCCACAATCACAAAACAATAGAACGACTAAATCAAAGATTCCCCGTATACTATTTACTAATACAACTGAAATGAGACAGACGTAGAATAATAAACCCCACTATTCTGAAATTTCCGGACGAGCTCTTGGACTGTCTCCTAAGGATAATACCTATGGAGTGTGGTGCGGTGAAAAGACGTCACTTAGGGCTAAGGGATAGAAGATGAAGTTCGTGGGCGCTTAGTGGAGGACAGCAAGTGGAACAGAATTGAGGGTTGGCGAGGTCAAAATGCGGAGCGGGAGTCAATAAGGCATCGGGAATTTGGATTCGGAGTCGGATTCATTCCACTTGATGGTTTATCTGGCCTGGCTGGGAATAGGTTCTTTCGGGTTTACAGGCAAAGGGCAGAGCAATTCAGTCAAATACATCTATCTATCTAGATATCTATCTATTTATGAAGGTATGCCTCTCAAGCCACTGCACAATCCTTTACCAGATTCTCCACTTGGGTATTCTTTTCCTGGAACACCGGGCCAAAAGACTCAATGGTCTCGTCGGGAATATCCCGCCGGGCCGTGGCCATAGTCTTGTATTCCTCGGCGGAGCGTTGACCGACCAGCAGCAACGTCGTCAGGATGGTCATGATACTATTCTTGGGGTCTTTGGCGATCTCATAGATGCTGTCCCCCAGGAGGGTCGTGTCACCCACGACGGTGGCGATCTCGGAGAAATCCACAAACGCGTCGCTGATGGCGTCCACCTCGCCCAGGAACGGGACCACCAGGAAGATGGCACCCAGGATCTCCTCGATCATCTCCTTCCGCTCCCAGGCCTCTTCCTCCTTGCCGATGGTGACCACCTCCTGCATGGAACTGACGGCTTGGAGGAGCAGCTCCACGGCTAGGGAGACACTCTGCACGACATCGTCGGTCACCCCGGGCCAGGCCCCCAGGAGCATCTGCATCTGCACCGCCAGAATGTTGGCCTGGAGACCTTCCAGATTGGGCAGGGCCTGTTCCACCACGATGCGCGGGTCCGTGATATTCACGGTGTCGGCCTTCTCGGGGATGCCGTACCAGGTGATTTGCGAGGAGTGGCACGAGGGGGCCCCCGCGGAGGTCCCGGTGCAGAGGAAATCGTCGACCTTTGTCCCGTACTGGATCCAGCTGGGCTGAATGCCGTAGTCCGCTAACAACATCGCCTCGAAGGCGGTGTTGTTGAGGGGCTCGTAGTAGATGCTGAAAACGCCCGTCGCGCTGTAGTTCGGGCAGCTGGTCTCGGACGCATTCTTCCCCCGGTACTCGACGATACAGTCGAAGTAGGCCAGGCCCGGTCCGGCCGGCGCCCAGTACATGACGCTGTCGAGGGAGGCGGTGATGTTGTTCTCCACGTATTTCCGGTAGTACTGCAGGGTCTTGTTGTAGTTATTGTGGGTGATAATCTCGGTGTAGTTGGCAACCACCTCGTCGATCAGGTAATACAAGACCGTGAGCATGTGGTAGGGAATGCACTCGTCGGCCATGTTGGCCGCTTGCACATCCAGGTCCATCATGGTCGTGATGTTGAGATCGTAATCGCACGGCGAGACAATCTGGCACCAGGCCCGGGTGTCGTCGTCCGAGCAGGAGAGCTCGTCACTTGCCGACCAGGCGTCCCCTTCCTCGCACGCGTCGTAGCAATTCCCGCGCTGGCAGGCAAAATTGCACAGCCCGTAGTCATCGTCATCGGAGGTCAGATGCGCGGTGATGCTGGCGTTGACCACCGGGGAGAGATCCAGGGCCCCGGTGGCGGTGCAGTTGCAGGCTTGGATCGGGCAGAAGCCGTGACCACAGGCAAAGCCGCAGAGATTTGCCAGATCCCCAGTGCCCTCGCCCGCGGTGCAGGCGGGCGGCGCAAAGTCCGACACGGTGGGGATCGTCAGGGGGACCTCGACCGTGCCGCATGCGGTGCTCGGACAGTAGCCGTGGTTGCAATCGAAGGAGCATAAGCCACTATAACTGGCATCTTCCCCGGCGATGGGATAGCCTTGTACGCCTGTGTCCTTTGGCACGGTGGGCGGGAGGCCGAGCTGGGAGCACACACAGGCGGACATCGGGCAGTAGCCCCAAGCACACGACTTCTCACAGAGTCCCAGGAAGTTGCCGGCCCCCCAGCCCTCGACACAGGTTTGCTCGCCCAGAGAGGAGGCCGGGGTGATGTTGATGGTGGTGGAGGACATGGCACTGCCTACCCAGGCGTTCCAGTTCTCTATCCCGGACGCAGCGGCACAGCCAGCAGAGATCGACTGGCCCTGGATCGTGGCAATGGCGGCTCCACCGCGACTGATGGAGATTACTACGGAGCCCGCGTGCCCGGTAAATGCCACACTGCCATGATAGATCCCCACCCCCCCTTCGCTGGGCGTTGAGGTCCACGAGGCCCCCAGATCCGTTCCCCCAACCGACACGGACACATCCGCGGCAGAGCCGAGCAGAGCGGAGTAAAAGATCTTATCCTGAACGATCTCATCCGGCCAGTACTCGACCTGCAGCTGGCTCACGGTATTGCCGGTCGTTCCGCCACTTGACGGACAGGCACCGGCTTTGTTGAGCCGATACCAGCCTGTGACCCCTTCTTGCGTGATCGTAGAGATGTTATTCTTGTAGGTCTCAATCACATAGGGAAGAAAAGCGCGCCATCCATCATGCGGCATGTCCAGGACATAGTTGTACGGCGACAGCCCGGTATCAAAGGCCGTGTAAGTCTGATCCGCCAAGGGATCATCGGCCGCCCGGATGGGACCGATGTAATGTGACTCGCCGAAGTCGTTCCAGGAGATGATCTCAATGAACTCCGGCGCGACGAACAGGGCTTGGTTCCAGCGGTCGAACCACATGTCATCGCCGCGCCAGAGCCAGTTCTTGTCATAGCCGGGCATGTTGGTGAAGAACCACGGCGACACCGGCATCATATATGGCTTGCCCTCGAGGTAATTGATATATGAGGCATCCGTGTACGTGTCCATATTGGCCGGGCCATTGGGCCATGCGGCCCAGCTGAACAGTGCATCCGCGACGCCATCTGCCTGCTTCATCGCCTCCATGGCGCCCAGCGACGACCAGTCCGGTGCAAAGAAACAGCCGGTCTCGGCCTTGATATCGGCCCAGTCGGCCGCGTTCGCGGGGCCCTCGAACGTGGACACGAACGGTTGGGAATTGTGGTGGTAGTAGACATTGGGCGAGTCATAGCTCTGGATCAGCTCGATCACGTCGGCCTTGGCCCATGGGCCGTTCCCCGCATAGTCGAACGAAAAGAAGAGGCAGAAGCCCACGTTCTCGGCCGCCAGAAAGGCATTCGCCACGGACGCCGTGTTCATCGACTGGTTCGCCGCGATATTCAGGGCAAATGCGTCAATGTGGGCCTCAATGGCCAGGGTCATCTCCGCTTCCCAGTCGGCGACAGTGTAGCCTTCGGTGTTTGACACCTGGATGCTATCAGCCGGTCATGCTGGAGTGAAACGGGACGAGGAAGATCAACACATACCATGAAGTGAGCAAAAACGGCTCGAGCGTGAACGCGAGAGCAAAAGAAGGTGAGGGACCAGAGAAGGGCAAGCCCCATGGTGGATGATAACGATGAGAAAAGAAACATTGTAACGAATGGTAGGCGTTCCGGGGCGCCAGAAGAAAGACGAAGGTACAGACCGACAAGAAAAGGGAAAAAAAAAAGAGGGACAGCCCTTCCCCGAGAAGGTCGGAATTTCAAGTCGACTCGGTGGTACAAAGCTGAGGAGTAACCGGCCTGTGGCCCTCTTTATGAAGACTGGAAACCCCGGGAGAAGCTGGGTTGACCGTTACCAAGCCAGAGGCAGAAATGGACGGTGCTAATGATGTGGCCCACCGCGTCTGTCTAAGGGCCGGACTATTCCGTCCTAATTAGAGCGCCATGGGCTACTGCGAAAGGGCTCCAAAAGGGGGGAGATGTAATATCGGCTAAGAGATGCTCGTCGGTTGATTGTCTCGTCCGGAGAGCCGGGATGGAGGCACGGTGGGTGCCATCTAGCGCCACCCTAACCCTAGATAGATCCTGGGTCCGAGGCATCTTGACCGGCCGAATTATGAAAATCCCTGCAAGAAACATACTAAGCGTATATTTTTTTACTTGTCATTCTATTTTATTTTTTTTTCTTGTAAAAGAAAAGGGAACGACGCCTTGGGCATGCCTGTTCATTTACCCAACTCGGCCCTGTTCCGACGCTACGAAATGCAATGCAATTGATATCACCCAGAATGGAAACCCCCTGTCGTGGGAAGACAGACGGACCAGGAGGAGACGCGGAGGGCCAAATGAAGCAGCTGAAGGCCGTCGCATAAGAATGGCGTTCCTTCTTTTCTTCTACTGTCAATTCATTCACTGCCTTGGATTGTTCTCTGGCCTCCCATTCCAGACACCCACATTCATTTCTTTCACAATGAAGCTCTTTCATCTACTCTTCTATACCTTCTGCTGTGCATCCCTGGGCAGGGCCGCCGATTCCGCGGGCATCTTTGAAACGATGTTTTATTACTATGCGTATCGGATTGAAGCATCGGCGTTCGCGCAGACCGACCGGATGATTGCGTCAGGATGCTCCCCTGCCACTGGAACGATCTGTACTCTCAACGAGTTTATCAGAACCATCACCAACAACCCAGGCGAGTTGATCGCTGCCGGAGATACAATCTTGCCCGACGTCGAGGATGCGGACGTCACGTTCGCCGACATGCAGTGGACAGGCGAGTACGTTATCGACCGACTGTACGAAGGGGGGGCGCGGTTGAATCACATGGCCATGTTGGCCGCACTCACCAACCGCATTCAAGCTGCGCGCGAGATCATGACGGTCGACGCGGATCTGCTCTCCAGAGCAAAGCAAGGGCTCGCACTCACCCAGGAATACCGGTGGAAGGAGAACTTCTCCAAGGTTCCGGATGTCTTCAACGAGCGGTTTCCGGGCGTGACGCTTTACGACACCGAGATGACCGTGGACGGACTCAAAATCCAGGTGATTGATTGGGTCAAAACAGGAACGGTGCAGGCAGCCAAGACGAATTCGAAGGCGAAGGTTCTGATCAAGAGGTATCAAGATTGGGCCAAGACACAGAACAACGAAGGATATCATTTTCATCAGTCCATGTTGAGGAACATTGCGGCTTTTCGAAATGTTTTGGAGGCGGTACCAACCTGCCACGCTGACTCGGTCCGGTATAGAAAAAGTCCTTAGAGTTTGAGGTGTTGCTGGTCGGGGTGTCATTAGCTTTTCACGCGCTTCATGGCTGTGGAGAAGGACGGGCAGGCAGGGAGGCAAGGCGGAGGTCGGCCCACATTTCCTCGGTATTACGGAGTATTGTATGTCACAATGTAATCTAGTTCGGTCATCCGCAGCCGCAGAGACGTCCGGTTCATACTCCGTTATTAAAGGTATTGCCCAATTAACCCCCCTGTAGTCTCGCCGTAGAGTCAATCTAGTATCATACCATTCTGGCTGGTCGATGCAGTGTGAGTCATTCGGAAGTGCTCGAGCCCCCCCCCCCTTCCCTTTTT
>KV907514.1:487282-506537 GCA_001990825.1 Aspergillus carbonarius ITEM 5010
TTTTTTTTTTTTTTCAAGGAATGGCTATCAGTTACCATTACCAAGGGTTTGAGTGCTAGTCTTGACCCTTTCGAACGGACTGTGTAAAATGGTAGACTGTGGATGAGGTAGGATTGCTCTCGTCCGTAATAGGCGCTATTTAGCTAGGCAAAATGAGAATACATTACACTGGCCCCTGGAAAAAGAAAAGAAAATTGAAAGATCTATATGCCGACGATTTTACCGGACTTTCCCCAAGGCCACGTCTTTCTGATAGAACCATCCCCAGGGAAAGGCACTCTGGCTTCTCGTTCGATGGCTTCTCGTTCGATGATCCGAAAATCCACATCCAGCGCACGGAATTTCTCTTGCAAATCCAGCAGGCGGCCGTCGGTGATGGGGTTTGGTATCATCTTGCGCCATGTGGACCAATGACCGCCGACACAGTTTATACACCCTTGTCCGGGTGCTTGCTCTTTGGCGGCATACCGAAGATACAGCATCTTAAGCAAGGGGACCGTCTCGAAAAAGTGGACTACCAGGCTTTCTAGTTCCCCGCACAAGCTTAACGAGCATTGGATCAAGCAATCGTCAATATAGAGATGTTGTAGTGAGCGGGGAAGCAGCTCCCGAAGTGGTGTGCTGGGATCGTAGGCTGCCTTCCCGAGAAACGGCATCAGGTTACTCCATCTCATATGGACGGTCTGGAGATTTGGAAACTCCGCTAGGCTTCCAAAGAAGGCAGGCGTTGGGATCTCGGCATCCTGCCAGGTTCGGTCACTCCAATATGTCATGTTCAAGTGACGCAACGAAAACCGAGAATGTCGTAAAGGCTGGTATAGGAGCGAGTAATCCAGATAATTGTGTGCATGCTCACTATGCAATTCGCCCTTTTCGAGAGTGAATGATTGCAGGTTTGGGCATCTCTCCAATAGACGGGGGAGATTGGGCAGTCTTTCGTTGGGCGCCTCGAGATCCAGGTGGGTCAGTGGTAGCACCAAGTCTCTGTTTTTGGGCATGTTGAATGAAGACCGATCACACGGGTTGACCACATAAAACTTTCGCAGCGACGGGATCCGGAGATAGGGAACCAGCCGGTTCAAGGGAACGGCGTTTACGGCAGTCCCAGATTCCCAAAATGGCGGGCCGTTGGTTAATGAGATGTGTGTGAGGTGGGTCAGAATCCCCAGCTTTGGATTACTGGCCCATTGGATGACTCGTTCAAAGTGGACGGAATTCTTGAGTTGAACTTCTTCGTTGAGGTGATTCCGTTCTTCAGGTAATTCCATGGCGAATTTCTCGAGATTCTTGACTTGCATCAAGAGCAAGGCTATCCAGGCATCTTCACATCGGTAGGGCCGATACCAGTCCTGCCTTTCGGATTGGAGTTTGAGGTCTCGGCGCCAGGCATGGAACTGGCGGCGACGTTTGCGTTTAGCTTCCCCATAAGGCAGCATGGAAAGACGGTATGTTTCTTCGGCCAGTGGCTTCAGCGGGGGGCGATCCCGCCATTTTCCCTGGCAAGTGCTAGGGTAAAGCTCTAGGTAGCGGATTAAGAGAGCGAGAGTTGGATTCTCCATCAGGGCCACGGTAAATCGGCGCACAGGAAGATTCGGGCTCGAACGAATGTGACCAAATCCAGAGCCACAGTAATCATTCAGGGGAATCATGACATGGTGATATAGATGTGGGATAAACAGGTTATACCAGGACTTGCAAACCAGGACTAGTTGCGTGTAATCATGCGCTGTGAGGAGAGGTATAATTTCATGAAGAACCAACTCTCTGGGGAGGTAGTCGAGCCTCATCCTCAATATGTGATAGAGTGGGAGGAAATCCCGGTAGACGAGTGACCGAGTGGAAAAGCTGGTGGCATTCACGCTAGTTTTTGTATGAGGTTCAAAGTTGTGAACATGCTAACGGGCGCAATCTTCATTAAGTGGGGCATCGCTAAGACGGCGGCGCCGTAAACCATGGTATCAAGCCAGGCACACAATTAGCAAGGGAGAATACTAACCTAGTTCTTGTGCTATTTCATGTACTATTTCGACTAGTCACATAAATTATCGCCCAGTAGCCCAGTGAGTTCAATTTAACCAATCCAAAATCAGACATATGAACTAGAAATGAAGTCCGTCTTGTATGTGGTGGAGACCGGCGGGCATAACCTCACGGAGAGCGACGGAGGAAATGAATGGTAAAGACAATTGAGTATAGCTATCACGTAATGACTCCATACTCTGTGAAGGGGCTATTTCTTTAATTTCTTTTCTAGGCAGTAGCACAAAGTATGTCTGAATGTCAAGTAGTCCTAGTCTGCACGGAGCAAGTTATGACTCAGTGAATACAGCGTACTAGAAGGGGAAAGTAAGAATGGGACCTGTCTCTCGGCGCCGTCCGGGCACAAAGACTTGGCGAGGCTTACCTGCTCTTGGTTCCCAGAGGCACATGCCAGATGTTGAACCGGGTACTCCGTACTGGCTATGGGGCAATTGCATTAGTCCTAGTAGTCTGCGCTCCCGTTAGACTATTGTTCAGGACCATTCGGGTTTCATTCTCTTAACCTCCAGGAAGAAACAGCTACAGCAGACGATAGCGGTCATACGGCCATATTGAAAAGTTTTCTTTCCGGAACTGTTCGCTCGCTCGCTTGCATGTGATTTTTCTCGGGGGAAATCCTCCCCCCTCTTCCCGGCCGATCCGGCCAATCCGGCCGACCCCTAATTCCTTGGATTGTGCCACCTTACAGGGCTTGTTTCTTCGGTACGGGCCAGGACCGACCCCACCGGGGACCACGGGCCTACATAATAGGGTCTCATAGTAATCTTACTTGCATATTAAACTAAGCAAACTATTGAATTCTAATTAGATGGGACATCGAATGACAAACGGAGGTGTCCCGTTCCACTTCCACGGATCTCATTTCGCTTGTTCGTGCCTTGTGGCAGGGAACGGTCTCCTTTGCGGGTAAAAGCGACCCCTAACGGCGATGTGAAACCTCCGACTTGTTTTTACCCGATAGAAAGATCTATTTTGGGTAAAGATGTGCTGTTTGGATGTGAAAATCAACATAAGATACAGTGCTACTATATCAAAGTGAACCTTACAATAATACTGTACTCTGTACAAGTAGTAGCTACCTTCTTAACCCCTAATCTTTCTAATTGATAGGAAATAAGGATGTCTAAGTCGCCTAGGCATCCCACATGTCCTGATAACATGTGAATAGACTCAATTTTTGTAAGGAATCTAATATCAGGTCCCATGGAAGTTGTATGGAGGCAATTACCCGTATATGCTATAGTGTACAAAACAAGTGGAGTAGCAAGTGTACCACCGATTTAGTGGTCTAGGGTCCTCGGAGATAGGATGTGGTGGGGACAAATCATTATCAGGCGTAAAAAAAAGCCCGTACGGAACCTATACACTATCTACTCTTATCCTATCTGAGATTCTATCCCGGCGCTAGAGACAGGATTTTTTAGAGATGGTTCACCAGGGATACTCGCGCCAATGGTGGGAAATTACCAGGAGGCCAAAAGACGTCCAGGTACAGCCGGCCAACCGACACAGCTTCCTTCAAATTGGGTGTCTATATCTTGCGTTCTATCATATCCAATACTATTTTCCAGTCATCTGCACACCCTCCATCTCATCTATCGTTGTCTGAATTGCTCTTCATCATCTTACCTTTCATCACCCACCCCAAACCCGGTCGCCATGCGATTCACTTCCTTCTTCTCTCTTCTCCTCTTAGATACCATGTACATAGTATCCAGCACGTGCTTGGACCATATCTCCCCCAACACCATGGCCGTGTTCAGCGGCGCCCCGTACACCTTCGTCACCAACTACGAGAACGGGTCAGCATGTGCCGGCTACTGCGACAGACTGCCCGAATGTACTGCATGGTTGTACAGCGTAAGAGGAGGCGAATGCCAGTTATACAAGGCGACCGCTCTGTCGACTTTTACCTCGCAGCATTTCATGTACGGGATCTGCGATGGCCATCGCCCACCCGCTGCCAGTTCGTCGGTCGCGGTGGTGAGCGCCTCCCCGACGGCTTCCGCCGCGGTGAGCAATACGATCTCTCGTCACGTATGTTTTTTATTCCTCCTGTGATTTTTTCATACCTAGACACTGACACTGAACCGGTTACATGATTGTAGAAGAAGCATCTCGATAGTCATCGTCATCATCATGGGCATCACTTTCAAGAAAGGTAGCAAGCAGTCAGATCAACCGAGCAGAAAAATGCCCTTTATGTGGTCATTGGGTATGAATCTAGATTAGGGCACTCTCTTGGGGCTTGCCCTACATATACTTGGACAGTCATTCGTTTATCGATTTCTGTAGATTGGTTGACGGGCAATATCACCAGTCCGGGAAAGAAGAGTGGAGGAAGATTGCCTGACTGGGGCAATCTATGAGAAGCCTAATTTGTGATATACACTCAATTGGATAGAGCATAAGCACAGACGCATAGAATTTATGGAGTTTACATGACACAGACAGCAGACATCTATATACCCCTCTTCAACCTTGTATCTGTATAAGCATAAAAGAAATGGGAGGAAATGGGTGGAAGTGGCTTGAACCGTCAATTCTGCAACTATGAAACCGTCTGGCTTGTCTTTTTCTTTTCTCTTTTCTTAGATTTCAAGACCTTATCTCGGGATTAACGTTCTGATCTCGCAGGTGAGGCTTCTAAGACAAACACGCCTGAAAAGTGGGCCTCCGCCGTCATACTGCGGGAAGCCCCGTGTTCCGTTATGATCTTCTTTGAGTATTTCTTGGCATGGTCTTACATATTAAATCCATACACTAATTCTAAGATCCGTATTATTTAGTGATAAATCATATAGAATAGTATCCATAGTAAAGAACCTTAATGAATGTCCTAAATATTCTAAAAATCTCGGTATAAAGCTCATGCGCTCATCGTAGTCTAAAATGTGGTCTGGTAAATGGCAGAATGTCAGACCACGCCCAGTAATTTTCAGGCTACGGTGAACGGCTGTCAGATCACCCACAGATAGGCTGATCTGGTTGGGGACATGTCCTTACATCACCCAGCGCATGCTAACTGGTGAGTTTAAACCAAACATCATGACACTGCAGTTCTGTAACCCCAGGACAAAGCTCATCTCTAAATAGACTAAACTCTCTGTGTACGATTATATCAGAGGAATTATGTAAATCAGATCGAATTGCATCTGATTGAATGTACCGTTTACTTTACAACTATTATACCAGTCTGCATAAAGATGCTTACCAAATTTCTTTTCTATCCGCATTTCCGTGCCCATCCAGACTTAAACTCCACGTCCCACTATATTCAGCATCACAACGTGCAAGATTGTCTGCCCACCATGCATGACTAAATCCACATGACATCTTGACAGCAGAGTACTGCTTTGTTCTCATGGCATGGCGGATTCATCTGTCCAGGGTTCCCCCAGAACACTTTCCTGCGTGGTGTGTCAAGGCACAAGGGCAAATGCGATCATCAAATTCCTTGTTCTGCTTGCGTTAAACAATGCAGAATGCATTTACCGCGCGTATTTTCCTCCTCGCCGCCGCAAAGAAAACACTTGGAAGATGGGCAACATTGCGTGGACAAAGAGGAAACGAGAAGAGCATGGTACCTCATAGACTGGATCTACAGTCAGCATTACCAGGATATGAAGAACCGGCCAAAGTCTGCATTTTCGACTTCATGCACAACTAGTTCTGAAAGCCCGAAAACACATACAGCGAAGCGAAGCGTCATAATAAGCCCTCGCTACCTTGCCCAGAAATAGTCGCTTTGGATTCAGAAAGACGAAGTAAGCGTGGATTCCATCCCCTTACCGCGGATGTCGAGAATAGGGTCCCGGTTGAGGGGACGAGACATCATGACGTTTCTTGCTTGGACCTGGATCTTATGGACTGGTTGGTCTCGATTGTATTGATCTTAGCCCAATGGACTGCCCAATGGACTGGGGTCAATGAAACCACCTTTTGGAGGAATTTCAGCAGGCATCGCTAAACGAAGGGTTCTCTCTAGATGCTGAGTAAAGGGGAAAAAACCAAAACTCCTCTCTCTAACCGACCAGGACCTGCCCTCTAGCGACCCGATCCGTCTAACATCAACGCCCTCTATCCCAGACTCAACCTCGTTCTAAATACCTCATTCGATTCTAGTAGCACCCTTAAACACCGCCTTTTCAGATCCTCAAAACCCCACCCTAGACAAATCCCACCGTTTAACACAAACCAAACACCTACCCTATCCTCTGCTTCCTCCTCACCCAGACCTCCTTATCGTCATCCCCACCCTTACCATCCCTAACATCCACCTCCCAAACCTTCAACTTATAATTCCCGCGATCCCCCTGTCCCGAAAAAAGATCAAATGACCAATCATGTTTCGGACACGTGATCCCCGCACTCAACACCACCCCAAAATCCTCAATATCGAATAATCTCCCTTGCGAGAGGGGAAACGATGAGTGCGGACATTGCTATACCTGAATTAACCCTATCCAATACTCTCCTTCTTTTCCCTAAATATGCATACTCTGGGAGAAAAAATATTGGGTTGGGGGGTAACATACATGATCAACCGCATGAATCTTCCCTTTATATTTAAACACGAGAACCTGATCTTTCATATCCCCTGGTGTATCGATATCCGCTTGAATCGGTTCCAAGGGAGACGTGGTTGTGGTGTGATTATTGGTGTTAGGAATGGTGAAGGCTTTGCAGCTCGGCGTGACCCGACACGTTTCGTCCTTGGATTCTACATCGGGAAAATCTGAGAGGAGGCCGATGCGATACCAGCCTTTTGTGGAGGATGATTCGCGGGAGAAGAAGGGGAACATTATTGGCTTTTCTTCTTCTTTTTCTTCTTCTTTTTGTTACGGGGATTTTTATAGGAGGGAGGGTTTGTAACTCCCGTTTCCAACTGGAAGTTGAATTAGAATGTGTGGGTCCCGCAGTAGGTGTGGGGTGTTCTCGGATATAAAATTGGTGGTTTTTTTCTCGAGATGATTAGTTGCTTTTTGTGTATTAATGGTTTTTTAGTTCTTACGTATGGTATTTTTCTGTATGTATTTTATTATGTCTTTAGGGTATCTTTCTATCATCAAATTAACAAGGCTTAATTCTAATGCCATAGTAAATTCCCTCAATATTCCCCTAATATGGAATTAATACAGTTTAGCCTTAATAAAGTGTAATGCACCTGTATGCCGTAATTTCCAACATAGGAATTCCCGGAATAACATTATCGAGGTAGGTATTTAGAAAAAGTCAATGTATGAAATGTTTTTCTGCGCTTTTCGCCTGATTGCCCGATTCAGGTGCCGCCGCTTTTATGAGGGGCACACGTGATCGATCCCGGCGCACTCCCGGCGCACTTCTGGTCCGCTCCTGGTCCGCTCCGGCCACTCCCTCCCTGATCATGGCGCACGCACCGGCCGACCCACCGAGTCCCGGATCGTCCCGGAGCCCTCAGGAAGCAAAACCGGAGGAGCTCTTGCCCAACCAAGATCATTAATCATGTGACCAACATAGAGCCTCTAAACCGTGTGTGTGCCAAGACATTTCGAACTATATCCATTACCGATTACACAACACTTTACTGAGGCCCTCATCTGGGCAAGGGCTGATGGAATTTTCCTGCTCATCCCACACTATACCCACTCAGATGAACGTGTTGAGCACTGACTGCAGATTAGAAATGCACTAGTGACATTAAAGGTAGCTACAATGCATTTCGCTCCTGATGTCAAGATAAATACAGCCTCTTACCCCCAGGGATGGTCTCCTTCTCTCCCTCCTTCTTCCCTCCCTCCTTCTTCCCTCCCTCCTACATGTACTTTCTACCGTACCTACTACCTCACATAATATTTATCCCTGTCACTGTGCACGATGGCTAAACGCTCTTTCAAACGCTCTTTGGAATGGAAGGTCGCGCAGCAACAAAAGAAAAGAGAAGAAGCCCGTAAACGCCGTGAGCAACAAGGATACAATCCTGACGACTATCGACAGAAAGATTCCGAACGCAGGAGAAAAAGAGCATCAGGAAAATCACGAGCTGTTTACAAGGATCATGTCAGAAAATATCAGGTGTAAGTTTTTCATCCTTTTCGGCGCGGAGCTATTTTCATTGTGGTGTTTTAGGTTTCTCCAGGATGAGAAGAATATGCCAGATG
This sequence comes from Aspergillus carbonarius ITEM 5010, assembly GCA_001990825.1. NCBI lineage: Eukaryota > Fungi > Ascomycota > Eurotiomycetes > Eurotiales > Aspergillaceae > Aspergillus > Aspergillus carbonarius. The sequence goes on from KV907514.1 coordinate 495,463, forward strand.
ATCACAATATTGGAGAGGGATATCCGACACCTACGCTAGAGGAGCTTAAAGAGTTTATTCGCTGGTATGCCGTTTCTACCAAGGGCAGGCTTGCTAGAAATGGGCGGCCTACAAGAAACTCGACCTTGAACTGGGCTGAAAAGTTCGTCGCTGGCTTTTACCTCGTGACTGGGAATGAGATACCAAAGAACGATAGTTCAGCCTTCTATGAGGTAAGTTCACTTTTGCATAAATCAACCTAACATTTGTCTGACCATTGCAGTTCATAGAAAATGAATTAGTCGAAGAAGGATTCCTATCAACAGCCACGAAGCCACTGAATGACTTCGGACTTGAAAGCTTTGAGCGCACTTTTGCTGTTTTCTGGACCTCTGATGACGCATGTTTCATGCCAGGGAGACATCGTGTCCAATTTCACTTCATTACTCTCCAGTTTCTATGTTCCGCTGCCAGAGTTTCTCACTTTACACCTTCAACCAAAAATGAAAACGAAGCTCAAACCGAAGCTCAAACCGAAGCTCAAACCGAAGATCAAACCAAACGGGGCCTTCGTTACAAAGTGCGGGCCCCTCCTTCCCTATTTCCATCTCTTTGCATTTTGAATGCTAACAAACCCAGGATATCCAGCTTGTATTATTTCGTACCCAGGATGATCCTTGGCTAATTGGATGGAGACTGGACCAACGGTTTCTCAAGGGTAATAAAGACCCTGATAATACAGTGTATGCAGCTTGTCTTATCCGGTCCCTTGCATCAACCAAATAATGACTTTGATAGGTTTGGTACTGCTATCTGGGACTGTGATGAACCCATGTACTCAGGAGCAATATATCTTCTTGCGCTGGCTCTTGTGGATGGCGCTCTCTTTCATTTCAAGAGCGCCAAAGATGTGTTTGAACAAAGAATTCCGGAAGGAGAAAACGAGATGGTACTTCGATGGGAAGATGAAGCATTAGAAAGATGCGTTGTCCGAAGTGTCACAGGCGAAGGTGTCAGTGAGGATCCATTAACACAGTGGAAGTATCAGGCCGACCTCAGCAAGATCTTGAGGTGGGCTGGTTACTCCATCACTGCCACGGTTCATGCCATGCGTCGTTTTCTAGGAAAGAAAATTGCAGGTCTGTGATTTTCCCCATTCTATATCATCAATCGGAGTCTTGCTAAGACCTGCGCAGCCAAATACACACCGACTCTTGTGGCGCAGCTTCTTACGCACAGGTCAGAGCAGATTTATGGTGACAACTATCTTGCCAGCTGCTCGGGTGTAGATGTGGTCAATGCAATGAGGGGAAATGCCGTGGACAATCTCCTCATTGACTATTTGCAAGGCTACGAGCAATTTCATGAAAATGGCCTTCCCCATCGGCTGCCTTTCGAAGAGCAATTGAAACTTGATGAGCACCCAGATTTGGTTGCCATAGACCGGAAAATTGAGAATGCGGCACTACCTGACGAGAGAAGAAGATTACAGAAGGAGCGAAGTGCATTTAAGCGACAGCTCCATCCCAAGGCGTTGCATGATTATCACGACCGATGGGTGCGGGAACGGCGTGACCGGAAAATTACATCTGGGGGTAGAGAACGCACAGAATATGTTGAGGAGGTTGCAGAAAAGCAGGCACTGGGAAAGATCATGCCCGAGTTAGGTCGCTTGACGGGAATTATGTCTTGCAATAAACCGCTTACTTATCATGAGAAAGCCAGTGTGGTGGAGGATCTCCACACCCACTGTCTCCGCGACTTCTCTGTGGTATATCTCCCGGGAGAAGACCCCGTGAAAGGCCGATGTCCAGTGGAAAACTGTAAAAAAGACTTACGATTGTTAGCCACCCCTTGATCTTCTAGCTGCTCTCTTGCTAACATTTGGCAGAATCCAAAGGTCCAGTTGGAGCAGTCATATCCATGTTTGCCGTCGGCGCGAACACGCTGAGAAATATCAGATCCCGTTTCGAAAAGTAAAGTATTGCTGGGAGTGTTACACCTTCCATGATGGGAGAACTGCCGAGTTTGAGAAACACTGCGAAGGTCACCTCCCCTCGATGACCAACCAGCACTATGAAGTGATGCTATACCGCAATACGAGAATACGCGCCGGATATTGTATTGAATGCCTTTGGGATACCACGAAGTCGGCTAGTTCTAGGATGAGTGCTTTCGACAGAAGCAATGATTTGAGAGACCATCTGGAGGGCCATATTGAACAGAAAAAATGGCCTTCGCAGTGTGCTGACCCGTTGTGTCGTCACGTCGCCTCTGACGAAGTTGCCTACCGTCGACATCTCCACGACGCGCACCGTTATCATAAAACTATCTGTTTGCGTCCCGAGAAGACCTGCAAGAAACGATCCTCCTCTACCTTAGATGAGACATTCACCACAGGCAAAAACCGGGATATGGAGCTGAAAAGACATTGCAAACGCCAAAGGATCGCCCCGAAGTCACCACAGGGTGAGAAAGAATTGAGGTTCAAATTTTGGGAACCTTCCTCGATACAGCCCAGATCCACAAACCCAGCCGTGACCGAGAAGAAAAAACAAATCTAGCTAAGAAGGGAGTAACCCAGATGTTACAAGAAGCGGTATGTTCTTATTCATAAGAAATAGCTTAACCTTACTAATATACCTTATTTCTAGCCACAACCGTCCCCAATATATTTCAATAAGCATCTTCTTAACCAGAAGATACTTAATCTGATAACAACTGCCCGTCTTCCATTCCGAATTGTTGAACACCCAGCCTTCTATGACCTCCCCCAAACCGCACGGTATGCTGAATCACAGCTCGAAATTCCTTCTGCACGCAGTATTCGACGGCTTCTTGATGAGAGTGTTACTGCAAGCCAGTTAAATGTGTTTAATAGACTTCCAGCTGACAGCAGTCTATCAATTGCACTAGATTGCTGGACATCCCCCTTCTCCCAGGCATTTATGGCGGTTACCGGCTACTTCTTAGATCAAGATTGGAATTATTGTGAGGTGCTTCTTGGATTCGAGCCACTAGATGGCTCACATTCTGGTGCTCGTCTCAGTGAAACTGTGATCAAAATCCTTCAACAGCATAATATCATGAAGAGAGTTCTCTCAGTGACTACTGACAATGCATCAAACAATGATACAATGGTTGCGCGTATCCAGGAAGTTGGCCAATTACTTGGGCTTAGTGAAGATCTTTCTTCATTTCCTGACTACGAAATCGCTTATCATGTTCCGTATCGAACACAACGGGCGGTTGCAAACCTTCAATGGACGCTCGAAGACCTACAGAAAATTCTTCAAAGCCACTAGGGAAAAGTTCTACCCATGTCCTCACGGCTAGCGAGCAATATTACCGATTGCCTTTCCGACCTCCAAGCCTTAGAAGCGAAACTCGATCTGGGAAAGGGGCAAAGTCTGATGGGGAAAGTTGGACTACATGCGTTTAAGTGGCCCTTGAGGAAAATAGAGGTGGAAGGAGTTATAAAAAAACCTTGAGATATCAATCTTCATTCCTCTTCTCTTTGTAAGTGGATCAGACGTGCGTATATGAAGCAATTTTCTTTGACTGTATAGTTGACTTGATGAATATATAGTTCCCTAATAATTGGTATGGCTAAGAATACCAAGCGGATAGATCAACATAACGACCCTGAAAAACTAGAAGCCGCAAGTAATACAGGGTTTAAGTCTTTCTCCGATCGAGACGAAGTCAAATGCCTACAGGGCACATGGACCGAGCTCCTCCAGGAAATAATGAAATGGGCTCATTCATCATCCTCAAAAAACATTTTCTGATTAAAGGGAATGGTTGGGACTGGAAAGTCTACAATATCCCGAACCGTGTCAAGGTCGCTAGATGACACCAATCATCTTGGTGCCAGCTTCTTTATTTGAAAGGGGTGAATGAGACCCAGGGAATACAAAGAAATTTTTCCCGACATTACAGTAACAAGCCAACTTAGGCTGTGTAATTCAGAGCTAAAACCCAGTATGCAAGAGGCACTTAACACAGTACTGTAACCCAGAGATTACTTCGAAATCACTCAGAGAGCAGCTCGAGAAACTACTCCTTCAACCACTGCTTAGTCTTAACCAACCCGGCCGACAACCTCAAATTGCTGTCATAATAGTCGATGCTTTGGATTAATGCGAACATAACCAAGATATCTGAAACATTGTTCAACTCCTACAGTGCCTCTTCTACAAAAAGTGAAATCAGTTCGCCTTCGGATTTTCTTGACTAGTAGGCCTGAACTCCCTTTCAGCCTAGAGTTTTCAGAGATCGGGGATCATGAATACCAGGACCAGGCCCTTCATGAGATACCCGAGAAAGTGACCGAACACGACATACATTTATTCCTACAGTGATTCCAGTAAACAGTGTCACCATCTATGGTCTTCTGTCGCTCCCCAAACCATTGTGCCAAGAGGCGCTAAACTATTCTTGGATGTTATTCGGGATGACCCATGTTCCTTGCATCCTTCACCTCTCGAATATTGACTCCGCATAGCTTCACGAGGATTCCCGTCAGTTGAATAACAGCGATGATGCTCGCCGTTGTCTCCATGCTTGTGGACACAGCATAAGCGTATCCCTCACACGGAATAGCGACGTAGGAGAAGGAATAGTAAGTTTGGTTAAATAGCTGATTGCTGCGGAAATGACTACGCTCTTGGCTTTACAAGCAATAGGGACAACATAAGTAATGTAAGATTGCCCAACGGCCGGTGAGGAAGATCCTATGCAAACATGAAAAAACGCCCGCGTGATACCTACGTGGCAGCCAAGTCATGTATGATGACCAGGGGGTAGGTTTGCGGTAACCCTGCACAGGAGCTATGCATTCCGTACACCCCTCACTCAGCCCCCTGACGAGGAAGAAGCCCAGCATTCTCATACGACCGAAAGGTCCTAATCCAAGCCTCATACGAATCATCTACCCGACTCCACCCAAACCTGCGCGCTTTTTGCACCGTCGTCATGAACGCCACGCCCGGGTTCTTCGGCGCAAACAGCCAGTCCAGCATCTCAAACCCATGTAACTGAAAGGTTTCGACCCGACCCCCATCCCTTGCTACAATTCTTTCCCAGACTGCGCTTTTATCCTGGCACCATTTGGCGAGGGTGACTTGTCGCTGACCATTATTGGAAGGTGCTCCGCTGCTGTCCCCAATCTCAACACCGAAATACTCCGAAAACAACGTCCAGAGGAAACGCCATACGACGGCGTCCCCGTTCCCGTGGTTGAAGGCTTGGTTCTTGCAGTGATCGTGTGTTGCGGCCCAGACGTGCATGTCTGCGATGCTGGGGGCGTAGCATTGGCCTTCGACTTGGTGGTAGCCGTTGTAGGTTCCTGGCCATTGGGCTGGTTGGTTAAGTTCGCGACAGATGAGGAAGTACTGGGCGATGGGGAGGGCTTCGTTCATTCCTGCGACTTTTAGGTGGGGGTTTAGTTCTGCTGAGCGAGGGAATAAGAGGGGGGCTGGTTATGTGCGTACGTACATTGAGGGGTGAATCCGATAATCCCGAACGGGCGAATGATGTTGTAGGCCCATGCTTGACGGCGCTCTTGGATGGCGAAGAGATCGTCTTCTTGGCGGTAGTAGAAGATTGTGTCCTTCTCTGGGCCTTCGTAGCGGGGACTATCTTCGTAGCAGGGTTTGTTCCAGGGTTGAAATTGGATACCGTAATTCTAGATGGTGTGGGAGTTAGAACCACGCTCATCTTGAAGAGAGGATGTTTCGCTGAGAGGGATTAAAGGCAGGAGAGTTGGTCGGTTACCTTTCCTCCGGTCTGTAGGATGACCCTTTGAAGAATTGGGCATGCTGTGTCGATGGCCTCGAGAAAATTGCGGAAGAGAGGACAGTTTTTCTCTGGCAACTTGGTGGGATCATTGTCGTGGACGTAGGAGGTAAAGAATGCGTGTGTGACATTTTCGCATACGCGTTGGATATTGCCCACGAGAACCTCCACCGAGTTCAGAAAGTCCAGGCTAACAAATTGGACCCGAGGATCAATCCACGGGATCTTTGGTGGTGTACGAGAAGTTATGATGATCTTGGACCTGAGGTATATCCGAGTCAGTATGTATACCTGTCTGGTCACGGTCGATCGCAAATTTTTGAATAGGCCAAGACGGAGAAGCACTGCCAGGAGGATGTGTATCCGATTCAGATTGGGTAGTACAGATGATATGTGTATGTCTCTGGAACATTTGTGATCGACTTCAGCCAGAGGGGATGTTGAAAACGTCCACAGGGGACAAAGCACGCACCATTCGTGATTTGGAGTTCGTATCAAATGTTCAATCAACGCATGGCCGGTGATGCCATTGGCACCAGTGACGAATGCGACTCGACCACATTGAGCTGTAGAGATAGAAGGGTCCATTGTTGGATCATAGGAGGGAAAGCTTTTCCGAGTACTGTGACAAACATTTTAGCAGATAGCCAATCACTCGACAGAGTGACTGATAGAAAGGCACAATGGGTGTGCGGATATATGGAACCAGTCACGGCATGTCCAGGGGCGACAGATGCAGGCTTACCTTGCCCTTGATTTAAGCAGATCGAAGCTGAAGATGGAAGGAGACCTTGGATAATGATTTTTGGGAAAGAAGCATGGTGGAATTTATAGCTGGCACGACGTAGGGTGCATCTTCCATATTAGTTCCTTGCCAAGGAGTACACGGAGCGTATACTCCGACAAGAACAAACAGAGCAAACCGCGGTGTATGGTTGAGGAAAGATCACCGAAAGGAGTCAATTGCCAAGTATTCGCTGCAGATCCACCCCAAGCAGCTCCATCAATCACCATACATTGCCCTACACGTTCATGAGGCATTTTTCTCAGACACGTCGGCGGTTCTCGGATATGGCCGCAAATAATGCCCGAAACACGTTCCTTTGGGATCTATGTAAAGAATACTGTGATTAAGTCTTCACCCTAAAAGCCAACGCGTGGCAGCTAGTTTACATTTCATCCTTGGCCTCCAAATACTTGGGTTTCAGCCATTATATACCAGCTGAATTGGAATACTCCTGTCGCTATTGGATACCTCATTTTAAGAAAAGCCACGTATCGTCTTCTAACATAGACCAAGTGCGAATATTTCTCCAGAAACATTTCTTCATTGGATGAAGCAATGGGCCTGCTGGGTTTAATCGGAGATAATTAGTATGCTTGATCTTCTCCAGACAGTTATACTGTACCAGTAAGTATAGAGGAGACAATTGGCTAGATATCTGTACTAATGGATATAGGCTGATACTCATTCTGTCTTAGCCGTTTTATCATATGATGCAAAGCGGTTTGTTCACAAAATTCGGCGAATAGCAGATGAAGCGCCACTTCAGATTTACTATGCAGGGCTGGTATTTATCCCTCCGACATCAATAGTCCGTAGAGCATTCCAGTCAGAGCTTTCTGATTGGATTTGCCAGTACCCGCAGGTTCAGGTAACCTGGAGTGCAGAACTGCAGACACTCGAGGGCCACACAGGGTGGGTTCAGTCAGTGGCCTTCTCCCCTGATGGCCGGCTGCTGGCGTCCGGCTCCAGTGATGAGACTGTGGTTCTGGAATCCCGCCACGGGCGCACTGAGAGAAACCTTGAACACTTTGGGTTTGGTCACAGAGCTCGAATTTTCTCAAGACGGCTGGTATTTGCACACCAATGTAGGATGGATGAAGATCCAACCCAGGTGTGGAATCCTTATCCCCAATACGTCCAATACGATCTCAGAGATATCAGTATCACATGGATGGATAGCCTTAAATGGAAAAAATGTCTTATGGCTCCCTCCTGAGGCTAGGCATTCCTGTTCAACGATTAGATCCAATACACTCAGTATAGGGCACATATTACATATTAGGCCGGGTTAGCTTCAAAACATTTCGGGATTAAACGTGTCAATCGTTCCTTGTTTTCTTACTTCCTATATTTTCCAGTACTGTATCTTTGCAAAAGAAGGGCATGGGAGAGAGGTCAGTTTATTTCAATGTATTTGATTCAAGAACAAGCTACTTGGTTCTTCTATATTCGATCCGGTGGCGAATCCATAGGGTGTTGTCGCCACTACCTGCTGGGTTATAGGCATTTGAAAATCCAATATGTCCTGGATTTTATAACCAATGTCTGGTTCATCAGCCGGCATATACTGTAATGCTCTTCTCGTCGGACAACTTTCAACAGAGATTATGATTTATGACATGAAATCATAGTACAATGCTAAATCTCTGTTTAGTTATCTAGACTTCAGGGATCAGCATTGAATTCAACCATGTAATGTGCAACAACTCTAACATACCGTCTTTGTGCTGAACCGCTATACCTGCATGTCGAAAGTGTCCCTCTGCACTCTTGTCTTTCTCGCCGATAACTTGGACACATTTTCGAAGGAACGCATGGAAGCCCTGGCCAGGATTATCCACGAATGTTGGCCACGCTTTCTTGATGTAAGCCTTGAGCTCAGCAAACATCTCCTCGATAGGGTTAAAATCCGGTGAGTAAGGTGGTAAGTAAAGTAACTTAACTCCTGCATCAGAACATAATTCTCTGACTCGCTCTGAGCGGTGGAAGGAGGCGTTGGCCATGATTAGGACAGATTTTGGTTCTGGAAACCGTCCACAGTGTCATAAAAGCCGCTCAATAAAGCTCTCAGAAACCACAGCATCCGTCGAGTCTCAGTAGATATCAGAGATAATAATACCATCTTGGGCATAAGCCGGGAGTATATGGTAACGTCGACCGCGGTAGAATTTCGAAACTTAGACAGGGGTCACGCCAAGCAGAGACCAACCAGTTCGCCTAAATCCTACCCATTTATCACACCCGGACTCATCAATAAAGACCAGCTGATATGATTCAAACTTGGACAGCTGATGGCGGTAGAATGCTCTTAGCTGAGGATTCTGTTCTTTTGCTTTCTATCGAGCTTGCTTTTTCATCCATCCTTGCCTAGAGAGGGCCCGTTGAATGCTCGACATGGATGGTAGAACATTAAATTCATCCCAAAGAAAAACGGCCATTTCTTCGATATAGAGATCGGAATTTTCAGTTAGGTGATCGCAGAGAGCTTTGATCATGAGAGGGGTGATACTGGGTGGGCGGCCAGCACGCAGCAGACAAGGTTTCGCAGTGCCGTACAATCGCAACTTTCTGCGGATATACGAGACAGAGCGTGGGCTACATTTGGCAACCGCTGCAATTTGTGATGTGGTTAGCTTGTTGCTACGTATCATATGGAGAATTATTTTGTGCTGTCGAGAATCAAGATGTCGCGCCATTATGAATTATGCGTTGTGTCGTTGATGGACAAAGGCCGGGGGCCTTTGGTGGGATGATGGTCTAGGCAGCAGTGTTGGTCTCGTGACTTGGGGGAACTTCCGTCCTGCGTCGTACGTTTCAGAATCAAAACAAATCATAAATACAGACTAACCACTCACGTGCATTGTAGGGCTTAGGGCCAGGGTTTGAAAACCGGCCAGTAAGTGCAAAGCACGGAAGGACAATTCGGGTGCTACTGTACTCGTGATACCTCCTGACTGCTTCTTTGCAGGGAAGAGAGCTATGTTGCTATCAAAATCTCTGTTGTAGAAAGAGAACATGACGGGGAAACGCGAGAACTCCAAATTATGAAGCAATTGGCATCCCATCATCCTCGTCCCGAACATACGGTGCATTTGCTCGATGACTTCCATACAAGTGCCCAAATGGATCTCATAAATGCCTAGTTTACGAGCTTCTAGGGCCTAATATCCCGGACACAGTTGATGCACATTTCCCTAGTGGAATATTGCCTGGGAAGCTTGCGAAAGTCATTGCCAAGCAAGCTCTTATCGGGCTTGATAGTCTGCACCAACAAAGTATTGGGCATGGAGGTAGGTCACTCTTGGAATCACTTTGAACAATTCTCACCTAAAGATATACATACCCGCAATCTGGCCTTCACTATGCCGTCCGTGGATGATGTACCTGAAGAAGAGTTTATGGAGATGCTAGGAAAACCAGAAATTGGCTATGTCCGAAGAAGCGATGGAAAAAGCCTAGAGCCTGGCATACCCAAATATATCCTCAGACCCACTTCATACCAGACACTTTCTCTGAATCCGACCCCGTCGATCAAGGTCATCGACTTTGGAGAAGCATTTTTACGCACTACAGTTCCGCAAACTTTACACCCCTCTACCTGTTCGGGCACCCGAAATCATATTCCAAGATCGCTTTGATTATCATGTGGACTTGTGGAGCATGGGCTGTATGGTAGGTAAAATTATTCGAGGCTAAAGGTTATACAACAGTTACCTTATGGGTATGGCAGCTTTTTGAACTAGTCGTTGGCCTCCGTTTGACACTCTTTTCTAACACGTAGGATTCTCGTTGGTCAAATGTTAGAGATAGCAAATGACGACTTACCTGAGAGATGGCAAGATATTTGGGATTCGATGAATACAGGGGACAACGATATTACAGAAAGCACGGTGATCAACTTGCAGGAATGGCTGGAAGAAGTGTACTTTGATTGCGCGCTGAGGCCCGATTTGACAAGAGAGGACATAGCGAGACTGGGGGAAATTATAGGAAGATTATTCGATTTGAGCCGTCAGCAAGAGCGTCAGCAAGAGAGGTTCTAGATGACCCTTGGTTCAATAAATAAACAGTCCACGACAGGGACACCGTGTTGGGGAGGGAAGACGGAGACTTATTCTCAGTCGACTGTACCTAGTAACTTCATGATCTTCGATCTTCAAGTCTGCATGCCGAAAATGGCCTCCAGCACTCGCTTCTTTTGCACCGACCACCTCAATGCACTATCTGAGGAAGGTATCAATTCCTCGATCGAGATCTTTTTAGTAAATCCAATTACATTTTTCCATGAACGGCAGTTTACATTGGTCAAATACCTTGTTCCGTGTTGCTGAATGTAAAGTTAGCAGGAAAAGTTGAAATGCAAAGGGGAGCACTAGGCTTTCACAGACGAGAGCCAGGGTGATCACGACTGCTGAAGCAATAAAATCGACATCCAACACCACCCCGTATTTACTAAGCCTGAATAGAGGGAATTTGGATACATAGGGTGGCTTATAATTCATCCAGGTTT
>KV907515.1:0-35884 GCA_001990825.1 Aspergillus carbonarius ITEM 5010
AGAACTTCGGGATCCCTCTGAACGCAGTCTCCGCAATCACATGGTTGATCAGCGCTTGTTCTTTCGTTGCGTCTATCGTTACGCGTGGGGGGCTCCACCACGGTGGGACCACGTACGGCAACCTTATTTCAACGTCCTGCAAGTCGATGTCCCCGCGGAGAAGCAGTTCCTCCTCCGCGTGTTCCAGCGGGGTGCGTAGGTTTAGCTGTCGGTGGTGGACCCTGCGTTTAACGATTCCTTCGTAGGCTGGGGAGGTGGCGACCCGCGTGGCCGACTTGAGTCGTGCGTCCCGGAGACGTTGAGCCATCGGCGTCAGGTGGAGTTCGGCGTTGAATGCGCAGCCGGCCACTACTTTGAAACCCCCGCTCATCGCGTGGCCGGCCCTGCGCTGGATGGCGTTGAGCGTTTGTAGTTGCTTATCATGACGCTGCATCTGCCCTGGATGCGGGGAAGCTGCCAGATCGGGGCTGCGTAGAGGGCCCTTGGAGCGATGCAGGCGTTGTACAGGGTCCGTTTCTCAAAGAGTGACAGTCCCCACTTGGAGCCCCCGAGTGCTGACATCGCTTGCAGGCCCTTCGTGCAGCGTTAATCGACCGATTTCATGTGTTCCTCGAAGTTGAGGTGTTGGTCCAGGATCACCCCGAGGAGCTTCGCAGATTCGCTCGGGTTCACGATCCTGCCTCCGCCGAGGTCGAGGGTCGCGTCGTCGGGGGCCTGGACGACCGGCTCACGCCTGCGTCCTGTTGCTGGGGGCCGGAAGTGTACTAACGTGAATTTCTCTGGGGCAAAGACTGACGCATGTGTCCTAGACCAGACTTCACACGTATCTGTAAAGCGCAGCGCGAGTGAACGGCAGTTCTCCTCCTCTGTCGTCCCCTGCGCTACCATTGTGGAGTCGTCAATGTAGCCGATGTTGCTAGGCGAGCTGCCGACCAGATCCGCGTTGTAGAATAGGTAGAGGATCGGGGACAGCGGTGAGCCTTGCGGAATTCCGGTGTTGACCTTGGCCTTGGGGCGGTGGTAGTCTGGCAGCTCCAGTGTAGTGTAGCGGTCCTGTAGGAACGATGCGATCCAGTTGACTAGTCTGGTAGGGACCCCGCGTCTCTTGAGGTTATGCAGCAGTCGTGCGAGGGACACGTTGTCGAAGGCCCCGGAGATGCCCAGGAACAGTGCCGTGGCGATTTTACCCTGTTTCCATGCCGTTTTGATGGTTTCTATCATGGCATACAGCGCCGTCTCTGTTCCCTGGCCCTTGCGGCCCCCGTAGTGGTTCTCTGGAAGCAGGTGGTACTGTTCCGCGAAGTAGCTGAGTCGAACTGCCACGCAGGCTTCGAGCACCTTGCCCATGGTGTTGAGGAGCGCGATGCGGCGGTACGCTTTCGGTTTAGAGTAGTCATCCTTCCCGGGTTTCCTCAGTGCAATCGTTTTGACCACGCGGAAGTGGTCCGGGCAGAGCCCCGCGGTCAGGCATTCGTTGAATAGCGCTGTGAGTCTCGGTGTCAGGAGTTCCTCCAGGCCTTGTAGGACCCGGTTGGGGAATCCGTCCGGGCCCGGAGCCTTGTCTGCTCCCGGACGCTTGATCGCGAAGCGTACCTCTACTTCTGCCAGAGGGGACATGTTGATGGGTTCGGGGTATTCGTAATCGATGGTATCCGAGAGGTCGGCTTCCGGTGGTGGTGGAAAGAATGCTTCCGTGAGGATCTGCGCTTTCTGCTCCGGCTCGTAGTGTAGGACACCATCTTTGAGCAGGGGTGGGGTGTAAGCCTCGTACGGTGAGCGGTCCTTGGCCCATTTGGACAGGCCCCAGAGTTGGGCGATACTCCCGGAGGCTTCGGTGACGCGGTCCCTATGTGCCTACATGCGGAAGTGCTGGATTCTCTTGCGTGCCTCCTTTTCCTTGTTGCACTCCCTCTGCATTTCCTCCGGCGCTTCTGTTTGATGGTGTGCCTGCCAGCGGACCAGGTCGCGGCGTGCCCTTTTAGCGGTTTTCTGTATTTCACGGCATGCCGGTGTGAAGCCCGGGCGGGACAGTGTAGTCGGGCGGGACCACGGGGTTGACGACTCGATCGCCTGGCTGAGGACCTCTGCTAGGTGGAGGACCCTCTCGTTGAGGGTGCCTCCCCTCTGGTCCCATGTCGCCAGTCCTTGTTCGGCCGATTCCTTGAGTTTCTTGAGATCCATGGCTTTCCAGTTACGCTTCGGGGCGGGTGGCTTGACGTGTAGCCTGACGTTGAGTTCGATCTCGACCGGTTCGTGGTCTGAGATGCCTGTGAGTTGTTCTACGACGCGTACGTGGCGGGTTTAATTCTGAAGATCCCATGACGTGAAGCATAGGTCCAGCGTTGTCCCCAGGCTCGGGCAGGCCCTGTCTCCCGGTTCCGCGTCCCCCCGGGCTGTACGAGGCAGCGGTTCCTGCCGTGTTGTGGTCGTCTGCGGGTCCCCGTTCCGCCTATGGGCCATGGCCGGTCGTGCGATCAGCCCTCGGGGGGTTGCCAGGGACAGCGGCGTTTGCTCGATGAGGCTCTTGAGGTCGTCTGCGCGTTGGGCGTTATTCGCGGGCTTTGGGTGCCCTGCGTTGCTCCACAGCGGGTCGTGGATGTTAAAGTCTCCGAGTATAATATGCTGTTTCTCCCCTGCCATGTCGTTCGCTTTCCGGAGGGCCTTAGTCAGGTCGCGGACGCCTTCATTGTCTTCGCTCATTGGGGGGTTGTAAACATTGTGGATGAAGATTTTGACCGCTTCGGCCGTTACGATATATATTGTCAGGACGTGTTGACTGTATTATGCCAGGGAGTATTGAATGCCCTTTCGGACGTATGTGCATATTTTCAGTTTCCCGGGGCGTTCCACCCTGGCCCAGACCAGGTTGAAATGTGCCTTGGCCTCTGTGGGGAAGTGTGTGGTGTCTATGAAGGGGCAAATCTAGGGCTCCTGGATGGCGAGTATGTCGTACTCCGTGATCCTCTCGTCCCGCAGAAGCGGTGCCATCGCGTTGTCAATCGAGCGCTCGACATTATATTGTAGTAGCCGCAGGGACGGTCTGTCGGTTTCGGCCACTTCGTCGCGGGGGGCCTGGGGTTGTCGGGGTTGTCGGGGTAGCGGTTGGAGGGACGTTTCCGCTGCCCCTGCTGGCTGCTTCAGTATCCGAGCTGCGGAGCTTCCTACTGGCGGCCGGCTGCCTTTCCCCTTTCGTGGCATTCTGTACTTTCGCGTACGATTTGACTTCGCTCAGGGGTCTCCTGTTCCCGGTGAGACCCTTCGCGAACATCTTTTCCCGGTGGGTAGTGCTGCGCTGCGCGGACCACCCTGCCCTGCGGGGGGATCGTTGTTCCGGTGTCAGTTGCGGGATGTCACGTTGTCCGGTGCTGTACTGTCTTGTCCGTGGTCTCTTGATTGATGCCTGGTCCCTGTCCGATCTCGTTTCCGATCTTCGTTTGCGGGGGCTGTCTGGGGGCCCTGTGGATGATGCCAGTACTGATGCAGCCGACTCTGAGTCCGATGCTGAGGATTGTCGGGCTGGGTCTCCAGCGTCGCTGTCGGTGTTATTAGTGATCCGGGGCTCGGTTTCGCTTTCGGAGGAGTGCTCTGGGCCGGATGGTGGATCGGAGTCTTCAGAGCTTGTAGAATCCCTATCTGAGTGGGCTGCTCCCGCTTTGGTTGGCCGTGTTGGCGGGGAGTCGGGGTCTTCGGAGGGACTGGGCGACTCCTCTTCCTGCGTGCTGGATGATGTTTCTGAATCTTCCAGACTCTTGCGGTGGGTCCCTGTACTTGCCGTCTGGTGGAGCGTGAGGGTGTTAGTCATCTGGGTAGCAATAAGTGAGCTTGACGTCGTCGGTGCGTTGGTCTCAGAAGTGTGTTTGTGACGGTTCGACCTCCTCCGGCTGGTCGGAGGTCTCGAAGATTCTGAGACCTCTGATTCGCTTCTGTCAGAGGGCACTGTCACTTCGGAGTCCGTCTACGGCGCTCCTCGGGCTGGTCCCGGCTGTTCCCTGGCTGGGGGAATCGGGGGTGGTCGTGTCGGGGCCACTTCCTGCGTTGGGGGTGGACCGCCACGGGTTTCTGGATGGTATTTAGACTTGTGTTTCCGTATGTAATTGACCTGTTCCAAGGCCTTTTTGCGTGTGCGGCATTCCTGGTCGTTGGCAGTATGCGGACCCTGGCAGTTGGCGCACCTAAGGTTAGTTCGATCCGGACACTCCGTCTTGTCATGGGGCCCTGCGCAGTAGAGACAACAGGTATAGGAGGTGCAGCAGCGTCGGACGTGTCCGAAGGATTGGCACTGGACGCACTGCACCAGACGCCCATTGGGGTCATAGCGTTCGGTTCGCAACGGGGTGCTGTTCAGGTAGAGGACGCCTGCCCGCAGGATCGCGTTCGCGTCCTCCGGCCGGTGGAAGCCCACGATCAGCGAGCTCTTGGGCTTGGATGCCCTCGGTGCTTTACGGTCGCCTGCCCAGCCTACGTAGAGGACGCACGCTCCCGGCACTTGCGGGTTCTGGTCCATAATCTGTTGCTTGGCCACCCCGTTGGTCAGAGATTGCTTGGTGAACCAGTCCCTCGGTACGCTGTGGACGAGGATTGACCAGCAGTCACTGATGGTTCGTGTCCGTTGCCCTTGCTTAAGCCGGAACGTCCACCTGTCACCATGGGCTACCAGCGTCTCCGCATCCTCACGGCTGGAGGTGTAGATGTCAAGGTCCCCTGATGGGAGCACCGCCACCGCGCCGACTTGCACCGTCATGATGGATACGCAGATAGCCGTTTGCACCTCCTGGCGGATGGCCTGATTAGGGACTCCACGGTACGGAGGTGCTACGTGGTCCCAGCGTACCCGCACGCGTCTCTCGTTGTTCCGGTGGTCCTGCGTTTCCTTGAGTGCCCCGACCCCGTCTCCCGCGAGGGCCTCCATGCCCGTGCTTGGAGGGGTGAGATCGCGGGGGCCTGGTTGGGTGGACTTTCTCGGAGTGCTGGAGCCGGACGACGGGCTGGTCCACGACGATGCTGACAGGTTGGGGGAGGAGTCCGGGGATGAGCTTGACGTGTTCCCGAACTGGGACGTCCGGGCTTCGATCCGGTCCTGGGCTGTCCGGATGACCTGGCGGTTATGCACAATGCCATCGTTCGACACCGCCCGGAGCACCGTAATCACCGCATCGGCGAGATCTGCTACGGCTGATGCTTGCAGACGCCCGTTCGGGAACTGACTAGCGTGCCCTTTTAAGGCATCACAGTACTTGCGGAGTTCGTACATCGCTTCGACGGCGGGGTGTTCGCGTAGCGCCGGGAGGCCCGGCCACTTCTTGGACGCCATAGTCACTCACTGGTACGAGTTGCGGCAATCCTGAAGGGTGTGTCAACTTAACGGGGATGACTAAAAGGGGGAGATGGTCACGGGATGTGTCCGATAGGTCCTAGTGACGAGTCTTAGGAGATCGGCAGGCGGTGCCTTACTGCCAGCGCTTATGCTTACCCCCAGAGGTCCGTCTGATCACTGCCTGTTTGGGGTCACCAACGAGTACGACTTGCGCAGGCAGGAGAGCAGGGTCTGTGTCCTGATGCCGCTGTTGTTTGTTGTTCTTCCCGAACGGGAGAAACTGAGGCGGTGGCGTCCGCTATCGGGTCCGTCACACCTATGGCCCTGGCCCTGGGGGTTCTCGGGGTCAAACGGGGCCCCCGTTGTCGGGGGTGGTCGGGGGCCTGTATGGCTGGCTCTTTGGGGGTGTTGTTCTGGTTGGGGGTCCCGCCCGGCTGGCCTGAGTCGGTTGTGTGGCTGGCATGGCTCTGACTGCGCGTAGGAGGTTTCTGCTTGTGGGATGCCTGGTTGAGGCGTGTTCCGGGGTGTTGTTGTAGGACGCGTTGGCGGCGTATAAATGCTCATTGGTTCCTGCGATTCCGCTCGCCTCTTCGAGCGGCGGTGGAAGGGCCGCGAAGAGGTGAGTGGGTGTCGGATGACTAATACCCTCGGCCTCATAGATAGGATCGCGTAGCTAGACAATCAATCCTATGAGCTGCAAGGCTTCACCTCCAACATCAACGTCAAGCACAGCCGCAGCTGTGCACTTGAAGGCCCCACTGATCAAGATATCCGCACGTCGCTGGATCTTCGTGAATTCCGCCTCCACTTGAGCCCATAGCTTGACTGGGATCTTTCGGCTGGTAGGGCTGTACCACACGGTTATTCTATAGAGCAGCTGTGGGATTATAACTGTGCCGTAGATATGATGCATAAGAGCGACGGAAGTACCCTATATGGAGTCTGCAATGTACTGGAGGGCTTCAAGGTTCCTGCTTGCCTTGACTACAGCCTTGGCTCGGTGGGTGTTGAATAAAAGAGCCTTGTTAAGCCAGATACTGAAGTATCGGGCTGATTCAGAGGGTTGAATGGCAGTCAGAGGGGTAGTCAATCCCAGAGAGGCAGGAATTATAACAGGTAATCAGTTGTGTCCTTCTTATTTAATGGATATTTTCTATATATCTTCCGGATCAGGGAGTACTTCACTTGGCTTATCAGGATTAGGACCAGAGACATAATGGTTCCTAAAGTGTATAAGTTCGAATTTATCAGGGGTAAACCTTGATGTGTGGTGTTGTGATTACTCATTGGCTTTAATGAAGGTGTTTTCAAGCGGCTGTTTGTTAGTAGTGTAGTTTCTGGAGATAGCTATAATAGCTGTATCATTGATCCAGCTGAATACCAAGGATTCCCCCGTTGGAGACTATTGCCAGCATCCGCGGAGCAGAGGAGTATTAAATAGCAGGAACAGGATCGGGGAGATTAGGGACCCCTGTGTGAGGCCTCGGCCTCTCATGCCTCTCCACGTGACCCCACGAGCACGACGAGTGCCTACGATCCTTCGGAAGCTGTAGCAGTTGCAGGGCCAACTGATCAGAGAACAGGAAGAACGCGAGCAGAGAAGGGAGTTAGTAGAGAGCTGGACGGAAGATGACAAGTGTACAGAGGAACTGGCCGGACGCACAGACTCTAACGACAGATATATATCTGCCAGTCGTCTGCAGTAGATAGTTCCTTTCCTTTCTTCTTCAGCTTTTCTGAATCCTTACCGGTCTTCCGGATACCGGTGTCACCACCTACACTTTTTGATTGTTTCAGCAATCCCAAGATGAATCCACGCTAGACCTAACCAAGAACCGGATGGAACAATGGTGTTCCATTACACGACTGTGTACTGTAATAACAATATGCTGAGTATGGTAATCTATAGAAACATTTAGACTAGTATAAGTAGCAAACTGGGCTTGATTACTGAATAATCTAGAAATCACAGGACGGTTTTTATTGTACCAAGTAATAGTATATAGGCGTTGCACATCCCAGGCCCTTCTTTTGTTAAGAGATTGGAAAATAAGAGACTGGAGTAGAGTAGTGTACAAAGATATTTTTCTATTGAAAATTAAATCGTAGGATTGGAACGCGCCCATCTGCTGACCCAAGGGCAAGCGTAGTATCCTTGATAGCAAAACAGCAAGAACAACGATAGTAAGTAGGAAGCCACAGGACCCTTTCATCTCGAAGAGAGACCCAAGAATCCGCGACAGATATAGAATAACTGGTAGTAGAGTGGTTTACCACCGAGGAGATCGAGCCGGAATGGCCGGTCAGCGTGCGTTGCTCGACGCCCGTGGCCGTGTTCCAGAGCTTGATGGTGCCAACGTCCGAGCACGACATCAGTGTACAGCCGTCCGGCGAGAAGGCCACCGACATGACTGAGCGGGAATGGCCGGTCAGCGTGCGCTGCTCGACACCTGTGGCCGTATTCCAGAGCTTGACGGTGCTGTCGTATGCGCCTGACGCCAGCGTGCAGCCGTCCGGTGAGAAGGCCACCGAGGGAACTATGCTGGAATGGCCAGTTAGTGTACGTTGCTTGACGCCCGTGGCTGTGTCCCAGAGCTTGATAGTGCTGTCCGCCGAGCCCGACGCCAGCGTGCGGCCGTCCGGCGAGAAGGCCACCGAGAGGACCCAGTGGGAATGGCCGGTCAGCGTGCGCTGCTCGACGCCCGTGGCCGTGTCCCAGAGCTTGATGGTGCCGTCGTGCGAGCCCGACGCCAGCGTGCGGCCGTCCGGTGAGAAGGCTACTGACCAGACTATATCAGAATGGCCGGTAAGCGTGCGCTGCTCGACGCCCGTGGCTGTGTTCCAGAGCTTGACGGTGCCAAAGTCCGAGCCCGACGCCAGCGTACAGCCGTCCGGTGAGAAAGCCACTGAGGGAACTATGCTGGCATGGCCGGTCAGCGTGCGCTGTTCGACGCCCGTGGCCGTGTCCCAGAGCTTGATGGTGCCGTCGTGCGAGCCCGTCGCCAGCGTGCGGCCGTCCGGTGAGAAGGCCACCGAGAGGACTGACATGGAATGGCCTTCAAATGTCTGTAAATTTGAGCTCCAGGAGTCTTCTACTGCTGTTTCAAGTCCCAGCTGATCTTTAACTTTGCCGTAAAATATCTTCTTTATAATACTTTTAGTCGGTGCAAATATAAGACCAGTGCGGTAGAGCTGTAGTGGAGCGATCCCTGCCATATAGCTATTTTGACGAGTAAATCTTTCTGCATCATAGAAAAAATCTGATAACTCGGAACCAACTTGCGTCTGATTAAGAATTAGCTAGCGTCCCGAGCAGAGACTATAAACTTACCCATACTCTCGACTTTAATATATTGATTAATCCTACGGCTTCCGATATTCCTCCTATAAGAGCTAGTACCTCCAACCAGTGAAGGAAGTGCTCCTTGAGAAAAGAGAGAACATCACAGTCCAGGATCTGATCTTTGCTCTGTTCAAGATGATGAACCCAGTACCGACAGGCGTATTATATCTGGGGTAACATATTGTTCAACAACCTCGGTGTCAATATCCTCTTGCTGTGTTCCGTAACTTTGCAACTCGCATATGTTCTGTTTTAGCTGGGCTTTCATAAGCCGGATACAATGTGATACTATCTTCGCGTGTGTCTCCTGTTCATGAATTCGGAATATGGTTTCCGTGCTAACCAGAAAATCTCGGAATGATAAATGCAAGATTCGGACTGGTGCTCTGAGATTATCTGGCACATGAAGAACTGCGTGAAATCTATTCAATCGATTGCTGATAACATCCTCTGATACTGAAATCAGCTGCCCCAGAGTTATCACTGAAAGAGGAGTAGCGAGTAGAGTAATCACTCCGATAATATCCTGAAACTCTTGCAAGAGTTGCCTGGTGTCTCCCTCATTCTTCGAGATAAGGAGTTGATTTAACACGGGAATGTATGTTCTATCCATCTCGGATGCTGCTGCTGCTGCTTCATCATTAAGAACAGCTGTGAGACGGCTATCAGGAAGCCAGTCTATATCACCAATAAATCGACAAAGAGTAGCAGCAAAGATGAATAGAGGAACAGCCATTTGCACTAGCTTTTCTCTCTTTTCATCTCCCGGCCAATTCAGTGGAAGAGAGCGATCATGCTGTATCTTCGAGAGTTTATATTCCAGGAACACGCGAATATCATGTTCAATCATAGGCTTAGGCAGCGTATGGAGAACCAGATCACAATGATTCTGGTGGTTGTTGAAGCCATAGCGGATTGGAAATTCAGGTCGACTGGCCAGGAACACTCGAAGACATACAGATTTGATATCCTGCATCTTGAATAAGAGGTGAAGAATAAGTTGTAAGTCACTATCTCCGTCACATTCATCCAAGGCGTCAATAATGATTATGATTGTTGGACTCTGGTCAGAGTGCAGTTTCATGAGTGGTTGATAAAGAAGCTTCTCAAACTGTATATTAAGAGATTTTGTCATAATCTCCGAATTGATCTCGACAGCACGCAGGACCTCATTCTTCAATTCTGGACGCCCATTCACTAATTGTCTTGTAATAGTTGATATGAAGCGTTTTGAATTACCACGGTCAGCTTCACCTCTCTTGAAAAAGAATGTAGCACCAAGGAGTCCCTTCTCCTGAAAAGATTGAGCAACAGTCCGTGCTATAGTAGACTTTCCAGTCCCCGCTCCTCCGTTCAACCAGAAGATGAATGGACCTTCCGATTGGGCCCACGTTGAGATCTGCTTGAGAAGATGTGTTCTGGTTTTTGGAAGACAAAAATCCTCATGCTGATGTGCAAAAGAATCAAATGATGCTCCTTCTGCAAAACTCAATTTGTCCAGATAAGACTGTGCAAGAAGTTGATTTGTAGAATCAGCTAATCCATTAATCCTGTGCAAGATATTATTCGCATCCTGTTCATGGTGAAGGTAATGATCCAATGATATCCATTGATTTAACTTAACCCTTTCATCCTCAGCCACAGTCTGAAGTGTGGTGAGTGATTGCTGAAGATTATCAGTCACCGTGTTGAGTACCTTCCGTCCGATGCTCGCGTCATGCATTTGCTGTATCTGGGCTGTATAGCATAGAATAGCTTTATACAGTCTGATCAGTATCTTTTCAATAAGATGACTGTTTCTGATGCTGTTTCTATTTTCGTAGAAATTCTTCTCGACAAAAGCTCCGTAAGTAAGAATTTCTGCCAGGTACTCTGATGATCCAAACAAGACTTCGCGAGATTCGAAGTAGCTTTTCGCCATCTAGAAAACTCATAAGAGAATGTATCAGTAACAGCTTCTAATATACTGAGTATAAATTCATACTGTTAGACCAAGTGAGACAATATTCCACACACTAGCTGCATGCTGCGTCGGGTCGAGTGCAGCCACTGCATCTATAATATCTTTGAATGAAAGTGCTGCATTCACAATTTTCCGTGAAGCCTTGTGAAAGTTCCCATCTGCTGTCTGGTGATACTTTTTATACTCCGCCTCTGTTGTTTGGATAACTTGATCAATTGAACTTCTCAAAGAATTATTCTCATCACCTGGCTTGATCGAATTCTTATTTAATGACAAAATTTGCCGCTGCGTCTCATCAAGCTGATCATAAGCGGCTTGCCATAAGTCTCGCGGCTGCGAAAGCTGTGTTAACTGAATAGGCTGGTCTGCAGGCCTGTGAGGGACTGGCTGGACAATATCGGTAATGGGATCCTCTTGGGTCTCTTTCAACCTATTTTCAGTTGTCGGCTTCTCAGTCTTTTTCTGCCGGTGAAATAGATGATTGAAACAATTGCCGAGGCTTGACATCTTTATTAAATGTGTGAAAGACTGTTTTGCAATGAATCGTGTTGAAGTTATTAAAGTTAGAAGATCTCGGGGGAAGAGCAGTAGAAGAGGGGGAAGCTGCCATCGTCAGTCGATACTCGCGCCAAACTAGTGGCTGAGCTGGCATAGCTGAATGATAAGCATAACCCCTCCTTGAGTTAGCCAGTCACGGCCTACCCTGCAGTGGCACTCGAAGAGGCGGGGTTTCCTGCCCCGTCTACAACCGAAGCCACATGACATGGTATTCATGTCGGATAATAGACACGTACCATTGCCTGCTCGGGGGTTCGATTGCTTAGTTATAACTTGGGAAGCTAGATATATTGGTTGAGGGGCTGTAATGGCTGTGACGGCAGCCCTGTTCGGAATCATGTGACCATGTTTGTTTCGTTTGCCGTGTTGTCGTTTTCTTCTAGCGAGCGAGCGCCCACAACACTTCTTGTTTTCCTTTTTCCCCTCTACGCTTGAGGTTCTAGGGTAGTTAGAACCAATACGACTTCATTTTGCTGTGTTGAATGGCTGTCTCAATGGCCACCTTGTGACGGCGGCTCTGTTTAGGATCATGTGACCATGTTTGTTTCGTTTGCTTTGCCATCGTTTTCTTCAAGCGAGCACCCACAACACTTCTTGTTTTCCTTTTTTCCTCCTTACGCTTAAAGTTCTAGAGTAGTTAGCACCAATACGA
The DNA here is from genome assembly GCA_001990825.1 of Aspergillus carbonarius ITEM 5010. Taxonomy (NCBI): domain Eukaryota; kingdom Fungi; phylum Ascomycota; class Eurotiomycetes; order Eurotiales; family Aspergillaceae; genus Aspergillus; species Aspergillus carbonarius. The sequence continues at coordinate 11,831 of KV907515.1, forward strand.
CCGCATTTTGTTGTGTTGAACGGCCGCCTCAGGAGTCAGATAGAAGCATATAGGGCCGAGATGGCAAACCGCAGGCGGAGGTAAGGCCAGGGACTCTTGAATCAATCCGGCGAGGTCCCGTCGATCGACGAATGACCGAGGCATTGGGGGAAGACGGTGGGTAGCTAGCATCACATATAGCGGGCTTATTAGGCTAATGTGACGGCAGCGACGTTCCATATTACCTGACGCGTACGTCAGGTTGTTTGCTCTGTTTGCTTCGCTGTCGCCAGTGTTGTTTTCTTTAGCGAATGCCTACGACCCATTTTGTCTTCTCTTCCTCCTCTCCACGCTTAAAGTCATAGAGTATTTAGCACCAATACAGTATGTCCGGATACCGGTGTCACCACTTACTCTTTTTGATTGGTTCAGCAACCCTGACCTGAAACTGCACTAAACTATGTTTGGATGTCAGGCAGGATAATCTTCAACCCGCAGCTGTATGGTAAATTACAATCTATACCATGACCAAATACTGTATTAATGACTAAGCTCCACGTGCCTTTAACCCATAATCCACGTGCCCGACACATCTTACCAACACCGTACTGACACTTGGTTACTGCTTGCAATTCAAGCAACACAATGGCTCCCAATTTAGCTCAATCGACGCTTGACCTCATCCACGATATGCTGGTCAGCGGTGAATTAACCACATCACAAATGGCTAAAACTGCTAATTGCAGTAAACGCGCAATATTCCGCCTCCGCTCTAATCTTCGATTGTTTGGCACTCTCAAAGCCCCTCCGATAAAAGGCGGACGCCCGCGGAAGTTAACTCCACCAATGCTAGAAGCCCTTTGCGATCATCTGATAGAAAAGCCAGGTCTGTACCTGCACGAAATGGAACTCTTTCTGCTGGACGAATTTGACATACGTGTGCCGAGGTCAACTATCAGTGATGCTCTCCGTCAGTCCGGCTGGTCTAGAAAGGAATGTCGGCAGCAAGCGAGAGAACGAAATGCCGATTTACGTGATGATTATATGCATCTGATTTCGGAATTCCAGTCGTTCCACTTGGTTTATGTGGACGAGTCTGGATGTGACAAAAGAGTAGGCTTTCGAAGAAGCGGGTGGTCTCCGAGTGGTACCACACCGGTTCAGGTGTCAAGATTTCACCGGGATCAGCGCTACCAAATACTCCCTGCTTACGCACAAGACGGTGTTATACTTGCTAGAATTTTTCGAGGCTCAACCGATGCATCATTCTTTGAGGATTTTATTGAAGAACTACTTCAGCATTGCGGGAAGTGGCCCGAGCCCAAATCTGTACTTGTGATGGATAATGCGTCCTTTCACCGTTCTGATAAGGTAGAGCAGATGTGCTGCGAAAAAGGTGTCAAGTTGGTATATTTGCCGCCCTATTCACCGGACCTAAACCCCATAGAGGAGTTCTTTGCCGAGCTTAAGGCTTTTATTCGGCGGAATTGGCAGGCGTACGAGGATAATACGGAGCAGGGGTTCACAGCGTTCTTGGAGTGGTGCGTTGATAAGGTTGGAGCAAAGCAGCAAAGTGCAGAGGGTCATTTTCGGCATGCAGGTCTGACCATTGAGTATTCACATGAGACGTTCTAAGGTGCAGTAAGCTACTTGGCGAGAGATTCGTACAGCATTGTTGACTAAGCGTCTTACTAGGTAACTATGGCTATTCGTAGTATATTCGATACTTAGCCGGCTATACCAGTCATAACAAAAAGTATATTTTAAATATTGCAGCTTTGCCATCACGATTGCATCTCCTGCACCCAGTCATTGATTTCAGTGACAAACCGGCATGCAGCCCCCAGTTTCACGCCTTAGTTAATGAAAAAGCCAGAGTCTTGATCTTGGTAAATCTGCTTCAGGTCAAGGCAATTGTTCAAGGCTATATCACGTGCTTTAATAATATTGTCCTTGAAGCTTTCAGTATTCACTCGCGAGAGTTGCCATGCAGCGTAGTTCTCTACTGCCACTTCCAACAGACCGGAGACATTGATAGAACTACTAGGCGGCGAGGAATCGAGTGCCGGTGGTTCCGCAGCAGCTGGTGGGGATATAGCCATCGACCGAGGCGGTGGCGTGGGGAGGACGTTAATATTGATTGGAAATAGAGATCCACTTGCAGGATGCCCAGGGACCTTCTGTTATTATTCCAGCCGCTGCTGCTCCTCGGCATACAACTGCTCACGGATGTTGTCGGGCACATCATCGTGGCATTCAATGACACCCCCCTCCTGCTCCACATACCTAACCAGCTTCCTCAAATAGTGTGTGCGCAATCTATAATACTTTTTACCGACAGGGTCCTGCCAGCAATATTGCGATTCGAGGCAGCACGGGGAGCCAGGACAGCGCATTACTCTGTACACGTCCCGCCAGGCCGAGGGCTGCCCCGAAACCTGTTCCGCGTCAATCTCAGCGTCTCGTGCATGGAGCATTCTTCTGGTCACTGAGGTTTGTCCTCTTTTGTCAGCGCCATTCGAAGGCTGATCGGAATCTAGATAGTTAATCAAGATACAGAGCCTAAGCCTTTTGCCTTGCTGAAATAGATTTTCCCACATCGTGAGTTGCTTTTAAATAGCTGTCCAGTCAACATCAGTTTTCTCAAAGCGCTTGACGAGATCGCGCTGTGAGCGATCATTTACAGACACCACTACTGTAGTGTCGTCTAGTCTCACCCGTCGGTTACAAGCTATCTTCCGACGTAGTAGATCTTCCGCTTTCTGCTTTATTCCTGACCAGTAGGAGTTGGGATCCAAACCCAGATCTTGTTCCGTGTCCTTCGCTACCACGCGGTTATTGAGAATTACTCTCCATTCAATCGAATATCGGACCATTAAATATTGTTCACCGCCATCTATTCCTGCAAGATCCCACTCCGTGTCTCGAATATAATCCTGAAGCGGCGAATGACGCAAGGGGGTGGAGCTTCGACGCCCACGACTAAGAGACGGGCTGTATCCGGACGGCGTGCCATCGCGGCTAAAGATTCCAGGAGTGGGAGCATACGAAGGGGTGCATTCGCCTGGAGCAAGGTAACGAGCCGGAGAGGCAGTTTCACTTATTGGGCTAAGTGCCACGTCATCAAGGCAATATATCCCGCCGAAGAGCCTATTGTTGGGAACGGTGAAATGTTAGCTGGGGAAAAGCGGTCCTTCGCATGATCCATTTGGAGGACCAAGGGCAGTTTCTGACAGGCTAAATAGGATAATAAGCAGAGCAATATGCGCTGCACTACTCATGCTGTTCGTGTGGTACTAGTCCATGCGATGTATGATGGGAACATGGAGGTGAGGAGGGGCATCGTCTGCGTGCCATGGATACAGTCACGGTGCCTACTCAGGTTCCAGATCCTTCCAAGCCACGTGATAGGGCATGCGAAACGTATCTTCACGTGACTCTGAGCTACCAGTAGGTCTGGACCAAAGGAATAGGTGTCCTATATTAGTACCCTTATCTTCCTTGCGTCAGTTAAGGGCAAGTTGTCCACGACGAGTCAATTACTTCTAATACATTCCAACAGGACGTATGTACCTGAACACACCTCTATCTGCGAATTGTATGCCAGAGCTCTCCGTGACACGGGCTTTGTCGTTACCCCCGGTCTCGGGCCGCTGTAAGCCCGACGAACCTCTCTTCGCGGCCACGCTCCTCGGCTGATCCTATTACCCGTGGCCGTAGACACGATTCGAAGAAAAGTGCAGGGACTGAGAGCTCGCCGCAGTATTTCTCTGCGTAGTATTATACCAGCTCTAGTATCCTAGAAACGCTTTTCTCTCTTTTGTCACGCAGGTGAAGAAGCTAAGACTGAGATGCCGATCGCCGCAATGGCGGACGTTTCACAAATCCCTATCTTCCAATCACGTAGCAGACATGGCTGTGGCTGGCTAAAGACGAGCTGGCAAATCCTTGTCCTTCAGCCGTGCCAGCTCATTAGAATGTGTTTTAAAAATAGAACATGCGTAGTTTCCCACAACAAACAACTAGTCCGTACTGCTTTATAAATCAGGTCGGCGGAGCTGTTATTTGTCGCCGGTCGAAGGTGGGGTAGAGCTGATCTCTTCGGAGTTACATGCACGGCTCGGACTTACTTGAGGGATCAGTCCCACATTTTCTTGTGACTATTTCTAGGCCACCCCCGCTTTTGCCTTCATCTTCTGGCCTGTTTGAAACGTCCCGTGGAATACATTGTGAAACTGCACAAGCTTTGTTGATGAATCTAGACGACATCATCTAGGACCAATACACATTTATTACACATATGTGGGAAATGTCCTCAACACATGAACAAGGTTTAAATATGCTTGTTCCCTCTTCCACTTACTCACCACTTCCACCGAAGTCATATACACGATTGATCCGCCTTTTGCCAGACGAGGATAAGGACGCCCCAATCAGATGCGAACTTTTCAGCTACAATCTATCACGCTCAAGCAACGGGGGGCATCTTTATGAGGCACTTTCCTATGTTTGGGGAAGCCCAGCCAGATCCCGTTCCATCATCCTCAATGGCTGTCCTTTTCCAATAACGGAAAGCCTTCACACCGCATTGTTACACCTCCGGGACAGTCAGCTAGACAGAGTATTATGGGTTGATGCGATATGCATAAATCAGGCTGATGACGGTGAGAAAAGCAAGCAGATCCCACTCATGCGGATGATCTATGCACAAGCCAGACGTGTTGTTGTCTGGCTGGGGGAGAGTCAGGAATACGGGGATAGAGCACTTTTTCAACTTGGTCTTCTCGGCAGACAGAAAAAGATTTCAGTGCGAGTAGGAGAAAAAGTCCGTGAGGAATGCGAGAAGTTGTTACAACGAGACTGGTTTCGCCGTATCTGGGTATGTTAATCCTATCAGATAAAAGCAAGGGTGCTAATAACCTGTCTTAGGTGCTGCAAGAAGTGGGGGTCGCTCAATCTATTTCTATCATGTGTGGTACTGTTCAGATCAACGGACATAATTTTTGTGAGGGCCTAGATAATCTGGAGCCTTCTTCCACACTCATGGCCAGAATAAGCCCGGTCTCTTTTCTTATCCGAGGTGCATCTTTCCGGTCTTATAACGATTACCATTCCACTGCTTCGCTTTTGATTGGTGAACTGGTTAGTATGTACCGCAATCACAAGGCAACTAAACAGCATGACAAAATTTATGCATTGCTGGGCTTAAGTTCAGACTCGGATAGTGCTGCCTTGGTCCCAGATTATGAGCTTCCATGGCATGAGGTCTTCAGGCGAGTCACACAACATATTTTTCCGAAATGTTCTGTGGAGATATGCTATGGGTCAGAAACAGCTATTATCAATGGTAAAGGATGGATTTTGGGTTATATCTATTCAACCAGCGACTCTCTACAAGACAGTCAACAAACTTTCAAGGTTGCTTTTAATCAAACTTGCCAGAAGCTGGGATATCGTGATAAGTGGAAGGCTGGATGGAGTCTACAAGCTTCTGGAGAGTTACTTCAAGATGGTGATATTATCTGTCTTCTTGAAGGCCTGTCACAGCCAAGTGTACTCAGATTATGTGCCGATTACTACACGGTGGTAACACCTGTGGTGAGACCTAAGCAACAGGTACAGAATACCGAGGATGATGTGACGGTCCGTAAAATCTGTTTTGCACATGATCTGTGTGATATTTTCATGGGCTGGAAGGTATCCGAGCCGGAACATGAGCCTGATGGGGAATGCCTATCAAAGCTTACTGAGATTACACCAAAGTATTCTAAAGAACACTGTGAAGCTGAGCGAAGACTGAACTATACAACGACTGTTATGGTAGATGCTGCCATGCAGTTAGTGAAACTGGGAGAAACTGGAAAAAGAGCATTGGATAATATGCTACCCAAGGGCAGGATGAAAGGCGTAGATACTAATATTCTTCTCTGGCCAAGTGACGGCAGAGTCTCCGAGGATTTGATAACTGCAGCTGAGGCAGTTCTGTGGCAAAAGCATGAGTCCCCCTATGCCTGGCAGAAGGTGCTCAGAGTTGCAGTACGGGATACTCGACCCTGCGGATTTATTGTTACAAGCATTCTCCTGCAGCGACTACAGGACAAGCTACCAGTTTCTGAAGAGGTGGTCAAGGCAGAGAACTTCGGGATCCCTCTGAACGCAGTCTCCGCAATCACATGGTTGATCAGCGCTTGTTCTTTCGTTGCGTCTATCGTTACGCGTGGGGGGCTCCACCACGGTGGGACCACGTACGGCAACCTTATTTCAACGTCCTGCAAGTCGATGTCCCCGCGGAGAAGCAGTTCCTCCTCCGCGTGTTCCAGCGGGGTGCGTAGGTTTAGCTGTCGGTGGTGGACCCTGCGTTTAACGATTCCTTCGTAGGCTGGGGAGGTGGCGACCCGCGTGGCCGACTTGAGTCGTGCGTCCCGGAGACGTTGAGCCATCGGCGTCAGGTGGAGTTCGGCGTTGAATGCGCAGCCGGCCACTACTTTGAAACCCCCGCTCATCGCGTGGCCGGCCCTGCGCTGGATGGCGTTGAGCGTTTGTAGTTGCTTATCATGACGCTGCATCTGCCCTGGATGCGGGGAAGCTGCCAGATCGGGGCTGCGTAGAGGGCCCTTGGAGCGATGCAGGCGTTGTACAGGGTCCGTTTCTCAAAGAGTGACAGTCCCCACTTGGAGCCCCCGAGTGCTGACATCGCTTGCAGGCCCTTCGTGCAGCGTTAATCGACCGATTTCATGTGTTCCTCGAAGTTGAGGTGTTGGTCCAGGATCACCCCGAGGAGCTTCGCAGATTCGCTCGGGTTCACGATCCTGCCTCCGCCGAGGTCGAGGGTCGCGTCGTCGGGGGCCTGGACGACCGGCTCACGCCTGCGTCCTGTTGCTGGGGGCCGGAAGTGTACTAACGTGAATTTCTCTGGGGCAAAGACTGACGCATGTGTCCTAGACCAGACTTCACACGTATCTGTAAAGCGCAGCGCGAGTGAACGGCAGTTCTCCTCCTCTGTCGTCCCCTGCGCTACCATTGTGGAGTCGTCAATGTAGCCGATGTTGCTAGGCGAGCTGCCGACCAGATCCGCGTTGTAGAATAGGTAGAGGATCGGGGACAGCGGTGAGCCTTGCGGAATTCCGGTGTTGACCTTGGCCTTGGGGCGGTGGTAGTCTGGCAGCTCCAGTGTAGTGTAGCGGTCCTGTAGGAACGATGCGATCCAGTTGACTAGTCTGGTAGGGACCCCGCGTCTCTTGAGGTTATGCAGCAGTCGTGCGAGGGACACGTTGTCGAAGGCCCCGGAGATGCCCAGGAACAGTGCCGTGGCGATTTTACCCTGTTTCCATGCCGTTTTGATGGTTTCTATCATGGCATACAGCGCCGTCTCTGTTCCCTGGCCCTTGCGGCCCCCGTAGTGGTTCTCTGGAAGCAGGTGGTACTGTTCCGCGAAGTAGCTGAGTCGAACTGCCACGCAGGCTTCGAGCACCTTGCCCATGGTGTTGAGGAGCGCGATGCGGCGGTACGCTTTCGGTTTAGAGTAGTCATCCTTCCCGGGTTTCCTCAGTGCAATCGTTTTGACCACGCGGAAGTGGTCCGGGCAGAGCCCCGCGGTCAGGCATTCGTTGAATAGCGCTGTGAGTCTCGGTGTCAGGAGTTCCTCCAGGCCTTGTAGGACCCGGTTGGGGAATCCGTCCGGGCCCGGAGCCTTGTCTGCTCCCGGACGCTTGATCGCGAAGCGTACCTCTACTTCTGCCAGAGGGGACATGTTGATGGGTTCGGGGTATTCGTAATCGATGGTATCCGAGAGGTCGGCTTCCGGTGGTGGTGGAAAGAATGCTTCCGTGAGGATCTGCGCTTTCTGCTCCGGCTCGTAGTGTAGGACACCATCTTTGAGCAGGGGTGGGGTGTAAGCCTCGTACGGTGAGCGGTCCTTGGCCCATTTGGACAGGCCCCAGAGTTGGGCGATACTCCCGGAGGCTTCGGTGACGCGGTCCCTATGTGCCTACATGCGGAAGTGCTGGATTCTCTTGCGTGCCTCCTTTTCCTTGTTGCACTCCCTCTGCATTTCCTCCGGCGCTTCTGTTTGATGGTGTGCCTGCCAGCGGACCAGGTCGCGGCGTGCCCTTTTAGCGGTTTTCTGTATTTCACGGCATGCCGGTGTGAAGCCCGGGCGGGACAGTGTAGTCGGGCGGGACCACGGGGTTGACGACTCGATCGCCTGGCTGAGGACCTCTGCTAGGTGGAGGACCCTCTCGTTGAGGGTGCCTCCCCTCTGGTCCCATGTCGCCAGTCCTTGTTCGGCCGATTCCTTGAGTTTCTTGAGATCCATGGCTTTCCAGTTACGCTTCGGGGCGGGTGGCTTGACGTGTAGCCTGACGTTGAGTTCGATCTCGACCGGTTCGTGGTCTGAGATGCCTGTGAGTTGTTCTACGACGCGTACGTGGCGGGTTTAATTCTGAAGATCCCATGACGTGAAGCATAGGTCCAGCGTTGTCCCCAGGCTCGGGCAGGCCCTGTCTCCCGGTTCCGCGTCCCCCCGGGCTGTACGAGGCAGCGGTTCCTGCCGTGTTGTGGTCGTCTGCGGGTCCCCGTTCCGCCTATGGGCCATGGCCGGTCGTGCGATCAGCCCTCGGGGGGTTGCCAGGGACAGCGGCGTTTGCTCGATGAGGCTCTTGAGGTCGTCTGCGCGTTGGGCGTTATTCGCGGGCTTTGGGTGCCCTGCGTTGCTCCACAGCGGGTCGTGGATGTTAAAGTCTCCGAGTATAATATGCTGTTTCTCCCCTGCCATGTCGTTCGCTTTCCGGAGGGCCTTAGTCAGGTCGCGGACGCCTTCATTGTCTTCGCTCATTGGGGGGTTGTAAACATTGTGGATGAAGATTTTGACCGCTTCGGCCGTTACGATATATATTGTCAGGACGTGTTGACTGTATTATGCCAGGGAGTATTGAATGCCCTTTCGGACGTATGTGCATATTTTCAGTTTCCCGGGGCGTTCCACCCTGGCCCAGACCAGGTTGAAATGTGCCTTGGCCTCTGTGGGGAAGTGTGTGGTGTCTATGAAGGGGCAAATCTAGGGCTCCTGGATGGCGAGTATGTCGTACTCCGTGATCCTCTCGTCCCGCAGAAGCGGTGCCATCGCGTTGTCAATCGAGCGCTCGACATTATATTGTAGTAGCCGCAGGGACGGTCTGTCGGTTTCGGCCACTTCGTCGCGGGGGGCCTGGGGTTGTCGGGGTTGTCGGGGTAGCGGTTGGAGGGACGTTTCCGCTGCCCCTGCTGGCTGCTTCAGTATCCGAGCTGCGGAGCTTCCTACTGGCGGCCGGCTGCCTTTCCCCTTTCGTGGCATTCTGTACTTTCGCGTACGATTTGACTTCGCTCAGGGGTCTCCTGTTCCCGGTGAGACCCTTCGCGAACATCTTTTCCCGGTGGGTAGTGCTGCGCTGCGCGGACCACCCTGCCCTGCGGGGGGATCGTTGTTCCGGTGTCAGTTGCGGGATGTCACGTTGTCCGGTGCTGTACTGTCTTGTCCGTGGTCTCTTGATTGATGCCTGGTCCCTGTCCGATCTCGTTTCCGATCTTCGTTTGCGGGGGCTGTCTGGGGGCCCTGTGGATGATGCCAGTACTGATGCAGCCGACTCTGAGTCCGATGCTGAGGATTGTCGGGCTGGGTCTCCAGCGTCGCTGTCGGTGTTATTAGTGATCCGGGGCTCGGTTTCGCTTTCGGAGGAGTGCTCTGGGCCGGATGGTGGATCGGAGTCTTCAGAGCTTGTAGAATCCCTATCTGAGTGGGCTGCTCCCGCTTTGGTTGGCCGTGTTGGCGGGGAGTCGGGGTCTTCGGAGGGACTGGGCGACTCCTCTTCCTGCGTGCTGGATGATGTTTCTGAATCTTCCAGACTCTTGCGGTGGGTCCCTGTACTTGCCGTCTGGTGGAGCGTGAGGGTGTTAGTCATCTGGGTAGCAATAAGTGAGCTTGACGTCGTCGGTGCGTTGGTCTCAGAAGTGTGTTTGTGACGGTTCGACCTCCTCCGGCTGGTCGGAGGTCTCGAAGATTCTGAGACCTCTGATTCGCTTCTGTCAGAGGGCACTGTCACTTCGGAGTCCGTCTACGGCGCTCCTCGGGCTGGTCCCGGCTGTTCCCTGGCTGGGGGAATCGGGGGTGGTCGTGTCGGGGCCACTTCCTGCGTTGGGGGTGGACCGCCACGGGTTTCTGGATGGTATTTAGACTTGTGTTTCCGTATGTAATTGACCTGTTCCAAGGCCTTTTTGCGTGTGCGGCATTCCTGGTCGTTGGCAGTATGCGGACCCTGGCAGTTGGCGCACCTAAGGTTAGTTCGATCCGGACACTCCGTCTTGTCATGGGGCCCTGCGCAGTAGAGACAACAGGTATAGGAGGTGCAGCAGCGTCGGACGTGTCCGAAGGATTGGCACTGGACGCACTGCACCAGACGCCCATTGGGGTCATAGCGTTCGGTTCGCAACGGGGTGCTGTTCAGGTAGAGGACGCCTGCCCGCAGGATCGCGTTCGCGTCCTCCGGCCGGTGGAAGCCCACGATCAGCGAGCTCTTGGGCTTGGATGCCCTCGGTGCTTTACGGTCGCCTGCCCAGCCTACGTAGAGGACGCACGCTCCCGGCACTTGCGGGTTCTGGTCCATAATCTGTTGCTTGGCCACCCCGTTGGTCAGAGATTGCTTGGTGAACCAGTCCCTCGGTACGCTGTGGACGAGGATTGACCAGCAGTCACTGATGGTTCGTGTCCGTTGCCCTTGCTTAAGCCGGAACGTCCACCTGTCACCATGGGCTACCAGCGTCTCCGCATCCTCACGGCTGGAGGTGTAGATGTCAAGGTCCCCTGATGGGAGCACCGCCACCGCGCCGACTTGCACCGTCATGATGGATACGCAGATAGCCGTTTGCACCTCCTGGCGGATGGCCTGATTAGGGACTCCACGGTACGGAGGTGCTACGTGGTCCCAGCGTACCCGCACGCGTCTCTCGTTGTTCCGGTGGTCCTGCGTTTCCTTGAGTGCCCCGACCCCGTCTCCCGCGAGGGCCTCCATGCCCGTGCTTGGAGGGGTGAGATCGCGGGGGCCTGGTTGGGTGGACTTTCTCGGAGTGCTGGAGCCGGACGACGGGCTGGTCCACGACGATGCTGACAGGTTGGGGGAGGAGTCCGGGGATGAGCTTGACGTGTTCCCGAACTGGGACGTCCGGGCTTCGATCCGGTCCTGGGCTGTCCGGATGACCTGGCGGTTATGCACAATGCCATCGTTCGACACCGCCCGGAGCACCGTAATCACCGCATCGGCGAGATCTGCTACGGCTGATGCTTGCAGACGCCCGTTCGGGAACTGACTAGCGTGCCCTTTTAAGGCATCACAGTACTTGCGGAGTTCGTACATCGCTTCGACGGCGGGGTGTTCGCGTAGCGCCGGGAGGCCCGGCCACTTCTTGGACGCCATAGTCACTCACTGGTACGAGTTGCGGCAATCCTGAAGGGTGTGTCAACTTAACGGGGATGACTAAAAGGGGGAGATGGTCACGGGATGTGTCCGATAGGTCCTAGTGACGAGTCTTAGGAGATCGGCAGGCGGTGCCTTACTGCCAGCGCTTATGCTTACCCCCAGAGGTCCGTCTGATCACTGCCTGTTTGGGGTCACCAACGAGTACGACTTGCGCAGGCAGGAGAGCAGGGTCTGTGTCCTGATGCCGCTGTTGTTTGTTGTTCTTCCCGAACGGGAGAAACTGAGGCGGTGGCGTCCGCTATCGGGTCCGTCACACCTATGGCCCTGGCCCTGGGGGTTCTCGGGGTCAAACGGGGCCCCCGTTGTCGGGGGTGGTCGGGGGCCTGTATGGCTGGCTCTTTGGGGGTGTTGTTCTGGTTGGGGGTCCCGCCCGGCTGGCCTGAGTCGGTTGTGTGGCTGGCATGGCTCTGACTGCGCGTAGGAGGTTTCTGCTTGTGGGATGCCTGGTTGAGGCGTGTTCCGGGGTGTTGTTGTAGGACGCGTTGGCGGCGTATAAATGCTCATTGGTTCCTGCGATTCCGCTCGCCTCTTCGAGCGGCGGTGGAAGGGCCGCGAAGAGGTGAGTGGGTGTCGGATGACTAATACCCTCGGCCTCATAGATAGGATCGCGTAGCTAGACAATCAATCCTATGAGCTGCAAGGCTTCACCTCCAACATCAACGTCAAGCACAGCCGCAGCTGTGCACTTGAAGGCCCCACTGATCAAGATATCCGCACGTCGCTGGATCTTCGTGAATTCCGCCTCCACTTGAGCCCATAGCTTGACTGGGATCTTTCGGCTGGTAGGGCTGTACCACACGGTTATTCTATAGAGCAGCTGTGGGATTATAACTGTGCCGTAGATATGATGCATAAGAGCGACGGAAGTACCCTATATGGAGTCTGCAATGTACTGGAGGGCTTCAAGGTTCCTGCTTGCCTTGACTACAGCCTTGGCTCGGTGGGTGTTGAATAAAAGAGCCTTGTTAAGCCAGATACTGAAGTATCGGGCTGATTCAGAGGGTTGAATGGCAGTCAGAGGGGTAGTCAATCCCAGAGAGGCAGGAATTATAACAGGTAATCAGTTGTGTCCTTCTTATTTAATGGATATTTTCTATATATCTTCCGGATCAGGGAGTACTTCACTTGGCTTATCAGGATTAGGACCAGAGACATAATGGTTCCTAAAGTGTATAAGTTCGAATTTATCAGGGGTAAACCTTGATGTGTGGTGTTGTGATTACTCATTGGCTTTAATGAAGGTGTTTTCAAGCGGCTGTTTGTTAGTAGTGTAGTTTCTGGAGATAGCTATAATAGCTGTATCATTGATCCAGCTGAATACCAAGGATTCCCCCGTTGGAGACTATTGCCAGCATCCGCGGAGCAGAGGAGTATTAAATAGCAGGAACAGGATCGGGGAGATTAGGGACCCCTGTGTGAGGCCTCGGCCTCTCATGCCTCTCCACGTGACCCCACGAGCACGACGAGTGCCTACGATCCTTCGGAAGCTGTAGCAGTTGCAGGGCCAACTGATCAGAGAACAGGAAGAACGCGAGCAGAGAAGGGAGTTAGTAGAGAGCTGGACGGAAGATGACAAGTGTACAGAGGAACTGGCCGGACGCACAGACTCTAACGACAGATATATATCTGCCAGTCGTCTGCAGTAGATAGTTCCTTTCCTTTCTTCTTCAGCTTTTCTGAATCCTTACCGGTCTTCCGGATACCGGTGTCACCACCTACACTTTTTGATTGTTTCAGCAATCCCAAGATGAATCCACGCTAGACCTAACCAAGAACCGGATGGAACAATGGTGTTCCATTACACGACTGTGTACTGTAATAACAATATGCTGAGTATGGTAATCTATAGAAACATTTAGACTAGTATAAGTAGCAAACTGGGCTTGATTACTGAATAATCTAGAAATCACAGGACGGTTTTTATTGTACCAAGTAATAGTATATAGGCGTTGCACATCCCAGGCCCTTCTTTTGTTAAGAGATTGGAAAATAAGAGACTGGAGTAGAGTAGTGTACAAAGATATTTTTCTATTGAAAATTAAATCGTAGGATTGGAACGCGCCCATCTGCTGACCCAAGGGCAAGCGTAGTATCCTTGATAGCAAAACAGCAAGAACAACGATAGTAAGTAGGAAGCCACAGGACCCTTTCATCTCGAAGAGAGACCCAAGAATCCGCGACAGATATAGAATAACTGGTAGTAGAGTGGTTTACCACCGAGGAGATCGAGCCGGAATGGCCGGTCAGCGTGCGTTGCTCGACGCCCGTGGCCGTGTTCCAGAGCTTGATGGTGCCAACGTCCGAGCACGACATCAGTGTACAGCCGTCCGGCGAGAAGGCCACCGACATGACTGAGCGGGAATGGCCGGTCAGCGTGCGCTGCTCGACACCTGTGGCCGTATTCCAGAGCTTGACGGTGCTGTCGTATGCGCCTGACGCCAGCGTGCAGCCGTCCGGTGAGAAGGCCACCGAGGGAACTATGCTGGAATGGCCAGTTAGTGTACGTTGCTTGACGCCCGTGGCTGTGTCCCAGAGCTTGATAGTGCTGTCCGCCGAGCCCGACGCCAGCGTGCGGCCGTCCGGCGAGAAGGCCACCGAGAGGACCCAGTGGGAATGGCCGGTCAGCGTGCGCTGCTCGACGCCCGTGGCCGTGTCCCAGAGCTTGATGGTGCCGTCGTGCGAGCCCGACGCCAGCGTGCGGCCGTCCGGTGAGAAGGCTACTGACCAGACTATATCAGAATGGCCGGTAAGCGTGCGCTGCTCGACGCCCGTGGCTGTGTTCCAGAGCTTGACGGTGCCAAAGTCCGAGCCCGACGCCAGCGTACAGCCGTCCGGTGAGAAAGCCACTGAGGGAACTATGCTGGCATGGCCGGTCAGCGTGCGCTGTTCGACGCCCGTGGCCGTGTCCCAGAGCTTGATGGTGCCGTCGTGCGAGCCCGTCGCCAGCGTGCGGCCGTCCGGTGAGAAGGCCACCGAGAGGACTGACATGGAATGGCCTTCAAATGTCTGTAAATTTGAGCTCCAGGAGTCTTCTACTGCTGTTTCAAGTCCCAGCTGATCTTTAACTTTGCCGTAAAATATCTTCTTTATAATACTTTTAGTCGGTGCAAATATAAGACCAGTGCGGTAGAGCTGTAGTGGAGCGATCCCTGCCATATAGCTATTTTGACGAGTAAATCTTTCTGCATCATAGAAAAAATCTGATAACTCGGAACCAACTTGCGTCTGATTAAGAATTAGCTAGCGTCCCGAGCAGAGACTATAAACTTACCCATACTCTCGACTTTAATATATTGATTAATCCTACGGCTTCCGATATTCCTCCTATAAGAGCTAGTACCTCCAACCAGTGAAGGAAGTGCTCCTTGAGAAAAGAGAGAACATCACAGTCCAGGATCTGATCTTTGCTCTGTTCAAGATGATGAACCCAGTACCGACAGGCGTATTATATCTGGGGTAACATATTGTTCAACAACCTCGGTGTCAATATCCTCTTGCTGTGTTCCGTAACTTTGCAACTCGCATATGTTCTGTTTTAGCTGGGCTTTCATAAGCCGGATACAATGTGATACTATCTTCGCGTGTGTCTCCTGTTCATGAATTCGGAATATGGTTTCCGTGCTAACCAGAAAATCTCGGAATGATAAATGCAAGATTCGGACTGGTGCTCTGAGATTATCTGGCACATGAAGAACTGCGTGAAATCTATTCAATCGATTGCTGATAACATCCTCTGATACTGAAATCAGCTGCCCCAGAGTTATCACTGAAAGAGGAGTAGCGAGTAGAGTAATCACTCCGATAATATCCTGAAACTCTTGCAAGAGTTGCCTGGTGTCTCCCTCATTCTTCGAGATAAGGAGTTGATTTAACACGGGAATGTATGTTCTATCCATCTCGGATGCTGCTGCTGCTGCTTCATCATTAAGAACAGCTGTGAGACGGCTATCAGGAAGCCAGTCTATATCACCAATAAATCGACAAAGAGTAGCAGCAAAGATGAATAGAGGAACAGCCATTTGCACTAGCTTTTCTCTCTTTTCATCTCCCGGCCAATTCAGTGGAAGAGAGCGATCATGCTGTATCTTCGAGAGTTTATATTCCAGGAACACGCGAATATCATGTTCAATCATAGGCTTAGGCAGCGTATGGAGAACCAGATCACAATGATTCTGGTGGTTGTTGAAGCCATAGCGGATTGGAAATTCAGGTCGACTGGCCAGGAACACTCGAAGACATACAGATTTGATATCCTGCATCTTGAATAAGAGGTGAAGAATAAGTTGTAAGTCACTATCTCCGTCACATTCATCCAAGGCGTCAATAATGATTATGATTGTTGGACTCTGGTCAGAGTGCAGTTTCATGAGTGGTTGATAAAGAAGCTTCTCAAACTGTATATTAAGAGATTTTGTCATAATCTCCGAATTGATCTCGACAGCACGCAGGACCTCATTCTTCAATTCTGGACGCCCATTCACTAATTGTCTTGTAATAGTTGATATGAAGCGTTTTGAATTACCACGGTCAGCTTCACCTCTCTTGAAAAAGAATGTAGCACCAAGGAGTCCCTTCTCCTGAAAAGATTGAGCAACAGTCCGTGCTATAGTAGACTTTCCAGTCCCCGCTCCTCCGTTCAACCAGAAGATGAATGGACCTTCCGATTGGGCCCACGTTGAGATCTGCTTGAGAAGATGTGTTCTGGTTTTTGGAAGACAAAAATCCTCATGCTGATGTGCAAAAGAATCAAATGATGCTCCTTCTGCAAAACTCAATTTGTCCAGATAAGACTGTGCAAGAAGTTGATTTGTAGAATCAGCTAATCCATTAATCCTGTGCAAGATATTATTCGCATCCTGTTCATGGTGAAGGTAATGATCCAATGATATCCATTGATTTAACTTAACCCTTTCATCCTCAGCCACAGTCTGAAGTGTGGTGAGTGATTGCTGAAGATTATCAGTCACCGTGTTGAGTACCTTCCGTCCGATGCTCGCGTCATGCATTTGCTGTATCTGGGCTGTATAGCATAGAATAGCTTTATACAGTCTGATCAGTATCTTTTCAATAAGATGACTGTTTCTGATGCTGTTTCTATTTTCGTAGAAATTCTTCTCGACAAAAGCTCCGTAAGTAAGAATTTCTGCCAGGTACTCTGATGATCCAAACAAGACTTCGCGAGATTCGAAGTAGCTTTTCGCCATCTAGAAAACTCATAAGAGAATGTATCAGTAACAGCTTCTAATATACTGAGTATAAATTCATACTGTTAGACCAAGTGAGACAATATTCCACACACTAGCTGCATGCTGCGTCGGGTCGAGTGCAGCCACTGCATCTATAATATCTTTGAATGAAAGTGCTGCATTCACAATTTTCCGTGAAGCCTTGTGAAAGTTCCCATCTGCTGTCTGGTGATACTTTTTATACTCCGCCTCTGTTGTTTGGATAACTTGATCAATTGAACTTCTCAAAGAATTATTCTCATCACCTGGCTTGATCGAATTCTTATTTAATGACAAAATTTGCCGCTGCGTCTCATCAAGCTGATCATAAGCGGCTTGCCATAAGTCTCGCGGCTGCGAAAGCTGTGTTAACTGAATAGGCTGGTCTGCAGGCCTGTGAGGGACTGGCTGGACAATATCGGTAATGGGATCCTCTTGGGTCTCTTTCAACCTATTTTCAGTTGTCGGCTTCTCAGTCTTTTTCTGCCGGTGAAATAGATGATTGAAACAATTGCCGAGGCTTGACATCTTTATTAAATGTGTGAAAGACTGTTTTGCAATGAATCGTGTTGAAGTTATTAAAGTTAGAAGATCTCGGGGGAAGAGCAGTAGAAGAGGGGGAAGCTGCCATCGTCAGTCGATACTCGCGCCAAACTAGTGGCTGAGCTGGCATAGCTGAATGATAAGCATAACCCCTCCTTGAGTTAGCCAGTCACGGCCTACCCTGCAGTGGCACTCGAAGAGGCGGGGTTTCCTGCCCCGTCTACAACCGAAGCCACATGACATGGTATTCATGTCGGATAATAGACACGTACCATTGCCTGCTCGGGGGTTCGATTGCTTAGTTATAACTTGGGAAGCTAGATATATTGGTTGAGGGGCTGTAATGGCTGTGACGGCAGCCCTGTTCGGAATCATGTGACCATGTTTGTTTCGTTTGCCGTGTTGTCGTTTTCTTCTAGCGAGCGAGCGCCCACAACACTTCTTGTTTTCCTTTTTCCCCTCTACGCTTGAGGTTCTAGGGTAGTTAGAACCAATACGACTTCATTTTGCTGTGTTGAATGGCTGTCTCAATGGCCACCTTGTGACGGCGGCTCTGTTTAGGATCATGTGACCATGTTTGTTTCGTTTGCTTTGCCATCGTTTTCTTCAAGCGAGCACCCACAACACTTCTTGTTTTCCTTTTTTCCTCCTTACGCTTAAAGTTCTAGAGTAGTTAGCACCAATACGACCGCATTTTGTTGTGTTGAACGGCCGCCTCAGGAGTCAGATAGAAGCATATAGGGCCGAGATGGCAAACCGCAGGCGGAGGTAAGGCCAGGGACTCTTGAATCAATCCGGCGAGGTCCCGTCGATCGACGAATGACCGAGGCATTGGGGGAAGACGGTGGGTAGCTAGCATCACATATAGCGGGCTTATTAGGCTAATGTGACGGCAGCGACGTTCCATATTACCTGACGCGTACGTCAGGTTGTTTGCTCTGTTTGCTTCGCTGTCGCCAGTGTTGTTTTCTTTAGCGAATGCCTACGACCCATTTTGTCTTCTCTTCCTCCTCTCCACGCTTAAAGTCATAGAGTATTTAGCACCAATACAGTATGTCCGGATACCGGTGTCACCACTTACTCTTTTTGATTGGTTCAGCAACCCTGACCTGAAACTGCACTAAACTATGTTTGGATGTCAGGCAGGATAATCTTCAACCCGCAGCTGTATGGTAAATTACAATCTATACCATGACCAAATACTGTATTAATGACTAAGCTCCACGTGCCTTTAACCCATAATCCACGTGCCCGACACATCTTACCAACACCGTACTGACACTTGGTTACTGCTTGCAATTCAAGCAACACAATGGCTCCCAATTTAGCTCAATCGACGCTTGACCTCATCCACGATATGCTGGTCAGCGGTGAATTAACCACATCACAAATGGCTAAAACTGCTAATTGCAGTAAACGCGCAATATTCCGCCTCCGCTCTAATCTTCGATTGTTTGGCACTCTCAAAGCCCCTCCGATAAAAGGCGGACGCCCGCGGAAGTTAACTCCACCAATGCTAGAAGCCCTTTGCGATCATCTGATAGAAAAGCCAGGTCTGTACCTGCACGAAATGGAACTCTTTCTGCTGGACGAATTTGACATACGTGTGCCGAGGTCAACTATCAGTGATGCTCTCCGTCAGTCCGGCTGGTCTAGAAAGGAATGTCGGCAGCAAGCGAGAGAACGAAATGCCGATTTACGTGATGATTATATGCATCTGATTTCGGAATTCCAGTCGTTCCACTTGGTTTATGTGGACGAGTCTGGATGTGACAAAAGAGTAGGCTTTCGAAGAAGCGGGTGGTCTCCGAGTGGTACCACACCGGTTCAGGTGTCAAGATTTCACCGGGATCAGCGCTACCAAATACTCCCTGCTTACGCACAAGACGGTGTTATACTTGCTAGAATTTTTCGAGGCTCAACCGATGCATCATTCTTTGAGGATTTTATTGAAGAACTACTTCAGCATTGCGGGAAGTGGCCCGAGCCCAAATCTGTACTTGTGATGGATAATGCGTCCTTTCACCGTTCTGATAAGGTAGAGCAGATGTGCTGCGAAAAAGGTGTCAAGTTGGTATATTTGCCGCCCTATTCACCGGACCTAAACCCCATAGAGGAGTTCTTTGCCGAGCTTAAGGCTTTTATTCGGCGGAATTGGCAGGCGTACGAGGATAATACGGAGCAGGGGTTCACAGCGTTCTTGGAGTGGTGCGTTGATAAGGTTGGAGCAAAGCAGCAAAGTGCAGAGGGTCATTTTCGGCATGCAGGTCTGACCATTGAGTATTCACATGAGACGTTCTAAGGTGCAGTAAGCTACTTGGCGAGAGATTCGTACAGCATTGTTGACTAAGCGTCTTACTAGGTAACTATGGCTATTCGTAGTATATTCGATACTTAGCCGGCTATACCAGTCATAACAAAAAGTATATTTTAAATATTGCAGCTTTGCCATCACGATTGCATCTCCTGCACCCAGTCATTGATTTCAGTGACAAACCGGCATGCAGCCCCCAGTTTCACGCCTTAGTTAATGAAAAAGCCAGAGTCTTGATCTTGGTAAATCTGCTTCAGGTCAAGGCAATTGTTCAAGGCTATATCACGTGCTTTAATAATATTGTCCTTGAAGCTTTCAGTATTCACTCGCGAGAGTTGCCATGCAGCGTAGTTCTCTACTGCCACTTCCAACAGACCGGAGACATTGATAGAACTACTAGGCGGCGAGGAATCGAGTGCCGGTGGTTCCGCAGCAGCTGGTGGGGATATAGCCATCGACCGAGGCGGTGGCGTGGGGAGGACGTTAATATTGATTGGAAATAGAGATCCACTTGCAGGATGCCCAGGGACCTTCTGTTATTATTCCAGCCGCTGCTGCTCCTCGGCATACAACTGCTCACGGATGTTGTCGGGCACATCATCGTGGCATTCAATGACACCCCCCTCCTGCTCCACATACCTAACCAGCTTCCTCAAATAGTGTGTGCGCAATCTATAATACTTTTTACCGACAGGGTCCTGCCAGCAATATTGCGATTCGAGGCAGCACGGGGAGCCAGGACAGCGCATTACTCTGTACACGTCCCGCCAGGCCGAGGGCTGCCCCGAAACCTGTTCCGCGTCAATCTCAGCGTCTCGTGCATGGAGCATTCTTCTGGTCACTGAGGTTTGTCCTCTTTTGTCAGCGCCATTCGAAGGCTGATCGGAATCTAGATAGTTAATCAAGATACAGAGCCTAAGCCTTTTGCCTTGCTGAAATAGATTTTCCCACATCGTGAGTTGCTTTTAAATAGCTGTCCAGTCAACATCAGTTTTCTCAAAGCGCTTGACGAGATCGCGCTGTGAGCGATCATTTACAGACACCACTACTGTAGTGTCGTCTAGTCTCACCCGTCGGTTACAAGCTATCTTCCGACGTAGTAGATCTTCCGCTTTCTGCTTTATTCCTGACCAGTAGGAGTTGGGATCCAAACCCAGATCTTGTTCCGTGTCCTTCGCTACCACGCGGTTATTGAGAATTACTCTCCATTCAATCGAATATCGGACCATTAAATATTGTTCACCGCCATCTATTCCTGCAAGATCCCACTCCGTGTCTCGAATATAATCCTGAAGCGGCGAATGACGCAAGGGGGTGGAGCTTCGACGCCCACGACTAAGAGACGGGCTGTATCCGGACGGCGTGCCATCGCGGCTAAAGATTCCAGGAGTGGGAGCATACGAAGGGGTGCATTCGCCTGGAGCAAGGTAACGAGCCGGAGAGGCAGTTTCACTTATTGGGCTAAGTGCCACGTCATCAAGGCAATATATCCCGCCGAAGAGCCTATTGTTGGGAACGGTGAAATGTTAGCTGGGGAAAAGCGGTCCTTCGCATGATCCATTTGGAGGACCAAGGGCAGTTTCTGACAGGCTAAATAGGATAATAAGCAGAGCAATATGCGCTGCACTACTCATGCTGTTCGTGTGGTACTAGTCCATGCGATGTATGATGGGAACATGGAGGTGAGGAGGGGCATCGTCTGCGTGCCATGGATACAGTCACGGTGCCTACTCAGGTTCCAGATCCTTCCAAGCCACGTGATAGGGCATGCGAAACGTATCTTCACGTGACTCTGAGCTACCAGTAGGTCTGGACCAAAGGAATAGGTGTCCTATATTAGTACCCTTATCTTCCTTGCGTCAGTTAAGGGCAAGTTGTCCACGACGAGTCAATTACTTCTAATACATTCCAACAGGACGTATGTACCTGAACACACCTCTATCTGCGAATTGTATGCCAGAGCTCTCCGTGACACGGGCTTTGTCGTTACCCCCGGTCTCGGGCCGCTGTAAGCCCGACGAACCTCTCTTCGCGGCCACGCTCCTCGGCTGATCCTATTACCCGTGGCCGTAGACACGATTCGAAGAAAAGTGCAGGGACTGAGAGCTCGCCGCAGTATTTCTCTGCGTAGTATTATACCAGCTCTAGTATCCTAGAAACGCTTTTCTCTCTTTTGTCACGCAGGTGAAGAAGCTAAGACTGAGATGCCGATCGCCGCAATGGCGGACGTTTCACAAATCCCTATCTTCCAATCACGTAGCAGACATGGCTGTGGCTGGCTAAAGACGAGCTGGCAAATCCTTGTCCTTCAGCCGTGCCAGCTCATTAGAATGTGTTTTAAAAATAGAACATGCGTAGTTTCCCACAACAAACAACTAGTCCGTACTGCTTTATAAATCAGGTCGGCGGAGCTGTTATTTGTCGCCGGTCGAAGGTGGGGTAGAGCTGATCTCTTCGGAGTTACATGCACGGCTCGGACTTACTTGAGGGATCAGTCCCACATTTTCTTGTGACTATTTCTAGGCCACCCCCGCTTTTGCCTTCATCTTCTGGCCTGTTTGAAACGTCCCGTGGAATACATTGTGAAACTGCACAAGCTTTGTTGATGAATCTAGACGACATCATCTAGGACCAATACACATTTATTACACATATGTGGGAAATGTCCTCAACACATGAACAAGGTTTAAATATGCTTGTTCCCTCTTCCACTTACTCACCACTTCCACCGAAGTCATATACACGATTGATCCGCCTTTTGCCAGACGAGGATAAGGACGCCCCAATCAGATGCGAACTTTTCAGCTACAATCTATCACGCTCAAGCAACGGGGGGCATCTTTATGAGGCACTTTCCTATGTTTGGGGAAGCCCAGCCAGATCCCGTTCCATCATCCTCAATGGCTGTCCTTTTCCAATAACGGAAAGCCTTCACACCGCATTGTTACACCTCCGGGACAGTCAGCTAGACAGAGTATTATGGGTTGATGCGATATGCATAAATCAGGCTGATGACGGTGAGAAAAGCAAGCAGATCCCACTCATGCGGATGATCTATGCACAAGCCAGACGTGTTGTTGTCTGGCTGGGGGAGAGTCAGGAATACGGGGATAGAGCACTTTTTCAACTTGGTCTTCTCGGCAGACAGAAAAAGATTTCAGTGCGAGTAGGAGAAAAAGTCCGTGAGGAATGCGAGAAGTTGTTACAACGAGACTGGTTTCGCCGTATCTGGGTATGTTAATCCTATCAGATAAAAGCAAGGGTGCTAATAACCTGTCTTAGGTGCTGCAAGAAGTGGGGGTCGCTCAATCTATTTCTATCATGTGTGGTACTGTTCAGATCAACGGACATAATTTTTGTGAGGGCCTAGATAATCTGGAGCCTTCTTCCACACTCATGGCCAGAATAAGCCCGGTCTCTTTTCTTATCCGAGGTGCATCTTTCCGGTCTTATAACGATTACCATTCCACTGCTTCGCTTTTGATTGGTGAACTGGTTAGTATGTACCGCAATCACAAGGCAACTAAACAGCATGACAAAATTTATGCATTGCTGGGCTTAAGTTCAGACTCGGATAGTGCTGCCTTGGTCCCAGATTATGAGCTTCCATGGCATGAGGTCTTCAGGCGAGTCACACAACATATTTTTCCGAAATGTTCTGTGGAGATATGCTATGGGTCAGAAACAGCTATTATCAATGGTAAAGGATGGATTTTGGGTTATATCTATTCAACCAGCGACTCTCTACAAGACAGTCAACAAACTTTCAAGGTTGCTTTTAATCAAACTTGCCAGAAGCTGGGATATCGTGATAAGTGGAAGGCTGGATGGAGTCTACAAGCTTCTGGAGAGTTACTTCAAGATGGTGATATTATCTGTCTTCTTGAAGGCCTGTCACAGCCAAGTGTACTCAGATTATGTGCCGATTACTACACGGTGGTAACACCTGTGGTGAGACCTAAGCAACAGGTACAGAATACCGAGGATGATGTGACGGTCCGTAAAATCTGTTTTGCACATGATCTGTGTGATATTTTCATGGGCTGGAAGGTATCCGAGCCGGAACATGAGCCTGATGGGGAATGCCTATCAAAGCTTACTGAGATTACACCAAAGTATTCTAAAGAACACTGTGAAGCTGAGCGAAGACTGAACTATACAACGACTGTTATGGTAGATGCTGCCATGCAGTTAGTGAAACTGGGAGAAACTGGAAAAAGAGCATTGGATAATATGCTACCCAAGGGCAGGATGAAAGGCGTAGATACTAATATTCTTCTCTGGCCAAGTGACGGCAGAGTCTCCGAGGATTTGATAACTGCAGCTGAGGCAGTTCTGTGGCAAAAGCATGAGTCCCCCTATGCCTGGCAGAAGGTGCTCAGAGTTGCAGTACGGGATACTCGACCCTGCGGATTTATTGTTACAAGCATTCTCCTGCAGCGACTACAGGACAAGCTACCAGTTTCTGAAGAGGTGGTCAAGGCAG